>JAWZYT010001495.1:30000-105831 GCA_034508575.1 Petrolisthes manimaculis | reverse complement strand
CGTGAAGGGAGGAACCGGCTATTCTCCCTCCCACATGTCGCTTCCTCCACACACACACACACACACACACACAAGATCACGGTGACTAAATAATAATAATAATAATAATAATAATATAATAATAATAATAATAATAATAATAGTAAATAGTAAATAATAATAATAATAATAATAATAATAATAATAATAATAATAATAATAATAATAATAATAATAATAATAATAATAATAATAATAAATAGTTAGTGATAGTAAATAGTAGATAATAATAATAGCCAATAAATTATAAATAATAATAATAATAATAATAGCCAATAAATAATAATAATAATAAATAATAGCATCAATATATAGTTAATAATTATTCCTTTCCAGCACACACAAAGTCAAGCTGGAATTCCTAAGAGCAGGTTGTGAAGTAGAGGAAAGAGAGGTTGTGTAAGGCTGGTGGGGGGTGGGGGAGGGGGTTACCTTGGGGGAGGGGGTTAGGGGGGTTTGAGGGTCAGGGTTACAGCAACATTGAGGGGAGTGGGATGTGTATGGTGAGTGAGGTGGAGGTAGAGAGGGGGAGGGGTGTGGATAGGGGGATAGAGGGTTGGGAGAGGTGGGGTAGGGATAGGTTGGTAGGGGCAGGGAGGGGGAAGGGTGAGAGAGACAGGGGGGCGGCAGGGAGGGGAGTGGTGGGGCAGGGGAGCAGGGTGGGCGTGGCTGGAAATGGGCAGGAATGACGCAGCCTTTTTCCAACTGCAGCTTTAGAGAGAGAGAGAGAGAGAGTGAGAGAAGAATTTGGATTATAATAAAGTTCAGAGAGAGAGAGAGAGAGAGGGGGGGGGGGGGGATTTTTACCGTAATATTAGGAAAATGTTAAAGTGTTACATGCATACATATTTTCTTCCTTTCTCACCAAACCCAACTCAACCAAACCCAAGCAAACCCCAACCCAACCCAATCTAACCCAACCCAATCTAACCCAACCCAACCCAACTTAACCCAACCTACCTAATTAAACTAACCCAACCCAACCCAACCTAACCCAACCCAGCCAACTAACCAACTAACAAACCCTAACCTTCCCCCTCACCTTGCCCGCCCCTGACCCCAAGAAAATAACACCAAGTCACTCCCTCACCTGTTCCAGCAGATTGTTCCAGACACACACACACACACACACACACACACAGACACACAGACAAGCACACACACACACACACACACACACACACACACACACTCACACACACAGATAGATAGACAAATAGACGACAAACTTTGCAATAAATATATATATACATACATACATACCATTACACACACACATATATACACACATACCCACACACCAATACACACCACCACCAATACACACACACACACACCATTACACACACCACCACCAATACATACACCATTACACACACATACACACACACACACACACACACACACTTTCCCATATCATCCCCGAAAGAAAGGGTGGTGAAAACCCACTCTTTCTTCGGGTACATCCGGGAATTGACCTTTGGGAAACCCGTATGTATGTATGTATGTGAGATGAGAATGAGGGGAGGTGATGAAAGAGGTGTGGGGGAAGAGGGAAGAGGGGGGGGGGGGTGGCGGTAGAGAAGGAGGAAGTGAAAAGAGAGAGTTACATAGAGTTATATAGAATCACAGACCACAACAGACCTTGTGGTTCACACAGAGTGATCTGATTAGAAGGTTATTGGTGGAGAATGAATTTCTCCCAGTGATAGTCGTAGATAAGGATAGCAAAGTAGAGAGAGAGAGAGAGAGAGAGAGAGAGAGAGAGAGAGAGAGAGAGAGAGAGAGAGAGAGAGAGAGGAAGAGAGAGAGAGAGAGAGAGAGAGGAGAGAGAGGAGAGAGAGAGAGAGAGAGAGAGTGGTAGGAGAGGCCGAAGATGGGTAAGAGAGAAAGGGAAGTGGAAAAGAGAGGGGGAAGAAAGATGGGGAAGAGATAGGGGAAAGAAGAGAAAAAAGAAAGGAATTATGAATTTCCCAGTTTTTTTCCTGTGTGAGATGTGTTTAGTTACCCTCAAAATTATAACGTTCTCTGTCATAACACCATAATAATAATAATAGAAAATTGTAGTTTATGAGACAGATAACTATTATAAAAGGATCAACGAATGAAAACGTGTGTGTGTGTGTGTGTGTGTGTGTGTACTGTATTAGTTAGGTTGCGTTTATAAGTGAAATGAAGACAATATTATGAAATCCAAGACAAATTATTTATTGTAAATATTGAAGCATTAAATATTGAAACATTATTGTAAATAGTCCAACAACACCCTTATTTATTTCTTTTGTTATGACACACACCACACACACACACATACACACAATGGAAGTAAAGAAGTGGTAGGGAATTAACTGTGATTTATGTGAACCGAAGAGAGAGAGAGAGAGAGAGAGAGAGAGAGTGTGTGTGTGTGTGAGAGAGAGACAATATTACAATTCCTGCTTGCTTAGTGCATGAGTGTGTTACATCTTAAAAGGACACACACACACACACACACACACACAGAGAGAGAGAGAGAGAGAGAGAGAGAGAGAGAGAGAGAGTGTGTGTGTGTGATGTAGTGAGAAATGTGGAGGTAAATGAGTCCATCAAATTAATTAGTATTGAATTTTTGATTATTTTATTAAGTTGTTATGATTTTTTTAATTGCGACTTTGGGTCAAAAATTAGTGTGAACTGAAAGGGATATACTTATTATAATTATTTAAATGAGTGTTAACTGAGAGAGATGTTTATAATGATTATGTAGATGAGTGATAACTGAGAGATATACTTATTATAATGATTTAAATGGATACTAACTGAGAGGGACCTTGAAAATGCAAGTACTGTTAATCTTTCAGTGCTGATATGATATAAAATAAAAAACTGAACGAGTGTGTGTGTGTGTGTGTGTGTGTGCGTGTGTGTGTATATGTGTGCGTGTGTGTGACCAATCCTTCTCTCCCTTCCCATCTTAAGATAATGTACAAATCAGCAGAGAATGTGTGGTGTGTGTGTGTGTGTGTGTGTGTGTGTGTGTGTGTGTACATTTGACTGTGAGTGCGTGTGCGTGCATGAGTGAGTGAGTGAGTGAGTGAGTGTAGTGTTATCTGATTATCTCCTCCACCCTCTCCTTTCCCATCTAAAGATATATACTGCTTATAGAAGTAGAGAGAAGGGAGTGAGTGAGTGAAGAGGTAAGTCGCCTATACTTTATACTCTACAGTCTATACAACATTCACTTTCCTATAAACACACACGGTATATTATTCTGGCTATACTGGTATGTGTGTGTGTGTCTGGCTATACTGTTAAGTGTGTGTCTGGCTATACTTCACATCGGTATTATTATTATTATTATTATCATTATGTTGGTAAATCTGGAGCAACTGATCTTTCAATCTATTCCAAGCAACCAGAACACCATTATTTTTACTCTTCAGCTGGCAGGTCCTGTTTCTTGGCATACTTTGGAGGAATCAAGGCACTCCAATGTAACAAAAAAGAATTACCTCCTTAATTAAAGGACCCTGTGATCGTGTATAAAAATTGGAAGGCTTCTGATTCCATATATATTCCATATAACATATAATGTTATAATGAATGATTGATTGATTGAGTGAGTGAGTGAGTGAGCGAGTGAGTGAGTGAGTGACGAAGTAAGTGAGTGAGTGATTGATTGATTGATTGAGTGAGTAAGTGAATGAATGAGTGATAGAGTAAGTGAGTGAGTGAGTGAGTGAGTGAGTGAGTGAATGAGAAAGTGAGTGATAGAGTAAGTGAGTGAGTGAGTGAGTGAGTGAATGAGAAAGTGAGTGATATAGTGATAAATTGATGGAGTGAGTGAGTAATTGTTATATTATTGATGAACCAATTGAGTGAATGATTGATATAGACAGATATAGTTATAGAAGTAATGAGAGACCTTCCAACTCACCAACAAGAATATTTATCTCTCCTTGAAATAAGAGACGAGAGATAAGATGGAGACAAGCAAGAGAAGTAAAGAGATGAGATGAGAGAACATGATTATAATGATTGTAGTGTAGTGAAGTGATAAATGTTTTTTTTGTGTGTTCTCATAGTGTTCTTATCTTGCCTATCAAATGAAGAACAAAAAAAAAAAAAAAAAAAGTACGATTGATTTGTACACATTGCACCTCACTACTACTACTACTACTACTACTACTACTACTACTACTACTACTACTACACAAAAATACCCGTACCCCCTAAATTCAACTCATGTTCAGAGAGTCTAATTAGAACCACACGTACATTCACCAACACTAATAAGTATACAGGTTGGGTTTGAAGCTTCGACAGTTCAATTTCACCAACGAAGTAATTGTAATGGAAATCTTTATTGTGCATTTCTTTAACTGTCTACAGGTATTCGAAAGCACACCTGTATACTTATTAGTGCAGGTGACTGTACGTAGTGTAGTTTATAGGACCCTGTGATTGTGTATGAAAAGTGGAGGTTAGTTAAAGTACATCAAATATTGCCACGAAACACACACACACCTACAGTACATTGAAGGAGTTTGTTTCGTGCATAGTCAGGAGGAATCAGAAGCCACCATGTATGTTTGAAGGACTCACTCACCTCAATTTTCTCTGACTACATCACGGGGGGTACTTAAGTATGGAGAGATTACAGAGTTGGTATATCACAAGCATAATTATACGTTCTCGTTTTTCCAGTTAATTTTTTTCTCTGTTTAATTTTCAGAGGAGTAGTGCATCGGTATTCCACGTATCCAAACCTCCACCACGATGGCTGATGCCTTAATGATATTGTCCAATGTGTGTAAGGTGTTGTTTTGGTTGGTGTATACTGTGTATTGTTGGTTGGAGGTGTTGGTGTTGACATTGGTGCCTCGTAGTTACCGTAGGAAGGACATCAAGGCTAACATAGTGTTGGTTACCGGTGGTGGCTCTGGTATTGGTCGTCTTATGTGTCTCAAGATGGCCGCTAGAGGCGCTCTTATCGTTACCTGGGACGTTAGTCAAAAAGGTAAGTGTTTGTCTGGCTATACTGTTACTGTACGAATGTGTCTGGCTATACTTCATATTGATATTATTATAATAACCTTAATTAATATTGTCTCTAACTACAGGTAATGATGAGACTGTAAGACAGGTGTTGGCCTCTGGTGGCAAGTGTTGGTCCTACACTGTTGACATCACTGACCGTCAAGCTGTCTACACTACAGCTGTCAAGGTCAAGCAACAAGTTGGCAAGGTCAGTCACGTGATATATATATATATATATATATATATATATATATATATATATATATATATATATATATATATATATATATATAAAAGGTCAAACAACAAGTTGGCAAGGTCAGTCACGTGATATATATATATATATAAAAAAAAAAGGTCAAGCAACAAGGTCAGTCACGTGGTATTGATCAATATTATTTGGTAATACGAGTTAATGTTGTAAAGTTAACACTATAAAAATTATAAATTAATGTTATAATATTCATCAACAGGTGGACATTTTGATAAACAATATGAGTTAATGTTATAATTAATGTTATATTTAATGTTATAATTAATGTTCTACTATTGGTGAACAGGTGGACATTTTGATAAACAATGCTGGTGTTGTGACGGGCAAGAAACTCCTTGACTGTCCTGACGAGGCCATCCTTAAAACATTCCAAGTCAACTCCATCAGTCACTTCTGGGTCAGTCCAATAAAACAGTATTATTATTATACACTCATTATTATTATACACTCATTATTATTATACAAACTCATTATTATTATACAAACTCATTATTATTATACAAACTCATTATTATTATACAAACTCATTATTATACAGGCTCGGAAAACACCAATATCTCCTTCATAATCTATAGGTGGTATTCTTATAAATCTAGATATATTATTAATTTATTATATACCTCGTCCATTTATATACAGAACACATATACACTCCTCATCTAATTATAGGCCCTGTGATCGTGTTTGAGACCTGGAGCCTCCTGATTCCTCCTTCTGACTATGCCACGAAACAAGCCCCTTCCATATAATCATTAAATATTCACTATTGGGCAAAAAATTCATTAACTATATAATTATTCACTATTGGGCAGAAAATTCATTATATAATTCATTCACTATTTTGACAGACAACCAAGGCCTTACACTTCTAACTACACACACACACATTTCTAACACACACACACACACACACACACACACACACACACACACTATACATTCACTATTTTGACAGACAACTAACTAACCACACACACACACACACAACACTACACATCACACACACACACACACTACACTTCTAACACACATACACACATATACACAGACGACCAAGACCTTACACTTCTAACACACACATAAATACACACTTTTTTTTTTTTTTTTTTTTTTTTTTTTTTTTTTTTTTTACACACACTATTATATTCACTATTTTTTTGACAGACGACCAAGGCCTTCCTCCCAGACATGATGATGACAGATAAAGGTCACATTGTCACCATCGCCTCTATGGCCGGTAAATCAGGTCTCAGTGGTCTGGTCGATTATTGTTCATCAAAATTCGCTGCCGTGGGATTTGATGAGTCGCTCAGATTGGAATTGTTGGTGAGTGTTTGTTTGTTTGTTTGTTTGTGTGCGTATGTGATTTTTTTATTGGGGGGTGTTTGTGTGTGTGTGTCTGTTTTTTTTTTTTTTTTTTTTTTTAGGGGTGTTTATTTGTTTGTGAGTGTGTTGTTGTTGTTGTTGTTACTTTTTCGTTTTTTGTCATTTAATTGTTTTGTTTTTCGGGTTTGTTTGTTTGTGTGTATGTTGTTGTTTTTTGTCCTATTATTATTTTTTTATCGAGTTTGTTTGTTCGTGTTTTTTTTTTTTTGCTTTTTTTTTTTTGAGAGAAAGAGAGAGAGAGAGAAAGCTAGCTGTCCACAAAATAATTATCCTAAAGAGAGAGTGAGAGAGAGAGAGAGAGAGAGAGAGAGAGAGAGAGAGAGAGAGAGAGAAAAAAAAAAAGATAGAGAAAGCTAGCCGTCCACAAAATAATTATCCTAAAGAGAGAGAGAGAGAGAGAGAGAGAGAGAGAGAGAGAGAACTATAGCTGTACACACTAAAAACTTCTATAATAAGCTGCTAATAAAGTATGTTGTGTGTGTGTGTGTGTTGTGTGTGTGTGTATTTACAGAGTCAGAAGAAGTATGGCATAAAGACAACAGTGGTTTGTCCGGTACAGATCGACACAGGAATGTTTCAAGGCTTCGGTACCAGGTGAGTTAAAGAGAGGGTGGAGGGGGGAGAAGATGTAGGAGAGGGGGGAGGGGGGTAGGAGGAAGAGGTGGGGGAGGGGGAGGAGATGTGGGGAGAGGGGTGGAGGAGAAGAGGGGGAAATTAAGTTTGGGTTTATTGTGATTGAAAATAATAAAATAATAAAAATGATAAAATAACAAAAACAAAAATAAAAATATTAACATTAATAACAATAAACAGGGGGTGGGGGGGGGGAATAGTGGGGGGGGCGAGCGCAGCGAGCAGCGCCGCAGGCCAAGCCAATAACAACAACAACAACAAAAATAGGCAAAAATAATGTGAACCATGAATAATCTCTGTGGTTTTGTTTACATCTTGTCAGCACCGGAGTGTTTGTTGATATGCTGGATCCTGATTGGGTGGCTGAGGAAGTGGTTGATGCCATCCTCATGAACCAACCAATCATCATCCTTCCCGCCTATCTCCAAGCCGCCATCATTTTGGCCATGTAAGTTCGAGTGTGATTTTTTTTTTTTTTTTTTTACTTTATTTTTTTTTTTTTTTGCTATTCACTCTTTCTTTCTTTTTTCTTTTTTGATATCCACTTTTATTTATTTTTTTACTTTATTTTTTTTTTTTGCTATTCATTCTTTCTTTTTTTTTTTTTTTTTTGATATTCACTTTTATTTATTTTTTTACTTTATTTAATTATCCACTCTTTAATTTTTTCCATTCACAAAAACGTGTATTTACCAACCTACCTACCTACCTACCTTTCAAACTATCATCGTATCTACCTATTTACCTATCTACCTACTTACATTTCAACCTACCTTTCAAACTATCAACATATCTACCTATCTACCAACCAACCTACTTACATTTCAACCCACCTTTCAAACTATCAACATCTCTACTTCTCGTACAGCCATGGGAGATAATAGTGGAACAGTGAAAGGCTCCAAGTATATAGTGTTGAAGTTCGGACAAGTGAGTCATCGAAACTTCTCTCAATGTTGTGAAGGGTTTGGAAAATTCACTTGTTCGAACTTTATTTAATTGCCCTGCTGGTCCACCATTATCATCCATGGCTGTACATACTTACCTATCAACCTACCACCCTACCTACTTACCAACTAACCCACCAACGCATCTTTCAACCCACCCACCAACCAACTAACCCACTAACCCACCAATTCATCTTTCAACCCACCTACCAACCAACTAACCAACCCACCCACCCACCCATCTTTCAACCCACCCACCAACCAACTAACCCACTAACTCACCAATTCATCTTTCAACCCACCTAGCAACCAACTAACCCACCAATGCATCTTTCAACCCACCCACCAACCCATCTTTCAACCCACCCACCAACCAACTAACCAACTAACCCACCAACCCATCTTTCAACCCACCTAACCCACCAACCAACTAACCAATGTTTTTGTATATATATTTCTTTCTCAGGTTCTTGCCTTCCAAATCGCATTACTACCTGGGCCAGCTGATGGGAGCTGATAATATGATGGATAATTTTGTGGGCAGAAAGAAAGTAAAATGATTCAGTCCTTGTTTCTTTAGAGTGAAGATTTAATGAAGGAAGTAGAGTGAAGATGTTAATAAAGAAAGTAGAGTGTTATATTAGTGTGTGTGTTTCGTGGGCATATTTGAAGGACTCATTTACCTCCAATTTTCTAACTACATCACAGGGTCCCTTAAAAGGGGGTAATTTACTTTTGTTATATAGGAGTGCCTTGATTCCTCCAAAGTATGCCAGGAAACAGGACCAGATGAACAAAAATATTGGTGTTCTGTTGCTTGGAATAGTTTGGAGGAATCAGTTGCTCCAGATTTACCAACACTGTACTTCAACCTTAAGTTATAATTTTTAGTAATATATATTTTGGTTATATATATATTTATATTTAGAAATTTCAACTTGTACACATCAACCAATAATAAAAAAATTATTTCTAAGTACATATATAAATTTGTTTTTTTAATCGTATCATCATTAATTATAACTTAATAAACAAATAAATAAACAACCAAATATAGAAACAAACAAATAAACAAACAAACAAACAAACAATGTGTCTATAAACAGCATTTCCCTATACAATAAACAACAAACAACTCTATTATTATTATTATTATTATTATACTTATGGTTACACCCACAACATAACAATAATATCTTGGTTGTGTGTGTGTGTGTGTGTATTTATATCCTTAGAGGAATAGTACACACACACACACACACGTATACACAGTCTTAGTGTTTGTTTGTCTCTCTCTCTCTCTCTCTCTCTCTCTCTCTCTCTCTCTCTCTCTCTCTCTCTCTCTCTCTTCTTGGTAATGCATTGAAGTGAAAATAAAATCTTAGTTTTACACACATGACTCACACTCACACACACAGTCTCTCTCTCTCTCTCTCTCTCTCTCTCTCTCTCTCTCTCTCTCTCTCTCTCTCTCTCGTCAATTCTGGGTAGTGCATTACAGTGAATTAATTCCCACTGAAACTCCACTACACAAAAATAATTCGAACCCTTGAATGAGTTAATCCGAGTCAACCCAACCACAACATGACCTGACCTCATTTTTAACATGGGATGAACTCGTGAAGAAGAAGAAGAGGAGGAGGAGGAGGAGGAGTGAAAAGAGGAGGAGGAAGAGGAGGAGGACGGGGAGTAATGAAGGAAAGAAGGAAGGGAAGAGTGTGGAGAAGAGGAAGAAGAGGAGATAAAGGAGGAGAGGAAGATAAGAAGAGGAATGAGGGAAGGCAAGAATGAGCTAGGAGAAAGGGGGTGGGGGGAGGAAGGGGGGGGGGGGGGAAGCAGGGGGTGGGGTGGGGGTAGAAGGGGGCAGGGGAGGGTGTAACTGGAGGTGTAGGACAAGTTATATTATATAGTAGTGTCACAAACTCCTCCAAGCCAGTACAAGTTAAACTGGTGTGTGTGTCGGGAAAGAAACACACACACACACACAGACACACACACACACACATAGACACACACATATATACACACATATATATACAGCCACACAACCACAGACACACACACACACACACACACAAACATCATTCACTTACATCTAGTCTTACCGTAGTGTGTTTACTGTAGTGATTGCTGTTGCTGTTGCTGCTCCTCCTCCTCCTCTCACTCACACTCACATTCTTGCAGAGGTGGAATCAGGAATGGTCTGGTCCACTCGCAATGCAAAGTTTTGTATCCAGGTCTTGTTGAAGTTTCGAATCATTTGACATACAAGTGAATCATTTACAACGCTTATCTTGTTTCATATTTGCTTGAGCTCGTTTAATTAATACTCGATCATGCAGGCTATTCGAAGCAAACCTGGATACATATTTTGGATTGTGGGTGTACAGTCACGAGCATTGATAAGTATACAGCTTTGGTTGAAGCTTTGAACACTCCAATTAACCAACGAAGTCATTCCAATGGAGATCTTATTGTGGATTCATTTACTGTCTCTAGGTATTCGAAGTACACGTGAATACTTATTAGTGCTCGTGTCTGTACACTCGTGATACATAATTTCTGACCAGAGACGAACGGCAGGAGGCACCACACACATACACACACATACCCTGCATTCGAACTCAGCCTCTATATGTGTACTGAGTGGGAAAATGAGCAATACCAGGCGATTCGAAGCTTTCTGCTCCTCACACACTCTGGTCAGAAATTACGTATCACGAGTGTACAGTAGATGTGATAATCCGAGGTGTTATGTTATTGGTTGGTGGGAAGGGCCGTTTGTTCTGTCCTAATCCGAGGCACGACATGATTCTCTATCAATTATGAGAAGTAACCTTTTATGGAGAAATTTGGAGTCAGCTACCTGTATATAGTGTAGGCCTCCAAACTCAACCATAAAACACATTATCCTGTATAATTTCATATGGAGTGGTTGTGTTTCCTGGCATAGTTTGGAGGAATCAGTAGCCTTCCAATTTACCATAATAGGTTACTCCCCTTAATCGAGGTTCGTTGTTTATGGGAATATGGAGATGGATGTGAGCCTTACAAGGTTAATTAATTGGTATAGATTTATATTGTGCTTCAGACCAGGATAAGAAGAGAACAAATTATAACCCCAGACGCTGTACTGTTGGCCAAATGAATTCTTACACCTGAGTCGAAAGTCGAGATCTGAATCAGGCTGTTTCTGGATGACAGCTCACCTAAAGCCTCCATTGGTTCGAGATGACTGTGTGTAGCCTCGTGATGTTTGGGTGGGCTGTCGTCCAGAAACCGACTACTTCGATCAGGGTTTAACAGTGAGGTCATATAGCGCCATACAAGTTGCAGTGTAATATAAGCCGACTTTATCTTACTTTCAGAGACTTCCAATATGGCTAATACAATGGATTTAGCTAAACTGTTGGTTCAGATGGTATTCTGGTTGGTGTATACGATGTACTGTAGTGTGGAGGTGTTGGTGTTGACATTGGTGCCTCGTAGTTACCGTAGGAAGGACATCAAGGCTAACATAGTGTTGGTTACCGGTGGTGGCTCTGGTATTGGTCGTCTTATGTGTCTCAAGATGGCCGCTAGAGGCGCTCTTATCGTTACCTGGGACGTTAGTCAAAAAGGTAAGAAGGGGTTGGGTTGGATTACTTTACATTGAAGTTAATGTGTGTCTGGCTATACTGATACCAGTGTGTCTGGCTATACTGTTACTGTACGAATGTGTCTGGCTATACTTCATATTGATATTATTATAATAACCTTAATTAATATTGTCTCTAACTACAGGTAATGATGAGACTGTAAGACAGGTGTTGGCCTCTGGTGGCAAGTGTTGGTCCTACACTGTTGACATCACTGACCGTCAAGCTGTCTACACTACAGCTGTCAAGGTCAAGCAACAAGTTGGCAAGGTCAGTCACGTGGTATTAATAAATAGTATTTGGTAATACGAGTTAATGTTGTAAAGTTAACTTACGTTATTTACATTAATGTTATACTATTGGTAAACAGGTGGACATTTTGATAAACAATGCTGGTGTTGTGACGGGCAAGAAACTCCTTGACTGTCCTGACGAGGCCATCCTTAAAACATTCCAAGTCAACTCCATCAGTCACTTCTGGGTCAGTCCTACTTGAATCATTCACCTAAACTTATAGATATACAGTATATAAATGTGTGTATGTTGTATATATATGACCATCCATCATGTAAATATATAAATGTATGTATGTTGTATATATATGACCATCCATTATGTAAATATATAAATGTGTGTATGTTGTATATATATGAGTATTCATCATGTTAATTATATATATAAATGTTGTTGTTGGACTGTAATTTTCTTTGTGTTGGTGACAGACAACTAAGGCTTTCCTTCCTGACATGATGGCGTCTAACACTGGCCACATCGTTACCATCGCCTCCATGGCTGGAAAGTGTGGTGCTAGTTCACTCATAGACTACTGCGCCTCTAAACACTCGGCTGTTGGCTTTGATGAATCTCTCCGCCTTGAACTGCATGTGAGTTGTACAGGACTAGATAACTAATGGTGTTCTGTTGCTTGGAATTATTTGAAGAAATTGGTTACTCCAAATTTACCAACACTCTACTATCTACTTTTAAGGCTATCCAGAGTGATGAGTGAGTGTGAAGGGAGGGAGGGGGAATAACTGTTACTAACTTGCTAAGGCCAGGATGACCTTGTGTCACAAGAGACAAATGGATTGAGAGGGACAGTAACGGTAGTAACCATGAGAGAATAAGAAAGGAGAACAGCTAAAACTGGAAATAGCTCGGGGCCGAAGGGGCGCCTTAACCTTTATAGTATTGCTTGTAGCAGGCAATACTTCTCTACCGATTTACGTAAAAGCTAAGATTAAAAACTTCCAACTCCAACTAGTTGCCAAAATGTTTTTAGATAACATTGTTTCCCAATATAATTATATACTATACTGTATATACTGGTGTTAAGTAAGAGTTATTTGTTCCTTGACCACAGGCAGAGGGGAAGGATGGTATCAAGACAACACTGGTGTGTTCAATGCAGTTCTCCACTGGCATGTTTGAAGGAGCAGGCTCTAAGTAAGTGTCTTTTGTAGTTGTTGTTGATGTTCTCCCGGGGCAGAATGGCCTCCTATCTTATAGAGACATCTATCTTATCCCACAGACCCTCGGTACACTCTGGATGCAGTGAAAAAAACAAATTAAAATATAGGAGGGGCTAGTCCCATAGGCCTGGGCTACCGAAGCAAATCCCAGGGAGTTAGGACCATGAGCTTTCTACACCAGGGAGTCTGGGGGCTGAGATTTCGGGGGGAAGGTCTTTGATCCCATAGCAAGTGCTGTGGACCCAAGTCCACAAGAGCTACAAGTGGGGCCACACCTTCCCTAAGACCAGTCCTGAAGGGACCATAAAGGCAGAGGGAGTTTAGACTGCTGCATGCAAAGGGATAATGCACCTCCGTGTGCTGGCGGTCCACACAGAAAAACAAAAATGGAGCCTTCCGGTTGCAGTACACCTTACTTGGATTTTTAATCCATGTGGACAGATCTCGTCAAATCCACTAGAAAGTGACCAAATCCTACAACAATCTTTATTCTAGCCCTGTGGGGGATGGCTAATATTCACAGAGAATAGAGTCAGCCCCCCTGGGCAAAGTAAGTTACTGTAGTCTGTTGTGTAAGCCAGAAAGACTACAGTATACCACCAACAAGGAGACAGAAAGGCAGAAAGGAGGAACAGCAAGCACAAAGGGTAAAGAAGGGCCAGCAAGCAGAAAAGAAAAAGAAGGAATGGAGGAAGAGAGGACAGGAATTGGTTTGGGTCTGAAGGGGCGCAATAAACCTTAAAGTATTGCCCACATCCTTGCTGGCAATACACCCAATATGAGATGCACTAGCTATAAGTGAATGCATTACAAGAGTATAGTACTATATACTTATTGTTATGATAATATTCAACCTGCATGGTATCTAAGGAATATATCTATAGAAACTGGAAAATATCTATAGAAACTGGAATACTGTATTATCATGTGTAGTGTTTCTTTTACATTACAATGTTATTTCTATTTATTTTATTTACTATTTATTTTTTAATTAGACATTTTCATTTACCCAATTATTTGACCATACCTGTACTGTATAGCAAGTTGGTCACTGCACTGAGACACTGTATCCATTTCATAAGGTTTGTACGTAAAATCTACTGTATGAAGAAGCACAAGCATTGAGGGCCATATTCATATACAGTACAATATAGTACATACAATATAATGTGAATACTATATTGTAATGACATCCACAGGTATCTGCCTCTGTTGACTCCAGAGTTCGTGGCTGAGGAGACCGTTGATGGTATTCTAATGAACTATTCTGCTGTCTACATTCCCAGATACATTCATTTCGTCTCCATCCTGAATATGTAAGTATTAGTTGCATAGTTTATATTACCGTACACAAAATAGCTTCTCAGTTAAGTATGGAATTAACTCCAGCAATATAATTTAGCTTTATTAATTAAGATAAGGGTGATTTAATTTAATGTGCTGTAGCCTGTAATATACTAATTCTCTTCATGATATACAATAATCAGTCTCTTGTTATACATTTAGTACAGTAGTCAACTTCATAAACACATTTAGATCCATTACTATTTGAAATCTGAAACTTTTACATTTTTTCTGTTGCATAATTATTATCACATTATTTTTCATTTTGACCAGGTTGCTCCCAGAAAAAGCTAACCACATAATGGCTGACTTGCTGGGTGTATCTAGCTTGATGGATAACTTTGTGGGTCATAGGAAGGCTAACTAGGCTCGAGAGGCCAGTTATTACTACTAGCAGCCAGACTAACAAATAAATGCAGACAAAATAAATATATTTGTTGTTTACTCTACTTACCAACCCTCTGCCTTAGCTACTGGACCCCCCACACTCGGAAACTACTGAAAACTGAATCGATACTACTTAGGACTGTATGTAAGAAAGTTAGTGGTGTTGACGATGGCATGGTATTGGTACAATGCCTCCATACACAAACAACACAGCCAACTTACCGGTACCACGCCAACAACTACACCATCAATAATCTTGAATAAGGCCTTTAGAGAGACAAGATAATACTGTAACTGTACAACAGAAAATGGAAAAGGAATGTAGAGCATTTGATTATTTCCTCACCCTAATTTTGTGTTGGCAGTCACAAATTGACCTGGTCAAACTCTAGAGATGACTGGAAGCCTTACACTCATGCATTTTCCTCTATTTCTTTTGTGCTTACTGTCCCACCTCTCAATCACCTTTTCTTACATCCTAACATACCTACAGGGTCTTCCAGGTCTAGGGAAGTCTTTTTTCATCCTCAGTCAAGCAATTTACACTTGCGATATGAACAGTAATGGGTGTGCAGTTTTCCCTTAAATCATTGGACTTAAGTAAGAAAATGTTTGGCCTCTACATCCCTTTCTTCGTGGGTTAATGCGGAAGATTGTGTCTGGGTCTTTACAGTTGTATTTTATTTAACGATCAAATTAAAACTTAAACTTACATATTTTTCTTACCTAGATTATATGTTTTTACAAACTACAGTAAATCCAAATCAAGATGGAAGCAAAATACAGTTTAGTACATCACAGAATGAAAGTTCTGTACAATCTAGGACACAAATACCTTCTTCAATAATTTTATGAACGCACAAAACATTTCTTGTCTCTTATACAAATGT
The DNA here is from genome assembly GCA_034508575.1 of Petrolisthes manimaculis. NCBI lineage: Eukaryota > Metazoa > Arthropoda > Malacostraca > Decapoda > Porcellanidae > Petrolisthes > Petrolisthes manimaculis. The sequence continues at coordinate 89,802 of JAWZYT010001495.1, read as the reverse complement.
TTTGTACTGGTTTGCCAGATATAAAAACATTAATATATATGAAGTTTTTGAGGAAGATAGGTATGTCTTGGACTGCACAAGTAAGAAACCAAACTGGAATAATATAAGACATTTGTTTTCATTGTCAGACTAGACACTTGGTCCAAGTTAAGAGCTTCCTTTCAGGGATGTCCTTTCATCGCAATAATTAATCAACAAATTATGGACAGGACAAGTACTGTATAAAGCATAATGCACTTTACAATTTTCTTTTACTTTATACTGTAGCTCATGCCCTACACTTTATATAATTTGGAGCCAAGTTCTGAGTCATTCAAAGTCAATTACTATAGGCCCAAATGAGAGGTTATGGACAGGGTGTTTATGATGTGCTTGGACCGTGGGTAGCGAGACTAATGCAGTTCAGTACATATGAAGACTGAAATGGTAGGTTGAGGAAGAACCAAACCAATGGGACTGACGGTGAAATAGGCCCCTGGACATCAATGAAAAGAAGGTATGTCAACAGAAGGATATAGACCGAAATGTAACAACATTTTAAGGGAAAGATGACTTTGGTAAACTGGAGGCTAATCATTCCCCAAACCGAGCCAAGAAACTGACCATCTCAAACTACTGTACTGTTTTTTTTCTTTTGTGGCAGAATTTGGATTAATGACAAAACTCTGGTTTACCAAAAGCATCTCAACCCAGTAAGTTAAAGAGTCCCACAGTGATATGGTGAAACTTGTAACAATATTATCCAATTTATATTTATGAACATCCTCCCAACCAGAGCATAAGTAAAGCATTACATTCATGTATGGAATGTTTGCACACTTCACTTTATTTAAAGCATTGAATTAAGAAAAATATCTGAGATCAGTTCCGTAAACCTAATATTGTGTAGTACCAAAATCACCCCTTGGAACCCTATAATGCTTCAACAAAACTGCTCACCATCAACACAAAAACTGTACACTTTGACATTTATAACAAAACAGAAGAAAAATAAGAGACCCAAGGTTTGTTTAGAGGCATTGTGGAGAAATGTTCATACTCTTGAGAATAGAACAAGATTTATACCCAATAGTTTTCAGGATAAACTTGTAATAATCCTCCAACATCTACTTCCTGTAAGCACATCTAAACAAACATCAAACTATTGTTCTGAGTATAGTAGCTCAAAAAAGTATATATCGTGCATTTCCCATGTGAAACTTTCTGATACCCAAGGCTTAAATACTAACAAACCTTCACGAGGCATCATGAGCTGTAGTGATCATTTACAGAACCATCAGAACCCTTTTGGATATGGTAGTTTTTTGAGCTACTGTACAGCCGGAAAAAAATGTAATGGAACCTCACTATGGATATTTATAGTTAATTTCAGTGTAAAGGTGGTTCCAATACAGTACTTTCTTTTGCAGACTGTACATAATTAAAAAATAAATATTGGGCCATACTTAAATTAAAATAAATTGCTTACATAAAGTTCCTTATTTACAAAGCTCTTTAACGATTGATTTTATAACAACTTGCTGAAAAGCTGCATTACATATGAAATAATACATTGTCCTCTTCATATGAAAAACTAATCATGGTAGTAAAAGGTAATAGCATAATGGAGCATATAAATGTCCTCTTACTTCAGCTCATACAATGTCTCAACACATATATACATGATATTTTCCACACCAGCAGACCACATTACCTGTACAGTATACATCATGAGAAAGTTAGCGAGTGAGAGAAACAAATATTAGGAAAGGTTAGTGAAACTTAACTTGTAAATGGTATTGGTAGAGTCTACAAACAATATTTCTTACAGCTTCATGTTAGATACCTTGAGAAACCATGGACTCTACAGATCTGAACAATGGCCGAGACCCATTATCAACCTTAAGGGGGCTTTCTTCTCTTGTGGGCTGGTTGGTTGGCTATTGATTCCTCTAAATTATTCTACAAAGCACCATTCCCCAAGTGTGTATTGATGTATGTTGCCCCAGACCAGAAGCAGAGACTTTATCACAGCGACCCCACCTTACCTACTTTCCTTAGTCTATGCTGTATTAAAAATACAAAAAATATATGGAGGGCATCTACTGAACAATCTTTGGTAATGGTTGGAGGGGCTAGTCATCCTCCAAACTTCCTATGCTCTTCAAAAATAAAAAAATTATAATTGAAGAAAACTTAGCTACACTACTATTGCAGCGGCCATTTCAGACACTTGAACTTTTCTCACTGGTGTCCACTACTTTTCAAACAATTGAGTACTCCATAAATTATAAGCATTATCAAATAGGAATAAATATCAATGGAAAAGCAAAAAAAAAAAAAATGCTTAATGCATCAGCGTACAGTTGTCATGAACATAAAAGATTTGTGGGCAAGCATCCATCAGGTCAGTGTTAAGAGCTTCTGAATGAGGCAGTCCTGTAGTAAATTACAAAAAAGGTTACTGAAATTCAGAAAACAGAAAAGGGCAATGAATTAATTCCATTACCGGTATATTACAGTATTAATTTCCCAGATATTTACCTTCTAACTACTGTTACTTGAATACAGAGAGAAAAGAAAAAGCTGGCTTCAGCTGAGACCGCTTCAGCCTACTAGACCCGGGTCCTCGTGAGCCTGAAAACATAATACAATATACTCTAAGTCTCAGTGTTAATCAATGTCTCAATGTCTCAAGTTACTTAATTGTCTCAAGGTACTCAGTATCAGGTGTCACCAGTTATCAGCACAGACCACACTATGCCAATGGGAGTTACTTCTGTCACTGGTAGATGGAGAAAAGAAAAAGTATAAAAGAACATCCCAACATAGTGTAGATAGACAAAAGAAGAGATGTTCATGAAATCTAACTGCACTGACCTAAGTGGCTGATGCCAGCTCCACTTGTTAGAGAGAGGTTAACCAAGGTTTTCTATGCAACACATTTTTATTATAAGTCTCCTACATCACATCTATTGCTTGAACCATCTTCATTTATATCTTTACAAACTACTTTTCTATGTGTATTAGTCTTGTCTTAGCTTTGCACTGCAGTAAAGCTTAAAAGACCTACACATATCCTTTATGTTGCAGAACGTATAAACAAAATACAATACAGTATAAACATAACAATCATTGCACCAATACTTTGTATTCTTTGATGTGATGGACAACAGCTTAGCTTACATAAATGATCACAATATACACCATACATTAAAAAGGATAACATACTATAACAGGCAGAGATATTAACAATAAGTATTGAATCAACAAATGCTGCTCTCATGCTGAGTCATGGTGGATGTTGTAGGGAAAATAAATATAAAAATTTCGAGTTGTGCAATGGAGACCACAGAACCATACTAGGGTTACATCAAAAGTGTTCCCTCTCCCCACAAGGCTAGTGTAGTAAGGTTTCATCCCTCCACAATGAAATGGAGATGAATTCCACATGAGCAATGCCATCTAAGTCCTGTAGCCCTTACTGAGAATATAAAAGAGGTCCCTATTCCTTCTAATTAAGTGAGGTAAGTCCTCCAAAGTACACCTATTATTTGTACTACAGTGAGTTAAGGCTCTTCAAGAATGCAACAGCACTCAACCAGTGTGATTCTAAATTACAGCTCACTCAGTATTGTGTCTTCTAAAAACATACATTTAATTCTTCAAGATAAATTTTATTTTTATCAAATTGTCCAACTGCACTGAATATTTTGTAGACTGTAAACTCCTAAATAAACACCATATACAGTACTGTACTCCCAAAATCTGATATAACCTTGTTAATTTTTCTTTCTACAGCACTTGTAATTAAAACAACTGATGGGACTAAAAGGTCTACAATAATTCCTTTGTCTTTCTCACAGAAAGAGGGTACTTAATAAATGAATGACAGTAAGTCAGGAATGTAAGAAACTATACTAAAATAAAATAAATATAATCTATTTTAGGTAGGGACTTAAACCATAATACACTGTCTACTGTAATGTAAATATTTATTTTCAGCAGAAGTCAGATGAGGAAGAGTGAATGAAGAAAGTACAGTACATAAAGGAATAAGAGGACAGAGAGGCAAGGAGTAGGTGCCAACAGTGATTGTAGAAGGAGCATAAATGCAATAATTATGATTCACCCAGGAGGATTCCTGTTCCATCATCATATCATTAGCTGCTCCAACACTATAGAGCTACAGAGTTTCTAAGGCACTCCTGATGAAAGCTACCTTCAAAGCACAGCTGTGAACAATTAAGTTTGACTTCATCCACCACCCATTAAATCTTATTACAAAAATATCTTGGCAATATATAATTATGTTTCAAATAGAACCCATGAATACAATCGGTACAGAGTGGTACATACGAAAACTCACTTCCCAGTGATCTGTATTAGGAAGGGAAATATATATAGAAACTTTAAACAAACACAATTTCAACATACAACATAGGAAACATGAATAAATATATCCTGACTGTGTCTGCTCCCTCCACCTATCTTGATCATCAGTATAACTAGGTAAGAAAGTTTCATATGTGCCACCCTGTCGGTATCATCAACATGTACAGTCGGCCTCAGGAATTCATACACAGAGAGCATTGGTTATGAGTGGGCTTTATTCTGCACTTACTGCATTCATTGTTCTGCTGATTGATTCAAATATTAACGAAATGACATTATTAGAAAAATTTGGTGTTGGGAAATTAATGTACTAAGATTTTTAGTTGCTACGAACCCTTGATGTTACAGGGGTGTATACGAATTCCTGAGGCCGACTGTACACATCCATTCTTCCTCTCCAATACAAAATTAATGTGGCTGTGAACTACTGGTGGGCAGGAAGGCACAACTTATGTCCACGATTATAATATGAAAGACACATTTGCAAATTTAGCAAGGGTCATTGCAAGGCAGTAATGAGTACTGTAACAGACAAATGAAGATAGGCACTTATGAATAGATTGACACTCAACAAAAAACTATCTTCACCACTTTCTATTCATATGTGCGTGATCATGAAATATACTTGATAATCTTTTTTTTTATGGTTAAAACAACTTACTATTACCAGATACCAATTACATGTGGCAACCAAAAGAGAAAGGTCTCAAATTTCTACAACCCCAAAACTGCAACATCTAATTCATATTATACTATACTGTACTACTCTTCCACTATTTCTCGTTATCCCTCCAGAGGTTTTGTTTACTAATGTAAACTAAGACTCCATAAAACACAGTTCTACGTTCTGCACATAATGAAACAGTGAAGATAGTTCTATTGTCAAGTATATACACAGGGTGTTTATAATATCAGTGTGCTGTTTTAACTTAGTTATTCCACTACGGCTGACAGACATGTGCTGTGCTGAAGAGAAGGATGTGCGACGTAACTTTATGTATGTTATCTTTTTAATTTTTTCCAGTGCATGGTAAACAGCAGTCACAGTTCCCCGTTACCCAAACATTCAACCAGCACATCCTTCAAACCAATTTCCTCCCTTCCCTACCCTCCATAATTCCTCCAGAAATTCATAAGGCTAAAAATGTTGAACAATTTAGATTTGGAAGGCCTACGGAGATACAGTATTACACCAGTTCTCATTGAGTTTCTAACTTTAGGCCCTTAGCACTGGTGTAATTAGAAGGATTCCACAGCAGATAAATATGTGTTATAAAGTTTAAAACTGCACACAGAATTTCATTAACACCCTGTAAAAGACAGCACAGGTAATCAGAGTACTGTACAAGGCATTATGACCTTAATCAGCTGCAAAGTACATAACTATAACCTAACTGGAAAAATAGGACTCTGAAAAATAAATTGTCAAAATTATTACAGATTTAACAACATAGATGAAACATATACGTATATACAGATATTGTAGTAACATGAACAACTTACACCTAAGAAAGCAACTTGTGTACATGTAACTGTAAGTTAGGCAACATGAAATTATTGTATTTGATATGTTGCTCTTGTATTAATAGTTCAGTAGTAAAATATTAATTTTGTGAATAATTTCATAAAGTTTTTTGGGAGGGAAGTGTTTCACCGTTTTGAGAAAATATCCAAAATATTATTGCACAATTAAATAGTGAAACAACTACAATTGCATAGCTTATTTTTTAAAACTTATATAAACTTGTACATATACTGTACCTGTCACATCATTTCCAATTTCCCTATCAGCCAAACTCTCAATCTTTCTGTAAATTTACAAGTAAATAACATAATTTACTAAGTATAAGTATACCTGGAATATCTTGAAATGTTTTCCATTACAGTAACTTAAAATTTAAACGTTTTAATATATTATCTGAGATTACACAAAACATTACCACATATCAGGACCAGGTACACTCTGCAAAAAAAGTTTTGGAACCACCCCTCCATTAATTTTAGAAATTTTATCACGGTACAGTTGGTACGCCTGCAAAGTCATCCCAAGTGTCCCTGTACAGGGACAATAATACACCCATTATACACCAATAATACACCCATTATACACCAATAATACACCTATTCATAGCACATATTATAATGTAAGAGAGTGAGATGAAGACAAGAAAAGAATTGAGTGAAGTGAGAGAAGTGAGAGTGATCCCAGTGATTATAAATTTGATCATTCATTTGTAACGCTATTAGTAAAGTATTTGTGTGGAGTTAGAGTGAGAGTAAGTATTATTGCCAGTGGAATAGGCTTACCAACTCTACATAGCACTAGCAATAGGGGTGGTTCCAAAACTTTTTTTGCAGAGTGTGCATAATGTAAAATAATTCTGATATGATATTTTGTTGATTAAAATGCAGGTTTCTTATCAATTTTTCAACAGAATGAAGTATATACATATACGCAAGACATTGTGTGATTATTGGATACCGTATGTGTGTGTATGTGTTTGTATGTGTGTATGTGTGAGTATATGAGTGTGTGTGTCTGTGTGTACAGGGTTTACTGATATACAAAGCCATTTTTTCTCCATAACCACACAGGCAGTCACAAATGGTCCAGATGGTAGAAAGATGTCAATATGCAATGAAAAACTTATGGAATATTAAAATTGTACAAAATGTCAACACCAATATATAAGTACCAATTGTCTCCCTGGCATACATGGAAAGCAAGAGGCCTTACAAGATCACATTGACAATACAATATACCTAATGGACTACTGTACAGACCCACGCTGTAATACAAGGTGAATCACGTGTCTTTAAGTCAATACATTAGGAGATAAGTTGGGTAGACTTCTTGCACTCTTAGGATTCTGTGAACAAGAATTATTCACGCATCCATTTCTCAGAGGCTGTTGTTGTGACACTTGGCATTAACCCTCGCTCTTACAATATCCTTATAACTTTCCTTAAGAATTCATGGTTTTCAAAGATTCAGGAGATGATAACTGAACCATTTTATAAGATGATTTCAGAAAAACTCCTCAACTGAAAATAACTATACAGGAGTTTACTTTTTAAGGAGATAATAGACTTTTGTTACATTCGAGCACCTTAATTCCTCCAAGGCATGCAGCCAGAAAACAGGACCAGATGTACAAAAATAATGGTGGACTGTTGCTTGGAATAGTTTGGAGGAATCAGTTGCTCTAGACTTTCCAAAACTGCAGTATTCCCTTAAAGTCTAATTCAGTTCAAAGCACCTTCCTTCTCAGACTGTGTCCCATCATAAAACCATTTTTGACTAGGATTTATTGCCTTGGAACTCATCTCCTAATGCAGTGACAGTCATGATTCACCTTGTTCAGCTACAATAAATAATTTCACTTTACCCTACCATTACCAATAGAAAAGTTGAGCTTCTGGAAGTTTGATGCAGGTTGGTTTACATTCTAATCATATACTGTATTCATTATTAGTACATCTCCCCACACATCAAACTGATACATACCTGTCACAATGCAGTATAAATTCTTCAATATATATTTTTTTTATGATATGTCCAGTTATTAATGTACTAGATGCCATGCAACACTCACACTTGGAAATCTTACAAGAAAAAGTCATTCAGCCAAATCTCACTCACTCTGGTAGGTCAGTTTCATGTGTAGGCAACTGTACAGTACTACTAAAGTACTATTATTTCTACTACCATACTACAGTACTATTATTATTATTACTACTACTAAAATGAATACTACTACTACTACTTCCAATAACAAAATATGACAAGGATATGACTAAATTGATTTCCAAGAGTGTTCCATGTGTCAATGTGCCAAGCATTGTACTCTATTCATATATATCTATTTTTATTTCAAATTCACTGTGTGCAATGGAATGCCATATAACTTTTGTTCTGTCAATAGGGTGCTGTTTGTACTTTTGGCAGAACATAATTAAACTACATTAAGTATTGCATTGTTATATTTTCTAACAAAACCTGTCATACCACCCTGCAATGTTTCTAAAACTGAAGAACTGTATAATGAAACTGCTAAATTAATTTCTACTGTTACAAGTGAAAGATATTGCTACAAAAAACAGCAAATAGTATACTACTTAATATCATACAGTTCTAGCAACATATAAATATATATTTATAAACTTCATCTGAATAACTTAATACAGTTTTTCACTTAGTGAGAATTACCACAGATAAAGACTTTACCCATTACCATTCTGTACAGGTAGTGTGACCAAGGCTTGGGAGACAGTGGTGAGGAAGAAATGAGAAGGCAGTTGTATAAAGTGATACACAGGAAAGGTACCTGTGGTAAGGAGTGAAGTGCAAGTTGGTTGATCAGAGGAGAGGGGAGAAAGGAAGGGAAAGAAAGAGGAACAAAGCAGAAAAAGGATTAAACAGCAAAGACAGAGGGACAAGTGATGGAAGTAAAGGAAGGGAAAAAAGGACTGCAGAAACTAGTTAGGGCATGGTAAGGAAGGATAGATGAAAGGAACAGTAGTGGGGAAGTGAGGCAGCCTGGGTTGTTTTGACAGTGGTAGAGGGTGTCTGGACGGAGGGAAATGAGGTGAATTGGACAGAGGAGTTTGGAGAAGAAAAGGTCAAACAGCAGTGCGGACATTTGAGTGATACCCGTACATGAAGCTGCGTGGGATGGACGTGGTGGTCTTGAGTGGCCCGAGACTGGCCTCCTCCCGGGCCTGGGAGTGAGCCACCACGATGGACAGACACCTCACCCACTCCTCCGCATTGCTGGAGTCCTGCATGATGAAAACTGTGTCACACAAAAATGTGGCCAATCAAAAGAAACAACAAAATGACAATCTAAAAATATACTTACCATATTTCAAACTTATTTCAATGCATGGAAAAGTGAAGTATCACATTCACAACAATGTCACTTCATACCACTTGGTGAGAGAAGCCATTCCATGAACAGTCAATACAAATTAGAGTCACCAGATATAATTCTGCTAGAAGCATATCCTCCATTCCTTTGAGGGGAGTAGCCAGAGGGAGAGCTGTCAGAGTTAAACATGAATATATAAATACAGTATAAAGAATAGGGTAAATGATGAGGAAACATACCTTGGCTTTCAGCACAAATGACTTATTATCTGTGAATATTTCAAAAGCTTTGGGAATGTGTCTGCTGCCACCCCTGTTGACCTTAACACTACGAATCTGATGGACGTCGATTCCTCCCTTCTCTTCTATCTTGTCCTGTTCCTGTAATGATCAACATATTTAATTCCCACATACACCTATAGAACAACACACCATTCTTTAAATCAGCATCATAAGTGCAACGTTTTCTCATCAAAATTCCTGGTTTTTTCAGTACTTTAGACGTAAACCATAGGCAAGCATACAAATGACAACTTACAGACTACACAGCATTGTATTACCATTACTGTATTATTAATTCTAAATTCTGAATATCAAACTTAAAGAATTACTGTGTATTGCCTATGATATAAATATGTAATTCTAAAAATTTCAGACACAGTTCAATAAAGCAGTCTTACTGAGCCAGCTCCCCTGTAAGAGAGGTGAGCTCCTGAGAGAGTGAAGTATCTGGTGCGCCATTTGCGAAAGATTTTCCACTTGCTCTTCTTTTCCTTCAGCTGACCCTCTATCACAGGAGTGTCTTCCTGCAAGATTTTATAGTATAATCCATCCAGCATTTGTTAGAGAAATAAAATATATAATGCATGTAAATTATAACTATTATTCTAATCTTTAATAATTGTAATACAAATTTGACTGTTAAATCACTTTCTACATATATTGTCACTTGAAATTATAGCAAGCTTCCAATATCAGGGGAAATATACTGTATATGGAGTAACGGAAATAAAGAAGCACAACATTTTTTTCAGACTTGTTTAAAAAATTTGATGATCATATACTATTTGCTATTTCCACTAAGTATACTTATATAACAGAATACACGGTAACATCAAATCAGGGCCTTAGATTTCTAATTTTTCTTTTTATGTATACTGGTACAGTATATAAAATTATTTCTATGCAGCAATAGCATACCACTGCCTACTTACATCAACAAAACCTCGAGCTCGGTCTGGGTGGTTACACAAGAAGCAGCCCCACTGTTGCTCAACACCATTGTACTCAAACACGTCGAAAAACCTCGCATTACGTAACTCGTGCAGCAGAAGGTCCATATCCTGTAACAAGGCAAGACAATCAATCTATCCTGAAATACAAATGACAAGCTACTGCCATCTCATGAAGCTGTTCAACCATTAGGAAATCATGGACTTCACTCTGTGGTTACACAAAATTTTCCAGCATTATTTACCAGCTTTAATCATTATTGCTAGCAACATTGTAAACTCACCTTAGCTGATGGGAATGCAGAAGTCACCAAGGTAACAAACGTCTTGGTGTCACACTTGAGAATATCCCAGCAATTCTTTAGGCTGCTCACTTGCATTTCTCGCGTGCTCAGGGCAACACATGACCGAGCCTACAAAGGAAATGTACTTAGCTACACGACTGAGATAAAAGAAAGATATTGGTTATTAAATATTTTCAGTTATTTCATATAAGATTTACCATTACAGTCGAAAATAATACAAGTGCTTGGTGAAGTAAGATTTCTACAGTGTGAACACCATGTGGGAAAGAGTATACCCTCCTCTAACCCAAAGTGGGCTACATGTTCTGTGTAACAATTTCAACCAAAAATTATTTTATCTAAACACATTAGCCACAATACTTTGATAAACAATACCTGAAGAGCAAGGAACATCAGGTGTATCCATATTCTTGGATTTCTAGTCTTCATAGTGAAGAAGTGTTTATTGTACAAACAATGTTCTCCTTTACCCTGGCACGCAAAGTAGAGTTTAGCATGCTTCCTATTTTTCCTCTCTGAAATAAGAACAATCATCCTGTAAACACATAAGAACAACAAAGTAAAATACACAACTTATTCTGCTGTTCCTATCAGTTTCTATCTATTATTTACAAGTCTGATCAATTGAGGTACTTCTGTACTATACCTTATTTATAGATTCAGTTCATTCAGCAGTTTATGGGCTAGCCATGAACTAATATCACAGCAAATTAAATCTATTCCTATAAATAAGGCTTGATAAAAAAAACAGACGACTCAAAAACACCGCCTGACTGACCTTCAATACCACAGCGGACTGGTAGAGGCAGCTTAACAAAGACTTTCTGCATGTAAGCTTTTATCTTATCTAAGTGTTTCTCACAGAAATGTTGGACGGTATCTCTCATGGCGAATGGTTCAAACACACTAATTCTCTGCAAAGTAAAAAAATTATAAGAACAAAGTCAATTCATCTGAAAACAGAAATATCTACTGCTTACATGTACAGTCAACCCATAAGTTTCATATGGCATTATGTTTTGCACACAATCATCAATATTTCAGTCTACTGGTACCTCTTACATAACTAGTTTTCAAAATGCAAAGTAAGTGTAGTTGAATCAGATTAGTCTGTGTGAAAAATTCAAAGGTCTGAACTTTGAGATATTGTACAAGAAATAACCTGTGTACAGTGAGTCCGTATAATGTACATGTAAATCATATGTGCATGAGATGGTTATGCTTTATGATATGTATAAAACATGTATGCAAATATAAGGCTAATTTTAGTAAGAGACTGTAGAATCCTACACTGATGTATAATAATGGATTAAAATGACCAGTATATTATTGGCTTTGGTGTGGACATTACCTGAGTGCAGGCATTGGTGGTGGTGGTAGTGTGGTCATGGGTGATGTGAGTGAGGGTGGTGTTGGACCTTCCTGTAACTCCACCTCCACTCATTACACTACTCCCTGCAATGTGCATATAATTACTTACTTGCTGATATGGCCTGCTTCAAGGATCTTATCAAATAGGCCTTACAGGTAAGCTGGGCCTTTGACAGTTAGAAAATGCTGGCATTTATTTCACACTGGCCTGCTACACAAGCCAAGTATACAGGTATACGGTACTCAGCAAAAGTTGGAATCTTAGTTACCTGAGGATGAGAGAAGAGTAGTGGTGGTGGTGGTGGTGGCAAATGTGGCGGTGGTGAATGGAATGGTGGTGGAGGAGGGGGGCAGTGAGAGTGGAGACTGGGAGTGTCGAAGTTGTGGTATGCCCACCACACCTGAGACAGTTACTGGCAAGGATGCCGGGGCTATAAGGAAGACAAAAGAAAGGCAAGGTCGCATATATTTCAAAACTAAATGGCTTACACTGTATACATAAATTTTTTAGTGTTCAGTATTTTATGGGCAAGGAAATATAGTATAAAATACAAACGACCACAGAACTAATGTAACAAGTAGAGCAGACCTAGCTCTCTTGATGACAGGTGCAGGGGCAATGAGAGTGTGTGATGCCCAGCAGTGACCACAGTTGGGGGGTGGGGCAGTTCTGAGGGCAGGAGGGGTACATGGGACTGGTGGTGGCCTCCTAAGACACTGGAGGATGCCCCAAGTTCCCCAGTCCCCTCACGCAGGGTGGCCAGGGATGAACTCATGCTTTTGGTTGGACTCACAGTCCCTAGCAAGCAAAAAGAAATAAATCAAGGTGTTGTCAGAAGTAAGTACAACCTGCAAATGATCTGTCCCTCCTCATTTCCAGCACAAAAACATCCTAATTGCTGATTTTGGTAATTCCAAAGTGAAATACAGTAGAATTCTATTTTGGAAGGGTTTGGCTAATATATCTCACAAGTACCAGAAGGGGTACCAGTAGGGTACCCGTCAAATTCCCTCCAAGAATTGGTATGCTATTACCTTCATGTGTAAGACAAACCCCAACATTTGTTAGAGTGAAATATATCTTGTCATTAAATCTACAAAACTTAAAAGACTCACCTGGGAGGGACGACATAGCAGTGAGAGGAATACCAGAGGTGGGTGGTGGACTGGACACAAGCCTGGACATGGTTATCTGTGAGCCGCCCACCTGAGACCCAGTCAGGTGGTGGGAAACAACAGAAGTCTGGCCCAAGTGGCTGAGGCTGGGTCCAAGGTGGCCTGAGAAGTGGCGTGATGGTGGGGCCAGCACCGTGATGGAACGGTTCATGTGCAGCCCATGGGAAGAGCTCAGGCGGGTCATGGACTTGTTGAGTTGGATGGACGATGACCCAAGGCGACCTGTGCTCTGAGGTACTGAACAAACAAAATTTATACTATATTTCAAAAATTACTAACTGGGCCTGGGTCTCATAAAACTGGAGACATGTAAAACACAGGGTAAATTGTAATAAATGTGCACAAACTTACTCTACACCTCAATTTACAAAATGTCTCATATAACTCAACGTCTTGTTTTACTCATTGTCCAGTTACTTAGAATTTCTATATTGTATAATAAAATATCATAGCATTGAATAGATAAAATAGTCAGTAGTGTCACTCTACAAAAAAGAATAAGCATACTGATACAGAAACAAATAACTACATTATCATACCAGGTGCAATGCATACAGTACTCACAAGCATTGAGTTTAGGCATGGATCTATTGGAAGCAGTGACCAGACGACCTGTGCTACGGGAAGTATCACTGTGTTTCTGATATTTATGACCAAACTTATTCGTGGTGACCATACTGGAGTGAGGCTGGAATATACTGAGATCTCGGCTGGCCAGTGTGAGATCAGACCGACTGGAAGCCACCACAGTCTCAGTGCGACCTCCACTGCCTCCCACACGCACGATGGTCACTCCGCCAGGTGTGTGATTCACGTTGGTGTTTCTGCGTGGTGAGAAACATGTTCATCTAATATTGATTAAATTAATGATGTATCAATTTTTTCACCTCTGCTGAAAATATGATTAAGTGATCAAACATTACAGTACATGTGAGCAGTCTTGATTTCTTCTAAAAACAGGTGAAATAAAACATTTTGTTCTACCTACTGGCAGAGTATTTATTCAGCTGAAGGAATTGCATGACTTAAAAACTGTAGGACATGCTTAAATTGAAACTTTACATAACTCAGGCACAGAGAAAACATACATATCCTACTTTATACTGCACATATTTTAATATGCATATACCTACTGTTGTTAGAAATATTACGTAAACCATTCCATACTGCTATTATTTAGCTGTAAAGGTATCTATGATTTATATCTATAGATAATACAACTAACATATATTATACCAGTAGCAAACTGTTTTCACATAATGTACAGAGATGTCGTAGTCACAAAAAGTTTGTTTCACCCTCCTAACTGCCTACACTATGTATACATAATTTGAAAGTACAGTACACTTGAATCAGCAAAGTAAAACTCAATAATAAAATCAATGTTTATACCTTATCTCATTGCATTCATTGTTGAGCTGCTGAATGTAGAGTCTAGCCGAAGCATTGGAGCGGTCAGTGCACTTGTTGACAGCTGTGAGGAGAGACTCAGACTCCACCAAGAGTGCCGGGTACTGGCTGCACAACACCTGAACCTCACGCAGTACTGTAACACACAATAAAATTCACCTGTTATACAGTATGCATGGTATAGGATCTATCTCAGCATGGATATATTAGTACTAATTGAGGAAAAGCAGATAATTTATCTCTTGTACAACGTCAAAACAGAAATGCTTTCAAAAGTAGTTTGGCATAAAGGGTTAAATAAAGGGTTACTGTAAGGTATCACATTCTCAACACACATAAATATATCCTTCAGTATTGTACACACTTAGTATAGAACTTATTTTGCCAAATTACTGATCCTTACCAACACCAAGATTATTGGAGTCAACTTTGGGAAGCTGTTGAGCAATATAGTCCAGGGAGCTCTTGCCTTTCTCCTTGCTGATACGGCCAACAGCTGCCATTACCTGTTAAGTATCAACCATAAGTCACCAAGAGAGAGATATGGTTTTATAACAGCCAATGGAAGGAATGTGTGGCTGTAACTCTTAAAGAGAAATATAAATACTATAGTATAAGTTCAGTAATATATATGATAACAGTGATGATTAAGAAGTTATTGGCAAACTGACAACCATGTCCAGCACACTACTGAAGTGACAAACACTTTTACCTGTAGTGCAAGTGCAAGGCAATGTGGCTGTTGCTCCACAATGCCCTTAAGGCGACTGACATGTTCTGAGAAGGGATGGGGTCGCCAGGCACACAACTCCACAAAGATTTGTAGTGTGGCTAGTGATGTCCCACTGATACTCAGGCACTCCACTAACTGTGGTAGTGACGGTTCCAACAGCTGTAACATAAACAATTATTCAAGATGCTGATGAATGCAGCAATAATTCAAAGGTTTAAATGTATCTCATTACATATGTTAGTTTCATCATAATACTGAAACTCACAAGTTTCTGAACAAATATCATGCATGTGTATTATTTTAAAAATAATAATCATTATACCTTTAATCATTTTAACTCTCATGAACCTATCTTTAATTAAGGATACAAGAGCTTAGGCACCAATAAGCAGAATAACTGTACTGAAATATCTTGAAATATGTCCTCTAAAAATTAAAATGTTCATGCAATGCATCACAAAAGAAAGTTGTCTTAAGACTACTATGATGAAGATACATACAGCTGGTCTATTTTTTGCCACAAGGGAGAAGAGCATGAGCAGCCCAAGCTTCTCATTGGTATCACATTGTGGTAGGAGGGACACCAAGGTCATCACATGGTCATGGATAGGCTCTTTCTTTACAGCATATATCTGGGGCAGCACACGGGACAAGGAGTAGTTGCCTGTAATATGATTAGAAAATAAATATTTGGTCGTACCTAACACCTAATAGATATCTCAGATAATAGATCATACAGTACACCTATACTCTTATAAGGAGCAGGAAATAAGTGTTCTATTTCAGCTATACTTTAAACTCTATATTATTATCTTGTATACCCACTCTATGCATTTACAGTGGGCCGAGATAGTAATCCCGATCCACCAGCTCGAAACACTCATTGTTGGCAGTGAATGGAGCTTATGGTACAACTAGTGGGTCAGGGTTACCAGCTCAGCTAGAGTTAATAACTCTGTGTGGCCAACTGTGCACATTTATAAACACATACAGTACAAAAATGCCAACAAAATGTTAAATTATACAGTCAATTCAATCTTCACCTTTATAATCTCTCAAGACATGATACAAAATGGCCGAAATGTCCAAACAATGACCAATGATAAGAAGGGACCCTATTTCTTGACCATATCATTACTCTAATTAACAACAAGGCTCTTTTATGAGTGTGCCTCTTTTTCTTTTTCAACATAATAGGAACTAGCCTAACTGGCTGTTTCCTTTCTACATTCTGAACCAACACCTGGAACCTAACCTGACCGTATGTTCCCTTTCTACATTATGAGCTGACACCTGACCTGACCTGATATCACAGAGTCGATGATGGGTTGTATGTGTAAGGCTAAGAGATCAGCTGCCTCAATAGCTGCCAGGGAAAGGTAGGAACTCATGTTTCGGCTCAGCTCACGGTTGCCCTTGTGAAGGAACTTGACCGCCACCGGGAGTGCCAGGGCCATCACCTCACGCTTGTGGTAGTTCTGTAGGTTAAGAAGGAGAGCTCCAGTTGTTCAGACCTTTTTTTTTTCCATTTCCATTTCTCTCTATACAGCAGTTGTGATAGAATATATAGGGCACATGAAATTTAAGGAGAAAGGACATTAAAGTTTACAGAACTATCACATGGCCACTGAGCTACACAGCAAACAGTGCCCTACAAAGAGAAATTGGATGGTCTTCTTGTGGAATGACAGACATACAAATACAGTACAGTAAACTACAGTACATAAAACACAGCATGGATGATGAAGGAAATAAAGAAAAGGAAAAACTACCATGTACAAACTGAGAAACAGATTCCAATGGATGGAAGAAATATTTTTTTTGTTACTCTTATTAAGATAAGAAGAGGTGGCTTACCATCTGATATCGGTGCTTTGTAGTTGGAAAGGGCTATTTCCAGGAAGCATGAAATGCAACATTTATAATAAGAAATGTAGGTACCTGTAAAGTTCAATGGTGCAAATCTAGCCTAAAACCTACAAACCATAGGAAATACAGTAAGTGCCTGTGCTATAGTCCTTTTAAACATTTATTACAGTTAATACCAGAAATTTATCTCACAACTTCTCAATAATAAGGCTATACTCCTTTCAATACGGATATACTCCTCCTTAGTGAGGGATTTAGTCACAGACCATTGTAAAGGACTAATGTATCTGTGTGACAGTAACCTACAATGGGGATTAATGGATTGTGCCCTAGTCTCATTAAGGATTTGGTCTATAATATATTCAGAACCCCAAACTGACCAGGAAGATGCAAGAGACGACATCAGAGGCTATCTTGGCGTGCGGTGGGTCGTGGTCCCGGGAAGAGGGACGGAGGTTGTGGTTGAGGCAGGCCTGCAGCAGTGCCACCAGTGCTTTCGCATGGTGCTCGATACTCCCAGTCTCCCTGATGGGGTAAAACTATTGTTCTAATTCCCTTACTATCAAACATACTGGTACTGTAGTTCCCTAGTAAAAGTAACAAACATATAATATACTTTCATAGGCAAGTCTACAGAACTCCCTCTAATATTCAAGGAATCCCATCAAATTTCAGCATCCAAAATTTCATACAGCAGCAGCAACTCTTCCAGCCCCACCTGATGGCTGATGTGACACGAGTGATGCATATTTCCACAACACTCTGATCATTGTCATTGCGGGTGTATTCTGGCAAACTGGCAATCTCCAAGATCTTGTTCACCACATCGGTCAGGTCATTGACGATCACATGGTCAGCAATGTTGAACAAATCACCAGCCTGGAACATACAGTACATAAAGTAGGTACAGTATCAAGGTATCACAGTGGCTAATTATTCTCCATCCTCCATTGTTCATGCTCTCAGAAATTTATAGACCATCTATGGATGTTAATGGAATAAATCTTGTCTTCCAGCAACATAGTAGCTAATGTAACAATGACTACTCTCGATCATTTCACCAAAACATAATGGCAATTTGCACATAGGTCTGTCTGTTTATAAATCTGCTTGCTAAGTCTCTCCTAAAATCATAAAGCTAACTACTGTAGTGTAGTCCATTTGAATTCTTTGACCTCTTACAGAAACATTTATCATCACATATTTATATTCCTCATGATGCTATACCAGTATATAAGGCCCAGGACACACGGGCGCTTTGGTGGTCGCCATGCAAGAACCACATGAGTGGTCACAGCGATTTGTGGTTTAACTGAGGGACATCACAGAGTGGCCTGTGTGTCCATCTTAATATAATTTCCCTGTATCGACTACAAAATTCCCTAAAACAGATAAATTTCCCTGTACCTGGCAACAGGTGCAGGGAAATTTATTTATTTTAGGTCATTTTCTAGTCTACATAGGAAAATTATATAAAAATTGTTCAAGAGCAACTAGAGAAATTTCTACCGGATGAAGTACTAAAAAGACCATAATTATTCAAGAATAAACACGTAATTTTTGAGACATAAAGGAAAAAATTTAAGGTGAAATTAGGGAAATTTCGTCAAGCAGACCTGGCAATATTGCCTGACAACAGCTGCAATCCTCCCACCACCTCCTCCCTACCTCATAATTTACGTGCGACAGGGAAACCTGTATTTAAAAGTAATAAAAGTATTTTATATGAATTTTGGGGGGTATTTTTCGATAACACAGAATTTTCGCTAAATCGGAAGTCTCAAACCCCCCTGCCTTCCGAATTAAGGGACTTTTACTGTATTTGATTTCATACCTTTGACAGATCCTTGTGCGTGAGAACTTGAGTGAAGAGT
This sequence comes from Petrolisthes manimaculis, assembly GCA_034508575.1. Taxonomy (NCBI): domain Eukaryota; kingdom Metazoa; phylum Arthropoda; class Malacostraca; order Decapoda; family Porcellanidae; genus Petrolisthes; species Petrolisthes manimaculis. The sequence continues at coordinate 70,588 of JAWZYT010001495.1, read as the reverse complement.
TCGTGCATTTTGATGATTTAGCTGCATGTCAACTGATGCCTCTGCACAGGGCAAAACTGTAAAACAAAATACAATAAATAATACCATGACAAATATTTAATTAAAACAATAAATAATGCTGAAATTAATACTGTATATCAAAAAGTAGTTAGTCTGGATAATAAACAGCATAAGATCATTTTCCATATACTATAGTAGCAATTTACCAACACACACTGGCTTTCTTCAATGGAGTTTCTGTTGTAAAATTACATATGACAATCTGGGATTTTAGTTACAATTAATGGTGTGGGAAGCAACAAACATTACCATACATTTGTAACATTGGTATATATCTAGTATATTGCCGTTTTGTATCAGTGTTGCCAGATCCGGCTAGGTCCCAATTTTTGCCCCGGTCAGGTCCTGGTGGTACTTTACCATGGTTATGTCCTGGTAGTTTGCTGTGGTCTAGGTTAGGTTAGGTAAGGTCAGGCTAATTTCAAAATGACCCATTATGAATATGGAAATAGGGCATTTGCAGAGGAAATGCCATAGAAGAAAATAGTCTTAGAATGGTTTAAATCAGTGGCTAATGAAGGTAGTAGAAAAAACGTACACAATTACGACAATTCTTTCAATATTTACCAACTTGTTTGGAGGAATGAGTTGCTCCAGATCTACTAACATATAATTTCCCCCTTAATCAACCCACACAGCACCGTAACAAAACATACAAATTACAGTATACCCAAATTACAAGGGTGACTTTTTAAACACATTACACTCACTTCACAAACACCTGTATGACCTTAATTCACACATGTATTCATATATTGTTCCTCATACATGAATATTACCACCACCAGCTTTGTAGGCCTAGTTTTAAAACGAACAAAATTTGCTTGTTGTTCAATACGAGCCTTGAAAAAGTTTATTATAACACACTTTTTCGGTAACTTACACTTATTATCTATGCCTACTCACATACCCCTAATTTCAATCTTTATTTAGAATATTACACTGACATATACCAATAGATTTATTCATTATTGATAAAACTACACTCACATATGAATTAAAATAGCAATAGTCGTATAGTTACAGCACACACACCATAAATAAGGCGCTGTCAGATGAACTACTTCACTTCTGCCATATTGTCAACAAATGTCAAATTCACAAATTATGTTAGAATACTTTACTAGGAACTTATTAAATTACATACTTACCACTAGCAGATAGGAAAATATTATTAATTATTTACATTTGTTCCATTTCTTTTTAAAACGCTGTGAATAGTATTAATTGTTTGTTATAATGTGCTTCACCACCATAGACTCTCAGGCTGAAGAAACCGCACCTGTTGAGTGAGTGAGGGCAGGCAACCCCCATCCACCCCCACCCGACCCCTGACTAACCAATCACCTGTCCCCCCAACCCCCCACCCACAGTTACAACCACACACATCTCCCCCATCCCCCCTCACCTATCCACTACCCTTCTCCCACACCAGTCACTCCCCTCTCCCCATCCACACTAGCCATTTACCTCTCCCCCATCCCCCCCTCACCCAGTCATTCCCCTCTCACCTATCCCCCCCCACACTAGCCATTTACCCCTCCCCCATCCCCCACCAACCGCTAACATCTTCCCCGTCCCCTATCCCCCCCACTTCACCAACCCAGCCACTCACCTCACCCTCACCCAACCGTAACTTACTCACAAACCCGGAACAATACTCCTCTTGCTCACTCACTCCTGCCTGCTGCTCTATGATGTGTACAAGACGAGAAAGAAAGAAAGAATACCTGCATTATATATCTCTCTAGAGACGTCATCTGGTCGTCCAAGAGGAGGATTGGGGTACCAAGACCGTCTTGGGAGCGCTTGGTTTCAGTGACGAGAACTGACCAAATACGTAGAATCTGTGTTCTCGTCGTCCAGATACGGATTGGGCAGAAATAAAAGAAAGTTTGTAAACAAAGTCGTAAGAAAATACTACAAATTGGTCTACTTTTCCTTCACTTTTCTCATATTACGAAGCAAATTTGTGTCCTAAGTTGCATGTATTATACACCAAAAGATGCAGAATTAAGAAACGAATAAGATGAGACCAACTAGAAGTCTCTTGATATGATCTTTAGTTGAAGACTTGCGATTTTTATTATTTTATTCTCGATTTTCGGTGAAAATTTTACGACACATCATGAATACAAATTTCGCAACATTTCAGACATCCACCTTGCTGAAAGTGCACATAATATTTATTCACCTTTTTGGTGTAGGGGTGTGGGGTAGGGGTGTGGGTGTGGGTGGGGGCGTGGGGTAGGTGTGTGGGTGTGGGTGGGGACGTGGGGTAGGTGGCGGCGGTGGCGGCGGCGGCGGCGGCGGCGGCGGGGCGGCGGCGGCGGGGACGAAAAAAATTAATAAATCAAATAAAAAAAACTAATAAAAAAAAATAAAAAAAAAATGTAAAAAAAAAAGTTAATTACAAAAAAAATAATAAAAAAATATATATTTATATTAAAAAATATCTATATCTATATTATTAAAAAATAAATAAAACAAACTAATTATTAAAAAATGATGGTGGCGGCGGGGCGGCAGCGGCGGCGGGTAGGTTACGAATTTTTTTAACTAATATGTTTTGGATAGTTATTTACTGCATGTTATTGGCTCTTTGGTCAAAATATACTAGGTTAGTTGCAGGGAATTCACCTTTAACTATCATAATTCAAAATTGATATATAATCTCAAATTAATTCAAAGCATGTTACGGCTCGAGTAAAAAATATGCAGCATTATAATATTGCATATAGGACTATTACCAATGATCGTGTTGATTACTTCCACTGCATGCCTCCTAAGATCAAATTTCTTGCTAAGATGAAATTCTTTTAATTTCTATTTGCTCAAAAGTTTGTACAGTACTGTACGTAATGACTGCAGTAGTATCTACCCATTTATCTAGCTATCGCTCTGACGCCACGGCAGAAGTGTCTCCAGTTTTCCCTTTTCCAACACTCCTTCCTTACTTGGTCAAGCCCTACTCTGCGCCTCACGTTTTTCTCTCTTACATACTCTTCCACTGTGTTCTTCCATATAACCAGAGGTCGAGCCTCTCACACATGCAGGTCCCACAACTTCACTTCCATACACCTTCTTTACAAACTCCTCATCTTGCATCCTCTCTACATGTCCAAATCACCTCAATGTATTACAGTACTCTTCACTCTGGAATGAGCCCAGCAGTGGATACCAATATAGGGCTCTTTTTATTGCTAGGGGGGTGGAAGTAACTCCTTTACTGGTCACAAACACACAAGATTAACATTAGCAGATGCAGACCAATAGGGTAATTGCACACGTTACAATAGGGATTAATTGAAGTGTATAAAGTATGAGGTTCAAAGAGGAAGGTAAAATTTTGGCTAGTTTGATGAGAACACACTAACACTGTCTACTGCATCTTTATTATGTCTACTTTTTGTTTTTCTTCTGGAAATTGTAATTTATATTTGTCACACTATCTTCATAGCTTAAGTCCTCTAAGCTTGGGACCAATTTAGTTACTGCTCTTAGCACTTTTTCAGTGCTACTGGAAAGTCATAAAAAATCCGTTAGGTCACTGACCTACATAAGACAAGCAATGATGGACTTCCAATGATTCAGACTGGGACATTTTTAAAAAGGCTTAAACAACAATATCATTAACATTTTCATTAATTTTTGCCATGACGTTTATTACAGCAAAGCAATACAGTAGAAGAAAAGTAGTAGCATGTGATGAGGAACCTAGTCATCATTAAAGTCTATGATCAAACATAGCCCTGTTCTCTAACCATAATCCTGATACACAGAAACAATGCAACTTCTGCCTTTTTATTTGCACCTGTAAGTTGAAGTTCTAACTTTTCAGTAAATAAATAAAGCCTGTATCAGATCTCAGCTAATGTTCATACAATCCCAACTCAATTCAATGTGGAAAAAGTCGAAAATAATGCACATAAATAGATTAATCATCTGCCATCCACTGAGCAAAAATGAGATTAACTGCAGCTTGAACATCGCCATTAGTAGCCTGGAGAGCTTGGCGGCTGAGGTCCTCATCAGGGATACCCATCTCTCTCATGAGCTGCAGTGACTCCTCCAGGTTGGGAATCTGTACAGTGGCTGATGGAGGCCCGGAGGAGGAAGACGATGATGGACCAGAAGCCTGTAATCAATGCACAATATTCTTAATTGAGGACTGACAATTTCTGCATTATTCTGACTAACTACAGATGATTATAGGGAGCTAATTTTGTGCTATACAGATGGACAAATGAATCCGAGCTTTATAACATACCATTAGTCTAAATATTTAGGTAATACAGAGTGCTTATTGGTTAACATTTATAAGCTTCTGAACATCAAAAGGACTTTCCATGGTTAATAAGAGTTGTGCTATGTCATTCAAAGAATATTGCCCATCTTGTCTGCTTTTCACAGGGTGAATTATATAGAGAAATCATACAGCAAGTCAGGCTACCCCTTACCCGACTAGCAGAGGCAGCGAGGGCATTCTGTAGTGCATTACTGAACATTTCATGTGTGATAGGCCCAGGTGCAGCTGGAGCCCCTGCTGACAGGGCTGGGGTGTTGAAGGGTGTGGCAGTGGCTGCAGAGGGAGTGGTGGGAATACTGCGAGGAGCACTGGTTGGCAGTCTAGAAGTGCTCCCATTATTACTGCTCAAACTGCTGCTGGTTCCTGCACAAATAGTTATGTATTATTAGAAGGTACAAATTAAATACAGTACTTTGGTGTGATGGGTGTTATGATAGTTACTGTTGGGAGATGACAGTTTGTGAAATATTATACTAACCTGTGGCACTGGCAAGGGCTGCAGCAAGCTGGGCTGGGGTGATGGGTTGGAAGGCCAATGAGCCACTGGCTCGGCTTCCTCCACCTGCTGAATCCTCTGACTGCAATATATACAGTAAAATTTTCAGATTCAACAATTTGTTATTTTAAGCATTATGCTAAATAGTACTCCTCAAATTTTAAGCCTTGATTTACTCCATTTTTCCTGTTCACAAAATATTACAAATACAGAGTAAGTTTTATAACACAGAGGTAAGAACATTTACACAACAGGATTCAAACATTTTTGAAAGAGTAAGGTACAAAAATAATCCTGAGCACATTACTAAAACCATATTAGAAACATTATCATATCAATCTCAGCACACTACTGTACCTAAACTGAACACTGTATGAACCAAGCTTCTTATCTCCTTATCAAACCATACTACAGTGAAAGCTCCTTTATCCGGCATTCTGTTTACCGGCAACTTCCCGTATCCGGCATTTTTTCATAAAAAGATAAATATAGCAAAAAAAGCTGCAGAGTGAAGAGGGAGTGACGAGTGTTAAAAGTGAAGAGAAGTGTACTGTACTATTACTTTACAAATGTAAATACAGTATTACAATTCGTATTAAGCATATTAAATGAATATAACAATTTGTATTAAGGTTTTCGCAGACGACTCATGAATGAAATGAGTCGTAAGCATGCGTGGTAGTGGTGGTGGTGGTAGGGGGGAGATAGCGTGATATCGTTTGTTTACATTTTATTGAGCATTTTCTGGTATTTCCTTCTTTCTCTGTTCGATAAAAACCTTCCTTTTTGATATGGAAGGATATGACCTTCCGTTTTGTAAATGTACCACCTGACATGACTGAGTGTTGAAGCTGGTGGTGAACTCATAATTACTAATATTCTACCTCCATGGGATAGGCCTATATTCCCTTGACCTTGAGCTAGGGTGAATGGAGACTGAAGGTAGGGGGGAAGGAGCACGGAAGAAGTGGTGCGAACACACACACACACACTTCACAGACGATAGTTATATAATTTCGTGACATATTTATTATAATTTTGCTCGTTATGTATAAGGACTCCTCGGATTTATTTGAGAGTCAACTGTATATATACATAAATAGGTATGTGTAAATAATGTACCTACCGATATCCGTTGCATCGGGGTCCGTTAAATCGATATTTAACTGTACTTTAACTTAACTTGTGAATGAATATAGAGTAACGTAATTTTAAAGTACACTTTCTTGTATCCGGAACGTTCTCGGTCCCACTGGTGCCAGATAAAAGAGCTTTCAATGTATATAGTAATAAGATGAGTGAAGCATATATATCAAAATACAGTAAACTCATTACCTGGTCAGCATCCATCTCATCGTCATCTGAGAGGGAGTCCATGGAGTAGGAGACATGATGTGAGCGGCGGGGTGAGGTGGTCTCGGTGGTCAGAAGTGATGTTACATACTGGGCTACTCGACCGACTGCTGGGTGAGCGTCCACCACTCTACATAAACCAACAAAAATTTAATGATATCTAAAGCCATACTGTAAATATTCCTTAGGTACTGATGGGAAGTGGGAATGTTACAAGTTTGAGCTTTATTTTTTACATACAAACCTATATTGATTCTATTCAAGCTCATACAGGTTTAGAGTAAATTCTAGTGATTATAAAGGGAAGATAATTACTTATTATTCACCCTCTCTCTTAATAATAAAAGCTAAAATCAATATTCTATAAAATTCTTGGATTTAAATCAATTTTTTTTTTCAAAATTTCATCACTTATTGCCAGTTAAGAGGCTCCTATTAACAAACCAAACCTAAATTAGGATCTCCTTAGCAGAGGCAAAGAAAACTCAAGTGAAGTAGCATTTGCATGTTCCCTTTGTAAAAAATATATAGGCAAAATAAATCCATATATTAGAGCCCATACTTGTTGAGATTATCTGGGTTGGTGAGTCCCATGAAGAGCTCAGGATCTTGTAACATGGCTAAGGCAGCAGGGTCACTACGCACCACCGGGCACGCTGTCACCACCTTCTCAAACATCTCTGGAGTACATAATTTCTGAAAAAAATATATATACAGTAAAAGTCCTGTAATCCGAATTGCAGGGGACTGAAGGTCATTCGGACTATTGATTTTTTCGGACTATTGGTTGGACCTCCAAATAGGCCTACAGATATGGAAAAAGAAACACACACATTATAGGATTACAGTAAACCCTGGTTATTTGGGATCAATTGAGGAGAGACCCTTGACGAGTTATCAGAAGATCTGAGATACCCGAGGGCTTAAATTTGATGAGTATGACTGATTGTCTGTCTGTACACTCACTCTCAAAACTACGTGTGCTTTCACTCGTATCTCTGGTTCCCACACACAGCTAGTAACTAAAATAATTCTAAACTTGAGCCCAAAGTATGGAAAATGAATGTTTATAAAGGTTATTCATTCTAAAAGGTTAGACCTAATAGCGTGTGTGTAGTGCGTGACGAGTCGACAAGTTCAGTTTACACCAATAATTCATGAGTTTCTACTCATACAAACACATTTCCTCAGTTTATATTAATTATTCTTTGTAATTTTCTCATACAATCACTTGCACTTTTCACAATATCAAATGTCTGTACCGGGATATGTGTTAAAAGTATGAAAAATGCCCGTATTGAGAAGTTGTTCACTATAAAGGGGTTAGGTTTATCACACGTGTATCAAGCCAGCACCTTCTAGAAGGCTCTGATCAAGCGAGCATGAGTGACAGTGGGGTGGAAGTTTCAGTTATCACTAAAGCTCATTGAATTTTCATTCGTGCTCAGACATTCCTTAGTTTGTATTAATTAATTTTGGTAATTTTCTTTGAAAAATCACTTCCACTTAATATTAATTTGCGCATAGGTACGCATAATAGGTGGGAGAGTGTGGGTGGCCCAGCTGTACGCGAATCACGTAGGCATATGTGACGATGCACCCGGAAAATCCCCACATAGGCCTCTCGGACACCAAAATTGAAATGTTTATTACCACTTTAAAAAATTCGGACTATTGGGATTTTCGGAGTATCCGTGGTCGGATTAACGGAATTTTACTGTATAAAGGTTACTGTATGTGTACTACAAACACAAAATCCAGTTAATGATACAACAATTTCTCAATATTATGAAATAAGAACAAATTCAAGCCAACATTACACTACCTGGATAAAGTCTCGAAAGTTTGGGCTGGATGCGACATTCCTAAGTGAGACGAGGAGAGCTAGAACCTCATGAAGACTCAGGGGTACCACAGTGGGTGAGGTGTCCTCTGTAACCAGGAAGATACAGTAATACCTAACATTATATATTTCATAATGATCATCAGCATCATCAATAATGATGGGATTATGAACTTTTGTTGTCATATCATCATGACAATTTGCAATCAGTGTGGTAAGGATATCTGCTTTAAACTTATTCCTACAAAACATTTTTCCAACCTCTGACTTGTGTAAATATTAGTGAGATGTATTTATAACCATACACAGCTTGAAATTAACAATATTTTGTTTGATTATATATATTAATGAATATTCTTACCTGAGACTGGAAGACACTGAATCGTAGAACCAGATGTAATACCAGCATCATTCAGGGAGTCAGACTCTTTCAGCACCACCCCATAATGTATAAGTTCTGAAATATTATTGGTATGTGATATTTAGTATCTTTCCACCAAAATGCTGGAATGGCTTACCTCTTAAATAGGTGTTTCATACATATATCCCTTTACTACCTTACAATACTGAAGTAGTTTTATTGAACAACTAAGTTTCTTCCCATACTGCCTGGTTATAGACTATTGAGCTGTTCATGTTATGCAGAATGATAAAAGGTGAAAGAAGAAATTATATATTTATTCCAACAAACAATTTTTTTAATCATAGCAACAGACCAATAGGCTACACTCGTGAACAGTACAGTAATCGTATCGGTATTAGTGCCGAAGTGCACCTTACTGTATAATAGATATTTTACTGTCATTACCCACTATTTTGGACCATTCTAAGACACTTTTCTTCTATGGTTTTTCTTCCTCAAATGCCCCGTTTTCGAGATATGCCCCATTCCCAATACCCATACAAACATGGGGGACCCGTAAGGTGCAGAAGATTTGAGGAAGAAAAACCATAGAAGAAAAGTGTCTTAGAATGGTCCAAAATAGTGGGTAATGACAGTAAAATATCTATTATACAGTAAGGTGCACTTCGGCACTTTTAACATCGTATCTTGATTTAGGTCCATAAATCAATAAAGACTTTCCTTTCCTTTCTCTGTCCATCTAACTCAACTTAATCATTCTACAACAACTTTCATACACTTTTTTTAACGTGAAGGAAAAAGTTGTTATATTCAAGTTAAGTTCCACTCCCTCTAATACTTATGAACTAAGAAGACAATGAAAAGCAAAGTCATTTCACACCACCCAATAAATAATCCCCCTCAGCAGACACTCACGTATTTTATCAACAGATGTGCCGGTTTTACTTGCTGCCTCACGTTTAATGGAGGCCACGGTATCATTTAAATTAACGTCATTTAAGGTAGTGATCTCTAGTTTGTTGGATTTCACTCGTAGTCCCAAATGAATCGTAGCCATCTTTTAGTTTTAGGAATCTTTGTTTACATTACGTCGCCAGAAACGAAGCTTGTGTGGGGATACCTCTTGCAACGGTACCTCTTTTATAATTATTTATTTTTCTTAATAATTATTATATGTTAATTAAGATGTGTTGGTTGTGGGTAGGTTTGTTTCCTAGTTTGAACAAGTTTCAAGAGTAGGCATGGCTTTTTTCATATTGCCTGAGCTGATGTTGTTGCTCTTGTATCTTGATTTATGATATAATGTTATCTTTTTTACTGCTATATGATAATTATCCAGTGTTAAAGAGACTATACGCGCAACTTCTGAAGGGAAAATGGGTGTATTTACAAGACGACGACACGCTGTTAAAAACTAATAAAATCCTCATTCCACATCATCATCGTCTACGTAAACAAACTTACTTGGCTGCCACAGTGCTACCGGGGCAAGATATTATTATTGTATTGAGATAGTTAGTTAGTTAGTTGCAATGGAAGGAAAGCCATCAATACACGACCAGTACCAGAACCCTTTAGTGTGTAGATATGGCTCCAAGGAAATGTCATTCAATTTTAGTGATACAAAGAAATTCACAACTTGGCGCCGGTTATGGTCATACCTGGCGAGGGCAGAGAAGGTAATTAATTGGACGACATTATGTTGCTGCTACACATACGCATCTCACTTTGAAGTGTAAAATATATGATGTTTGTCTTGGTAAATTTCGTTCTGCACACCCATCACACTTTCAAGTTTAAAATATATGAAGATTAAATTGTCTTTGTAAATTTATTGATGCCATTATGTTACTGCTACACATCTATCTCATTTTGAAGTATGAAATAAATTACATTTGTCATGGTAAAATTTTTTACTTGGTCAATACAGTTTAACTTAACCAATTATGTTAGGCTATATTAAGTTTTCTGGTGTGTCTTCAGTACTGTACAGTAGGTTATTAAGTGACTTGGCTACACTACTATGTTGAATAAAAAATGCCAATCTAATTTTTACTTTTGCATCCTCAGTAAGGCTACAAAGTTTATATAACCGAACTAAAGTTAAAATGAATTTGGTATAATTATTTTTTCATTATGAGCAGCAAAAAAATTCTACTTTATTTGAAACAATCTTGAAATTTGTACTTTGTGTATATTTACAGGAGTTAGGTCTCCCTGTGACAGAGGAACAGGTGAAGGAGCTGGAGGCCAACATAGAGAACATAGACTATGAGAGAGCTGCCAGGGAGGAGAGGGAGACAAGGCATGATGTTATGGCTCACATCCAAACCTTTGCTGCTGTCTGTCCAAAAGCTGCTCCCATAATACACCTTGGAGCTACTTCTTGCTATGTGGGCGACAATACAGTGAGTAGTAGGTGGTTCAATGATTTTAAGTTAATGTTATTTATTGGTAATACAGTAATATACTGTATGTATGTACAGTATACACAGTGAAGCCCCCATGGCCCAGTGGATAAAGAGCTTTCTTCTTGAGTGAACATTTCCATGGGCTAAAAGGAACATAGGAAAAAAAAAGGAACATTTGACTAATATGAAATTGTATGAATTTTTATAACCATCAAATTCACTTCTTTTTGCAGGACTTGATTACACTCCGTGATGGGTTTGACATTCTGCTGGTGAAACTTGCTAAGTGCATTCACCGGTTTGCCCAGTTTTCCAGAGAACACAAGAGTTTACCCACTCTGGGCTTCACCCACCTTCAGTAAGTTTGGACAGTCTGCCAGTGTAATGTATAGTTATGCAATGTGCTTTCTTGAGAATTGTATGGCTTCAGTTTTCTGTATAAAAAGTGTAGTATGGATTTATTCAAACTAGAAATACTAAATGTTGTGTAAGTGTGAATTACACATTGAATTACACTATTACACTAGTGGAAACCATCCTTGGCTGCCTTAACTTTATCCTAAAGTGTGAATCATGCTCATTCCTTTGGGGTGAGTGCACAAAGTATGTGGGAATTATAATAGTATACTGTATATATGGTCTTGAAATGACACTAACTGCATTTCATACTATCAGAGTTATTATACGATTGCTTGTTGGTATGTGAGAAATAGTATACCCAATGCCAATAAATTAATTATCAAATTCTAATGACCTATCTCAGACCAGCACAGCTAACGACTGTAGGAAAACGAGCCAGCCTGTGGTTGCAGGAGCTGGTGATGGATGAGCGAGCCATCAAACGAGCACGCGACGACCTTCGCTTCCGCGGCATCAAAGGCACCACTGGCACCCAAGCTTCCTTTCTCGCACTCTTTGAAGGTTTGCATGACTTTCTTCTTATTGTTGTGTATGATGCTAATTTATAAAATTTAGACATTAGTAAAGTACTGTACAGTATTGTATTTGATATATGGTAGGGTACATTGATTGAGTACCAATGAAACTTAAGTATAAATTATCTATTTACAGCACCACATTTTATGACAACTCAGTGTAACTTAACAGTACTGTAACTAGTAACTTCAAGTTAAATTTATAAAAGAATTTGGAATAGCTGTTCAGTCAGATGACTAAGAATACTGACCTATTTTGCAAAACCTCCCATCTGGGGGTTCCCCTTTGGGCAAGGAGTGAGTTGCCACTTTGGGATGGAAATGCAGTACAGTATTACTCTTCTGCTTTGGCCAGGTCTTAAGGGGTGTTTCCATGAGGGAAAAAGGCATTAGTGTATATGAAATAATAAAAATGAAAAATGTTTTAATGTGCTATAATTAAGAAAATATAATACTGTACTGTATTGACAAAATGGTTGCCTTGGTTTCAGGTGATCATGAGAAAGTAAAGAAGCTCGATGTACGTGTGACAGAACTGGCAGGGTTCAGCAAGGTATACCCAGTGTGTGGCCAGACCTACTCCAGGAAGGTTGATGTTGAGTGTCTCAATGTCCTTGCTTCCCTTGGTGCCACTGCTCACAAGGTACAGGAAGACCTTAACAAGCACTAGGGGTTTGGGCTTGACATGTGCAGGGTATTATGAAATACATGTATGTCTTAATACAGTGGAATGTGGAAGTGGGTGTATGTTGCTGTTCTTGAGCAATTTACTGTACTGTATTGCTTTATATCTGCAATCCAAAGATCTGCACTGACCTCCGACTGCTGGCCAGCCGGAAGGAAATGGAGGAGCCATTTGAGGCAAGCCAGGTGGGGTCATCAGCTATGCCCTACAAGCGCAACCCTATGCGTAGTGAGCGGTGCTGTGCCCTGGCCCGCTTCCTTATGTCTCTACCTGCCAATGCACTTAACACAGCCGCTACCCAATGGATGGAACGTACCCTTGATGACAGCGCCAACAGGTGGGTGTGATGGTGTTAGTAAGTGGATAAGGAAGCTGTACATCATATACTGGACATGAATGACTTTCCAGCCACAGTTTTTCACTACCGGTATCTCTTTGTTTTCTCTCTGCTTTTCTGTTGCAAGTAGTGCTTCTCTGCACTAAGAAAAGGTTGCTAGGTGTTCTTCAAAAAAATGCAATATGGTTTATGTTTATCACAATACCCAAACAATTACTTCCACTTTTGGCAGACGTATGAGTCTGGGGGAGTCTTTCCTTGCTGCTGATGGCTGTGTGAGGCTCCTACAAAATATCAGTGAGGGCCTTGTGGTATACCCAAAGGTCATCCAGCGCTACATTGCCCAGGAGCTTCCCTTCATGGCATCAGAGAACATCATCATGGCCATGGTCAAGGCTGGTGGCAGCAGGCAGGTTGGTCAGAATTAAATTTTTAGGATAATTACAGTTATTGGGTAAAAGGCTTGGCAGCAGCCACATGAGCCTACTGTTTGTATATTTGAGGGCAACAGTATACGTATGCCATATCCAATAAAAGAGGCACTTTAGACACATACAACAAAAGGGGCAGGTGTTTCAACACTCTGCTTCTGCTTGTCCATGCACCTCACCAATTCTCTCCTTACTTTCACACCCCCACCACCTCTGTAGGTATGCCATGAGCAAATTCGAGTACTGAGCCAGGCTGCTGGGAACAGAGTAAAGCAGGAAGGTGGTGAGAACGACCTTGTGGAGCAGATTAAGGCCTCCACTTATTTTTCCCCGATCCACAGCCAGATTGATGACCTACTTGACCCAGCCACTTTCATTGGACGAGCACCTCAGCAAGTAAGAGCAGTTGGGGTTATGGTTGGTGGTGGTGTACTTTAATGGCCACTACATTTTCCTTACAGGTTTCATGATAAAATAGTACAAAGTTGCACTGCTCATTGTAGGGATGATGCCCTTGCTAATCATATAAACTGGAAGGAATTACTGTTATACAGTTATTGTATTATGTAGAAACTACGATATTAATTTTAGTACAATTCTGCTTACATATCAGGAATGATGCATTCTTGTATAAAAATTGTTAGTTCTAACTACATTATCAAGACCTCATTTCCCAAGTTCTACTCACAAATTTATCATTCACCGTAGGTTGAGGAGTTCCTGAAGAGTGAAGTGGAACCTGTGTTACAAGAGTATGAAGGTGAACTTGAAGGGACAGTCACCTTGGTCATCTAACACACACTACTGGGGTGGTTTCCAGTACGGTACCGTCCATGGCTGCTTTTTCAACATATACAGTAGTTCATAAGGCAAGATATTTTCTATAGTGTACCAGTACCGGTAAGCTAACTTGTTAACAGGTTGATAAAACTATATTCCATTCATAATAACTTTGCCATTTAACCGATATACAGTATTAATGAAACCTGTTCACTGTTAGGCCTCAACCAAGAGACTTGTGATAAGTGCCTGTCTAGAATACATGTACTTTCCTTTGTATGGGGGCAATGGAAGGTCAAACTATAACATTTGTTATATATGGGGTAAAAGGTGTGTAATGAACAAGTTGCAGTATTAAATTATGTGTTTGAGAACATTTTCTCTGCACTGGATAAAAACCAACTTCATAAATGACAATCTTTATTTTTCCTTTTTTAAATAACAATTTGATGTGCTGAGAATCTAAATTAACACAAATTAATCTTGCTATCCTTGTCTTTAACTTGTAATCTTTCTCATAATGAGAAACTTGGTAAGTACAGTAATCCTTTGCATTCTGTCAGGGTGATAAACAACAAAGACCTCACGGATGGCAAAAACACACGAAAATCATGTACATTTACTGAAATTTTGACGGGAGAGTATCTGAACCCAAATGAGATGAAGCAGTTAGGGAGAACATGTTCCCTTAATGTTTTATAACCACCATGCAATATACTGTATCTTGCAGCTCATATGACTCCCCTCATTCCATAAAAATATGTCCCAAAAATCAGCCTGCAACTTATCAAGAAAATATATTACAGTATTATTGTTGGATGGTTTGTAGGCCTACTAAGACCACAAATATATTATATTGAGTAAAATGCACAGGACTCGCTAACATTTCCTGTGCATATACAAGTACATTGTTTATATAATGATAGTCATAAATCAAGTATACATGATAAATTTAGGAATTGTGCCACACCATATTCCTTTTGTTTGTAAAGCATCCGTCTAACAGCTGATAAGACAAAATTTTGATGAACAGTGATGGGTGGTATTTATATGCTGTTGTATCAATTGGGCTACCTTTGATTTCATGTTATTAGTATAGGTAATAGATAAGTTAAGAAAGGGAAGGCAAATAACTTTAAATAAAATAAGCTAGTTTTGGGATACTTTTTGCGTAAGATTGTGGCAACTCTCTAAAGGGCAACAAGAGACTATAAGTGAAAGAAAATTCCAATGGCCATGATATAATACACAGATATATTACATTAAAATGTGGGGTTAAATGATAAGACATTTTGTTGCGACTTGGTCAACATGAGAGGAAGGGTAAAAGAAATTAAATTGTATACAATATATTCATAGTAAATAAGATTAAATTTGTAAAATTCATAAAATATGTTGACAGTAGAGCACTGGCCCTGCTTTGTGTATAATGGAATGAGGATGTAGGGATAGTCATGGAATATGCCAAGCTGGGTAGAGACTTTCAGCTGATAAGATACAAACCTTTATCAATTAAATTTCTTCTATTTTTTGTATTCTTATTGTTATATTTTTTGTGCGAACCATTTACGGAGGAGCAAAACTTGCAGATGACAAGTTGATGGACTGCAAGGGATTACTGTACTGTATATCAAAGCAGAAACCACCTTCAAAATATATATTTAAAAATTAATGCTTACAACACTGTCACAATTAAAATCACTATCATTGGCAAAACAAAATATACCATACTGTAAGACTAACATGGCTTCCTTCTGCCCTCAACTGGCCACAACCTGGGCTGTTTATATTCCCTATAACTAACTACAAACTGTAATTAAATTGCACTGTTGGGCCTCAGCTCCGAGGGCACATATGTATCGTTTGCAGACTTAGTAACAGAGACAACTCTTTGGCTAACTAAAATATTCTAGTGCTATGTACACAGTTCTGTTTATATAGTCATAATGACAGCACAATTGTTGAATAAATATTCCTGAAAAAGGTTATTAGTTTTTCAGACCAAGACATGTGACTATTTCACAGCTCCACGATATGCCTGTAGCCATTAAGTAATCACATACTGATCAGTCCAATAGTTCAAACCTACACTGACTACAATGCTTATTTACCAAACTGACTGGTTCTGTACTCCAGTAGGAACGGGAGCTCTGCCAGAACCCAGGATATGTATTAAATAGATGGCAGGAAGGGGCACCTTGGGTTTAGTTAAGAAAATGGGACCTCCCTGTGTTGACAGAGTCAAATGGCTTGTGCTCTTCCCAGCCTGCTCAGACAAAACACTGTGCTGCTTGTTGACCTCAAAGACTTAAAGCATCCTGAGGATATGGAAGTGTTTGTCTTCATATGCCAAAGATGTATACAATTTCACCATACAGTGCACTGTTCCAGAAATTCATTTGAATGATAATGACTTGAGCGATGGAATTAAGCAGAACTTTGACATTGTCTGCTTGTATTGACAGCAGCTGGATCCTCAAGAGCCCAATGAAGGAATCATCCTCCATGTAATTTGAAAATACTCTTATCAACAATATATATAATATGATATGATCACAAGTGTAATGAGAATCAAAAGGAACCATCAGACAACATTTGGCAACATTCCTAAACATTACTGCACAGTACATCTTTTATAAATACAATATTACAGTACAGTACCTGCCTGTCACTACTAATTTGCTGGCTTTATTATATTTGCCAATAGTTTGGACTATTCTGCAACTTAAATTTTTTTCTACAGTACAAATAAATAAATGGCTTATTTCCAAATGTGTCTGGGCTAAATTTAGGAATTACTAACTTGTAATTCCATTGCAAGAAGAAATAAAAAAATACATATATACAACATTCATACTTAACACACCAAAATTTGCATTTATCACATAACTGATTGAAGACACACACACTATAATAAATGACTATACTGTGCTGTACTGTACTGTACTTCAACTATCCATCAGTAGAGTTGATGCCTCACTCTCTAGATGGATAGTTCCCAGTTCATAATCACACAAGTTTCTAATTTAATCAGGAAGTAGGAACTCGAACTGCCTTTGGAACTTCAGTAATTACATCTGTTTAACTTCAGTACCTCACTTTCTAACATCACTGAGTTACTAAACAAAGTACAACATCTTTGCTTTACATTGATCCAACTGGAGTAAATAAATATTAGTTCCCCGACACAGCAAAATAGGTGAAATTTCAGGAATGTAAACACAGCCAAGTTGTATCCCTGACTGGACTATAAGTAATGGTATACTAACTAAACTTCTAAGAACACAGGCCTTTGTGCCAAAACTCACCAAGAACCCATAATTACTGATATCTTCTCAAAGCATCATGACACAAAGACTTCCAAAGTAAAGAAACCACAAAATGGTTCACAAAATACATTCATATCATTAGCATGTAATATAACTGGTGCTTTGTCATTGGCAATTAGATTTGATAGCACTTGGAATGTTTTGGCACAGAGTTCCAAATGATCATATCCAGGTGAACTTAGATGCCACTCTTGGCAGTGAGGAACTTGACAAAAGGCACTTCAAGAATTAAACATAAGCCTTGGGTTACTGCTGTTCAAGTGAAGGCATCTCCTGTATCTACTAACTCCAGGTAGAAAGCTTCACTACACTCAATGATGCTTTTCACTTCACCCTCAGTCAAACATAACATTTAAAATTTGGTGGACTGCTGTATGAGTCATAGAAAGCTCCTGTACCTTATGAAACACAAGGCAGCAATTCACACAAGAATAATTTTTCAATCAATGGGAAATTATTAGATTGTAAAGCAGTTTAAGGAGTGGAGTCATTCAAATCCTGTACAGTAATCAGTACTGTATGCTCTGCTACATAAGTTACTTTAATTCCTAAAGGAGGAAATTGCCAAAGGTTCAAAAAATTTAAAGTAAACAAACTTGTGCTAGTTCTGGGTTTGTTGCAGAAAAATGTCTCTTTATGATGAATTAACTTTGAAAATTTAATTTATTAATTTGAAGAGTACGATTGACAAGATGAGTCCAAGTACCTGAAAAACAAATAAAGAAGATTAGAACTCAATCATAAAGTACTTTCACACATCTACTCTAATACTGTATTATAACCTAAACAATTTAACCAATGGATGTGTTGGTGGTTCATGGTAGGGTAAATAAATATCCATTAGAGTTATTAGACAAAGCATGTTATCTAGTGACTCCACAAAGGCATAATTAAAGGTTAAATTGAAATTACTGTATCAACTTATTGCACATCCACAGAACTTCTCTCCAGCATAATAGAATTCTGTATGTCTTATCTGTTGTTGTGCTCTGGTGCCTCATCAAACTTAACTCTTTAAAATAAAACAGACTCGAGAAATAGTACAGTACAGTACAGTAGTTTAATCCAAGCTTGAACACATGAGGCTTTAATATTTAAAATCTATGTGATTCAATAAATTTACCTCAACAGCAATGATGTTTAAGTCTGGCAAAAGCGCAGTATCATTAAAATATCTAATCGTAAGTGATGAGTCTGTGAATGATAATAAAACTAGTAAGGCTAAAAACAGTGAACTGACCATTATGAGAGCTACAGCTATGCCAACACCACCAATGATGAGAGCGTGTTCCTCTACAAACTCGACTGCTTTCTCAAAGCAACCTTCAGTGTAAGAGTTGGCATCTGTGGGATTACGCTGGCATTCCATCATCTGGGATAAAAGAAATGAAAGGTATAAGTGTTAAAAAGTGTAATGTACAGTATATTACATGAAATTCCTAGGCATAAATGTCTAGACCTATTATACTACTGTACATATTTTGTAGTGATTGCACTGGAGACTTTCTTTGTGGATACAAGAGCCATGTGGAGTAGAACTGAAACTTGGTGGACATGAAAGAGGGAATGAATGCGAATGCGACCCATTTCAATGGATATTTCTCTCTCTGCTTATTTTGGTTCCTATTATTTCATCCCTGCCTTTAGGGTAAGAGAGCTCTTGAGAAAGGGAAACAAGGAGTATTGATAATTATAAAAAATCTGCATTACATAAACCAAAGTTCTATAAGTGCTATTGTACAACCAGCTAAATAAGTAACTCCAGATATTTGTTGAAGCATGAAGCAATCCAAAGAGAAAATACTGTATTGTAACTCACCAATCCAGAAGTGTCTATCTTACAGCAGGACTTAGGGACCCGTTTATTGACGTTGAACTCACTGTTGAGTTTCACCCACTCTTCCTGTTCTTGTATGGCACAGCACTTCATCTGTCAGTGGTGAATAAAACATTATCCATCAGCACATGAATCTTGAGGAACAAGCCTGTGAGTTTTGAAATAGCAACATCACTGTCATTCAATTAGACATGGAACACATGGCAATGCAATAATTTCAGTAATGATTATAGCAGTGCCTAGGACTAGACACGCCACTCTACACAGGACGGCACTAAGTAGTTTGATGTAGCTTGCATAACCAATCATGCATACAAAAACGAAAGTAGATATGCTCATATGTAACTGATTCAGAATGACTATGTACAAACAATTAGGAAACACTCAATGCCTCACCGCCTGCTGAGTTTCATCCCAGGCCTTGGTGACAGCAGTCTTCTTCTCTGAAGTCGAGTCATACTCTTTGATGGCAACCATCATAGCGTGATTCACAGTAATCTTGGCCTTGTCCTTGAACACATACCCTAGGATCCCTCCGATGAGCAGGATGATGAACAGGAGCAACACAATGATGAAGTACTGTAAGGAAATGGTGCTGTATCAATCTACTATATTGCTGTCCACATTTCACATTGCTATCACATATAATCAGTGATGCAAACCTGTTTATTTTCATTCAATACTGTACACAACTTAAAATATTCAAGAACATATATACAGTAATAAGCTACTCCTTGCTCCTGCCATTCTGAGACCCAAAGACGATATATTATTTAAACATTATTGTGTATTCAAAACTTTATGTCAAATATGGGAACAGTATCCTAATGTGCTACAAAAGGTATTAATGACTTACCGTGAGCAGCATACACTTGACTTCTCTTAGGGCCCCAAAGCAGCCGAGGAAGGACACAAAGAAGATGACACAGCCGGTGGCAATGAGGATGTAAGCTGCAGTCATGTACATCTCACTCCCCAGTAGCTGCTCCAAGTATGGTCTGTCCACTACTGTCCAGATCCCAAGCACCAAGATGGCAATGCTGGCAACCTGCAACACACACATCCATCCAAATATAAATAAAACACACATCCATTGAAATACAGTATCTGCAACTTGCAACACATACTACCATTCAAGTACATTATCTGTAACTTGCAACACATTACCATTCAAATACATTATCCAAAACTTGCAACACAAACTGATGGGTTACATTTCCTCAAGAGGTGAAGATATCATGCATTTACAGCCTGTCAAGTTACAGAAAAGTACAGTCGTGTACCATAGTATCTAGCCCACCCGAGTCGAAGCCCGAGATCTGGACCAACAGGTGGTTTCTGGACGACAGCCCACCCAAAGCCTTCATTGGTTCGAGATTTGTGTAGCCTCGTGATAGTTTGTGTGGACTAATTCAGATCTCAGTGGCTTCGACTCAGTTGGGTTAGAGACTATAATATAGTATCGGTGTACAGTTGTCCACACATGAATCTGGCTGGTACGCCTCGCTACTTGTCAGATACGTACTACATACGGTACCCGGTCCATCCACCCCAGTGACGATGCGCCTCATTCGCCCCAGAAGTTGGGGCGAATCTACTTCTTCGGTAATTCATGCGCCCCAACTGCTCAATATTGAGTTGTTGCGCCCCAACTATTATTTTTCACAGTTTGAAAACTTTTAGTCATCATGGGTAAAGAATATTACGCATTGGAGAGAGAGATAGGTGGTTATGGAACCGGATGAAAGGGAGAAAAACAGGATGGAGGGGAGATAAGAGTGTGTGTGTGTGTGTGTGTAATAAAGTAATTAATTATACTACAAATAAATAGTATCGAATAATTGGTCAAAATACCGACACAGTACCTGTGTTTTGTTGGCAATTATTGCAGTACCATTGTATGTCATCCACCTCCCCAAGGTTCATCCTCTGAGCTGATAATCCAGCTGACTTACACCCGAGTTGCAGGTACTGTACAGTGTTGCCATTTATAGCAGTTTTCACACCGGAGTGCTTGCTGCCTTGGCCTTACTTCACTAAAACAGACAATGCAGTCGCCATGATGGAAGTGTACCTATAAGCAATAATTATCCTCGAGAGTATCCTCATTTTGCTGGTTCGAATTGTTTGAAATGATTCGTTCAGCCATTGATCCGAGGGTTGGGGCGCAGCGACTTGGTTGTGGGGCGCACTGGGGCGCATCAACTTCCCCGCAAGTAGATGAGCCCCAACTTACGGGGCGAATGGACTTGGGGTGCATCGTCACTGGGGCGGATCGACTATAAATCCTACATACAACAAGAAGAAATGTGAGCAAAAGTTACAGTTTGTTGACAAGCAGACAGTAATAATATTTTACTATCTGCTTGTCAACAAACTAAATTTTTTTTAACTTTACTTTTCTTTGTAGCCACCTCACAATTAATTAAGTAACGAGCCATACCAGCTTCATGTGTGGCCAACTGTACAAACATACTAGTCAAGCTTAAACCATATCACACACACCCCAAAAAAAAAGAAGTATAATTATAGAACAATTAGATCACGTATTCAACTCACCCATATGACAAAGTTGACGACGAACATAAGGAAGCGAACACACTTGCCACAACCTGTCATCTCCACACCACGACCCATGTTGACTGCACCCTTCTGGTCTACCTTATTGCCTGTAGGAACACAAAACAACCATCATTATTAAGGGATCCTGGCTGTGTGTGTGTGTGTGTGTGTGATTGATATAGTCATTAAGGGACCCTGGCTGTGTGTGTGTGTGATGTAGTAAGAGAATTGGAGGTAAATGAGTCCTTCAAATGTTGCCACGAAACGCACACCCACCCACACACCTTCTATATGGAAAGGACTTGTTTCGTGGTTTAGTCAGGAGGAACCAGAAGTGACTCGAACCATTCACTGGTGGGAGGGAAAAGTAAGGAGGGATTTGAAGACAGTACGGGGGGGGGGGAGAGGTGCCTATTTAAGAGAGGTGAGAAATTAGTGCAACAGATTTCTTTCATCATCACCTGCAGATGTAATCACAATAATCACTGGTCAACTACATTTAAAAAAAAAAAAAATGCATTTTCAGTTTTTCACCAGATTTCACCAAATGTTGTCTGGTTCCAGCCTCGTATATTTTATTCACCAGGAAGCTTGACATTTTCACTATCTGGTAACGCTGACACAAAACTTGATCATTGCGATTTAATTAATTTCACTATCGGACAATACACGGCAAAAAATAACCAATATATTTATTTTCTGGCGTATTTTCCTGTGTTTTAAAAAAAATTGACATTGAAATGCTTCGGTTTTGAATGTTCCTCATTAATATTAGTTTCTCTAGGTAAAAAGAAGTATAATATTCTTTGGTGTATTAATTTTCCAAACCCCACGACACATAATTATTAGGACACGTATAGCAGCAGAAAGCATTAATAATTATACCACAACAATTTAACACACACTAATTATTATACCACAATAATTTAACACACACTAATAAATATACCACACTCATATAACACACACTAATAAATATAACACACTCATTTAACACATTAATAATTACACCGCTGCCCCAACGGCCCCCCAAGTAACCAAACACACGTACAAAGAGAAAAATAACTTGACACAACACACTCACGGATAAAAAGGAAAACTAGTGGGAGGCGAGATCGAGGAGCCGTGAATGCAACAACAACAACAACACACACACACACACACACACACAACACACAACACCCTCCCTTCCACACCACGACCAGCTGTGAAGTGACGACGGACCAAGACTAGAGTAGGCGAGGATACAATACCAACATCAACACCAACTCAGCAACTCCCATTTCTCGTCTTATAGCCAATCAGGGCACGCTACGTCACACCTACGTCACTGCTGCGTCACCACTAGCCTCGACGACGTGGATGTGTGCGTGCGTGTGTGTGTGTGTGTGTGTGGATGTGTGTGTGTGTGGATGTGTGTGTGTGTGTTTATAAGAAGTAAAAAAATAACCTTGCTTACGTAATGGCGCGTCCTTCAAACCCTCGCCTGGATGACTCGTTGCTTCCACACACACACACACACACACACACACTAGGCTATAGAGTCAGTCTTTCCTTGTGAACGAAACCCTGCCTCTCCTTCAAAGCACACGTGTACCATCAATTTTTTTATATATATTATCACATTGACTAACGGGTGTGTGTGTGTATATGTATGTGTATGTGTGTGTGTATATGTATATGTATGTGTGTGTATATGTATATGTATGTGTGTGTGTGTGTATGTGTGTGTGTATGTATATGTATGTGTGTGTGTGTGTATGTGTGTGTGTATGTATATGTATGTGTGTGTATATGTATGTGTATGTGTGTGTGTGTGTGTGTGTATGTGTGTGTGTATAGTTTTATATTTATTAACCACTAACTATATCAGGATAGTCAACAATAAATCAACACTTACTATACAGACCCCGGCCGTCGTATCAATAATGCAATTTGTTATAATGTTTTGCCTGATAATAAATAAAGTAGTGAGCTTAGTTATTAGTTAGTTGTGGACAACATATATATATATATACATTTTAATTGTGTGAAATATTTGGCCCGGATTACATATTACACCAATTTACTGAATAAAAAAACAAGCAAGAAATTATGTATGAAAGAGACAGACGATGTTATTGTCTATTTTTAATAATAATAATAATAATAATAATAATAATAATAATAATAATAATAATAATAATAATAATAATAATAATACCGTAATAATAATGGTGTGTGTTAAGGATGGGAAGACCTGGGGAAATTTCTAAGGAGTATTTAATGGTGGTTGGGGGTGTTGGGGGTGGGGGTGTTGGGGGTAGGGGGGTTTGGGAGGGGGGGGGGAGTTACTTGGTCATGGTCCTAGGAGTCGGGGAAACGGAGGGAGGGATTGAAGGTGAGGAGTGGGTGGGAGGGATAGGGATGAAAGGTGAGGAGTGGGAGGGAAGGTGAGGAGTGGGAGGGAGGGAAATTGAATGAAGGTGAGGAGTGGGAGGGAGGGATAGGGATGAAAGGTGAGGAGGGAGAGTGAAGAAAGGTACGGGGAGAGGGAGAAGGAAGGTGAGGAGGGAGAGTGAAGGAAGGTGAGGAGAGAGAGTGAAAAAAGGTGAGGAGGGAGAGTGAAACAAGGTGAGGAGGGAGAGTGAAGAAAGGTACGGGGAGAGGGAGAGTGAAGGAAGGTGAGGAGGGAGAGTGAAGAAAGATGAGGAGTGGGAGGAAGAGAGAAGAAAGGTACACAGGGAGGGGGAATCCTAACCTTTTACCGTTTTATAAGTCACTTGTAAGTCAGAATTTCCCAATTTCTTGAGGGAGAGAGAAACGTGATTCACCCCTTCCCAGTTTTAAAGGGGGTAATTCACTTTTGTTACATTGGAGTGCCGTGATTCCTCCAAAGTATGCCAGGAAACAGGACTAAATGAATAAAAACAATTGGGTTATTTTTGTTGCTTGGAATAGTTTGGAGGAATCGGTTGCTCCAGATTTATCAACACTTATGAGGAGGTGGGAGTAGGGGACAGGCTTGGGATGGGTGGGTAAAAAGCCTGTCCCCTATTCCCGCACCCCTCTAAGCCCCCCAAGCTTGTCCCCCTACTCCCACACACCCCAAACCCCCTTAAACCCCAAGCCTGTCCCCCTTTTCCCGCACCCCCTTAATTAAACTACTTCTCACCTCAAAATGAACCAAGGTGGGAGGTGTTGTGTTCCCGTATGATTGTGACGTCACCAAGACAGAACACACACACAGACACACTCACTAGTAGGCTACCACGATAACAGATGGCGCTGCGGTCGTTCGGTTTGTTTACATCCAAAAGCAATCTGTTGAAAAGAAAGAAGAAAGGATGATGGACTTGTAGTTAGTTAGTTAGTTAGTTAATTAGTTAGTTAGTTAGTTAGTTAATCCTTTTACATCTCTAACAATTAATTATATAAAAGAAGGAATGATGGACTTGTAGTTTAGTTAGTTAGTTAATCCTTTTACATCTCTAATAATTAATTATATATTAATTATATAAATTAATTATATAAAAGAAGGAATGATGGACATGTAAAAATTAGTTAATCCTTTTACATCTCTAATAATTAAATATATAATCATTATATTTTCTGTAAAATTTAATAGTTCTGACGTCTTATCACTCATGCAGAAATTCTTGAAGGACAATATTAGTAAATTTGTAAAGAAAGGGTAATATGGAACAAACATACATATTCACCAACACACAAGAATTATTATACTATTCAGAGCACAAACAAATAATGATAAACAAAACACTCTGCATTATTTTTCTTCATTTTCGTAACGAGCCTGTGAAGTTTATATTAAATTTTATAATAATGTAGTTCTGGCTATACTTCATGATTCGACAGATATAGCGACAACAGGACTTTTACCGCCGACTGTACATCCACAATCAAATAACCTGCACCGACAATTTTCTTTCATCGTGTCAATAAATCAGTATCATATCAAATTATAATCATACAACACCTTATAACTGTCAACTCAAGCAACTCCCTCAATTATGAATACGAGGAGCTGCAAAATCATACATGTGTTGTTTTTTATTACAAATATATTAATTTTACAGTATACTACGATGGAAGGAAAGTGTCGGTGGATATTAATTCATTTGATTGTGGCTGTACATTATTAATCCTAGCTCACAGATGATATATTAACAGCTCCACCACTTACATAATTAATTTAAGGGGAGATTTTGATGTAAATAAAAAAAAACACACTGGTAGACGATTTTTTTTTTTTATGTAAGTAATAAAACCCACACTGGTAGAAGTTTTTTTTTTATGTAAGTAATAAAACCCACACTGGTAGAGGTTTTTTTTTTATGTAAGTAATAAAACCCACACTGGTAGAGGTTTTTTTTTATGTAAGTAATAAAACCCACACTGGTAGAGGTTTTTTTTTATGTAAGTAATAAAACCCACACTGGTAGACTTTTTTTTTATGTTCGTAAATTGGATGGCTACTGATTCCTCTTAACTATACCGGAAAACAGACAGAGGTCCTTCAATGGGTATACAAATAAGGAGTCTGTTGTTTCGTGGTATAGTTTGGAGGACTCACTGACCTTCCAATTCACCAACAATAGAATCTCCACCTTGAGGCCTCAGATCTTAGAGATGCATGGGTGTAAAAAAAAAAAAAAAAAAAAAAAAAAAAAAAAAAAAAAACTTAAAACTTTACTAGCCCTCAACAGTACAGTACAGTCGGCGGCAAAAGTCGTGTCGCCCCACTCGGATTTTCTATACATACATACACACTTACACACACACACACATACATACATCATGCACGACTTGGCAGCAGGTCTCGTAGGACATTTGCCGTCGACTGTACACTCATAAATATTATCTCCCTCGTCAAGTAAACACCACACGTTCCCATCATTCCACTGAAGGACAAATTCTTACTGGATATTAATCACAACAAACAACAGCTTAGTCAGTCCTATATAGCCTCGAGAATAATGGATCTGTACATCAACCAATCATAGGGTACAAACTCACAAGGTAAACAAATAAACAAAAAATATATATAAATACATAAATATAGATAAATACATAAATATAGATAAATACATAATTATATATAAATACATCAATATATATATAAAACGAACTCTCCAGCATTATGAGGTATACATTTGCAGTCCAAAATTTTTTATATCCTGGTCTTGTTGAAGTTTACCTCTTATTTAACCCCAAAGAGTACCACAAAACATATTTACTGAAGAGGAGGAGGAGGAGGAGGAGGAGGAGGAGGAGGAGGAGGAGGAGGAGGAGGAGGAGGACGAGGAGGAGGACGAGGAGGAGGACGAGGAGGAGGACGAGGACGAGGAGGACGAGGAGGAGGAGGAGGAGGACGAGGAGGACGAGGAGGAGGAGGAGGAGGAGGAGGAGGAGGAGGAGGAGGACGAGGAGGAGGAGGAGGACGAGGAGGAGGACGAGGACGAGGAGGCTGCTCTGATGACAATGCATAGTTTAGAGGAATTGTTATTATTATTATTATTATTATTATTAGCCTCCAATTAATTATTCATACAGGACAACACAGACTGCTTCAGTATTAATGATTATCACCAGAAGTTTACCTTAGCATCCAATAACACAAAGTAGATATACAACACAAACATTGCCACCACACCAACGACATACCAATTAACCACCATGAACACTATTGACGAAAACAAAACACTTGAATGTACAAACACTTACATATACAAACACCTAGATGTACAAACACCACCTAGACGTACAAACACCTAGACGTACAAACACTTAGATGTACAAACACTTAGATGTGTGTGTGTGTGTGTGTGTGTGTGTGTGTGTGTGTGTGTGTGTGTGTGTGTGTGTGTGTGTGTGTGTGTGTGTGTGTGTCTGTGTAATGTTATGCCTTCATGTTATAAGTATGCTGTGTGTGTGTGTGTGTGTGTGTGTGTAATATGGAGAGGGGTACTTGCAATCAACATCAATCATTATGCCACGTAGCCCCTTGTCCTTGTCCTTGTCCCTACTAGTGGCCATGAACCTTGTATCCTTAATTGTCCCTAGGTACTGCATGGCCAGGTAGATAGGTAGATAGGTAGGTAGGTAGGACCCTTTTCATTACACTCCATTTTTTTTTTTTTTTTTTGTCCCTGATTCAGATTTGTCTTTCTCCTTAATTAAAGTGTGATATTCGCCCTTATTTCCCCTTTCCTTCCATGTGGAGTACAAGAACACACATACACACACACAAAGGAGTACAAGAACACATTCAAACACACAAAGGAGTACAAGAACACACACACACATACGCAAAGGAGTACAAGAGCACACACACACACAAAAAAAAAAAAAAAAAAAAAAAAAAAACGACCTCCACACCTTCCCAATGAGTCAAAATGAGAGTAAAATCCGGGTTTGTAAAGAATCATACATTATCTCTCGTCTTTGGCCCCTCCTTTACACTCGAGTATATAGCCATTATCTCTTTAATCTAATGAGAGGGAGGCTGGAAGAAGTGTGGGGGAGAGGGATGCAGAGAGAGGGAGTGGGGGAGTGGGTTGCAGGGAGAAAAAGTGGGGGAGAGTGGGGGAGATGGATGCAGGGAGAAGAGTAGGAAAGTGAGTGAGAGGGATGAAAGGAGAGAGAGTGGGAGAGAGCTGCTGGAAGAGGAGTGGAAGAGAGGGAAAGAGGAGTGGGGGAGAGTGAGGGAGAGTGAGGGAGAGTGGGGGAGTGGGTGAGAGTGGAGGAGAGAGCTGCAGGGAGAGGAGTGGAAGAGTGGGGGAGAGGAATTGGAGAGTGGGTGAGAGGGCTTCAGGGTGGAACCAAGTTAGGAGGAGTAAGAAAGGAAGGAAGGATTGGGAGGGGCGGGAGTTTGGGCGTGGCCGCTACTGCAGTCCTTACACACACACACACACACGCAGAAACATAAGGCACACACGCAGAAACGTACACACATACACACACATAAGGCACATAACGCAAAAACGTGTACACACACACACACACACACACTGTAAATGTATATGCAAGCACACACACACACTGTAAATGTATATGCAAGCACACATACACACAGACACAGACACACAGACACAGACACACACACACACGGAGGGGGAAGTAAGTAAGGTGGGAAAACCAAGACGTTGAGGAAATACTACTGTGTTGTGAAGTGAGAACGAGAAATGCCAAGGTGGTGGAGAATATACCCACAAATTTCCCACACCACCACCACCACTACCACCACCACCACTACTGTACCACCTCAGGTATGTGTGTGTGTGTGTGTGTGTGTATTGACTGGCTGGCAGGCAGGTAGGTAGGGTGAGGCAGTGAGAAAGATGGTTAGGCAGAGGCGGGGAGATAGGTAGGCAGAATGAGGCAGATGGGTAGGCAGATGGGTAGGCAGAGTGAGGCAGATGGGTATGGCTTGGCAGAACGGGTTTAGCTAGGCAGAGGCAACAGAGGTAGGCAGGGAAGGGGTAGAAAGAAAGGGGTAGGCAGGGAAAGAAAGGGGAGAGACAGGGTGAGAGAGAAACAAACAAACAGACAGACAATTAAACTGAGCCAACATTAACATAACACCGAGGTCAATAATTGTTTCCTGGGATAGTTTGGAGGAATTAAAAAAAAGAGGTTCTTCTCTCCTCTTAAGGAATCCCGTGATGAAGTCAGAAAATTGGAGGTTAGCGAGTCTTTCAAACATTGCCACGAAACACACACACACCTACATTGAAGGAGATGGTTTTGTGGCATAGAGAGAGAGAGAGAGAGAGAGAGAGAGAGAGAGAGAGAGAGAGAGAGAGAGAGAGAGAGAGAGAGAGAGCTGGCAGGAATGTGGGTTAGGTTTGGGACAGAAAGGCAGCCATGCAGACACACGTAAGTTGAGTGAGTGGTGCAGTGAAGCGGAAAGAGAAGCTGCAGGAGTGGCGAGGAGAAAGGAGTGGGAGTGGGAGAGAATGGGAGAGAGGGAAGGAGTGGGAGAGAGAGGGAAGTAGAGAGAGAGAGAGAGAGAGAGAGGGAAGTAGAGAGAGAGAGAGGGAAGTAGAGAGAGAGAGAGGGAAATAGATAGAGAGAGACGGAAATAGAGAGAGAGGGAAGTAGAGAGAGAGAGGGAAGTAGAGAGAGAGAGGGAAGTAGAGAGAAAGAGGGAAGTAGAGAGAGAGAGGGAAGTAGAGAGAGAGAAAGAGATAGAAAGAAAGAAATAGAAAGAAAGTGATAGAAAGAAAGAGAGAAAGAGAGAAAAACGAGCAAGCAGGTACGAGAAAGAATTAAGTGAAAAATACAACTTGGGCAGAAAAGTGAAGGAAGAGGGAAAATAAAATCTATCCAGCCCAAGCACTCTTTGTTGTGTCCAATTATTGAGCTGGCAAGTGATCTGAGGGCTTTACATTTTTGCATACATTTGTTTTTGATGGCCATGATATGTTATTTGAATGTCATGGATGTGTTGTATATTATACCAAGTATTTTGCATGTGTGTGTAAACTCAATATATATTAAAATATATAATATATATATTATTTAAAACAAAAATAAAAAAAAACTAATTATTAAAAAACGGCGGCCGCGACGACGACGACGAAAAAACAGTACAAAAAAAAAAAAAAAAAAAAAAAAAAAAAAAAAAAGGTAAATTATTACAAAAAAAAAATAATTAATAAAAAAAAATAATAAAAAAAATATATTATCAAAAAAACAATTAAAAAAACTAATTATTAAAAAACGACGGTGGTGGTGGCGGCGGCGGCGACGACGAAAAATGATTGAAAAAAAAGAGTTAATTATTACAAAAAAAATAATTACAAAAAAATATTATATATATATATATATATATATATATATATATATATATATATATATATATATATATTACATTATCGTATTATGTATTAATAAAGTAATATGAATAAGATGGTTTGAAAGACAATGAAAACATACAGGGACCAATATAGCAGCTTTGGTTTAGTATAAACAAAACTATTCCTATTTACTGGTATATAGGCGGGTATAGGGGAGGCCTTGGTTGGGTTTTCATTGTCTTTCTTCCCATTTATATATATTAAAAGACTACTATCATTATAATAAGTCATATGTACATACACATGTACATAATATATACATGTGTATTTATATATGTAAACAATCTTCACTGACATTTCGATGCAAGATGGCGGCCAGCAGACCGGTTGTCCAAACTCTTCTATTCTACGGTTCTGGGAGGCTGTAAGGCAGGTGGTGACGTCATGGTAATGTTTCTATGACGTCATACCAAAACAACCTCCCTGCCCTACACTGTACACACCATCTCACGCCTCAATGCCCAAGGGAAAACATCAAGTGAAGGTCGTAAACACACGTTCTTCAGGGGATAAATAGTATACATACACACATACATACATACATACATACACAGATACATACACAGATACATACATAGATACATACTTAGATAGAGATAGATAGATAGATAGATATAGATAGATATAGATAGATAGATAGATACATACATACATACATACCTACTTAGATACATACATACCTACTTAGATACATACTTAGATACATACATACATACTTAGATACATACTTAGATACATACTTAGATACATACTTAGATACATACTTAGATACATACATACATACTTAGATACATACATACATACTTAGATATATACATAACTAAATACATACTTAAATACATACATACATAGAAGAGCCTTGATTCCTCCAAAGTATGTATATGTCACGAAACAGAACCAACTAGTTGAACACAAAATTAAAATGATAAAAGGAATCTTATAATATAAAATTTATATATATAGTTCCTCCAGATTCACCACCACAAAAAAAAAAAAAAAAAAAAAAAAAAAAAAAAACAATAATAATAATAATAAAAAATCCCTAAATACTGGTAAATTTTCTGGTACGTGAATTATGATTTTATTTATTTTTCTGGTAGTGTATATTTTAATTTTCCTTGTAATGGTATTAAACTTTTCCTCGTGGTATAAATTTAGTCCCGGTATTCCCCCCGGTATTGCATTTAATTTTTGGGGTTTTTTCCTTGCGATGGTATTTATCTTTTTTTTTTTTTTGCTGCTGGTGTTTCTTTCTGGTATTGAATTTCTTTTTTGGGTTTTTTCCTTGCAATGGTACATCATATTTTTGTTTATTTTGTTATTTATTAGTTATTTATTTTGTTATTTTTTTTTTTTTCCTATATATAGTTATGGTACCGTACCATATTTTTCCTCCCGGTATATATAGTATTTAATTTTTTCCTAATAATGTTACCGTATCATATTTTTCCTCCCGGTATAATATTTAATTTTCTCCTTGCAATGATATATATCTTTTTTTTTTTTTTTTGCTGTTGGTGTTCTTCGTGGTGGTATAATAATAATTCCTGGTGTTACAATCGATGGGGGGTGGGGGTGGGGTGGGGGTGGGGAGGGTGTGGGGTGGGTGGGGGGGGGTGTCCTTGCTGTGTTCAAAGACCTTCTCTATACGTGTATGTTCCGGGACTTGATGGGGGGGGGGTAGGGGAAGGGAAGGGGGTTGGGAGGAGGGGGAAAGGAAGGGTGGTGGGGGAGGCGGTGGAGTTGGGGGGTTGGGAATGGGGAAGGGAGTTGGGCTGGGGGAAGGGAAGGGGGTTGGGAGGAGGGAAAGGGGATTGGGAGGGAGGGAGGAGGGGAAGGAGGGGAGAGGAAGGGTGGAAGGGAAGGGGGTTGGGAGGGAGGGGAACGTGGGAAGGGGTCGCTGAAACTTACGTCTTTAAACACAAGGTCATGATGGGAGGAGGAGAAGGGAGGGTGGGGGAGAGGAGAAGGGAGGGTGGGGGAGAGGAGAGGTGAGGGAAGCATAGGAAGGAGAGGTGAGGGAAGCATAGGAAGGAGAGGTATGGGGGGGGAGGTGAGGCAGGGGGAGGTGAGGCAGGGGGAGATGAGGCAGGGGGAGTGGGAAGGAGGGAGGTGGGGAAGAGCTCATCACACACACATACGAACACACACACACACACACACACACACACACACACACACACACACACAGCTCTCTAAAATGCTCCACTCCAATGCTACTGAATCCTCCTAAATCCTCCACACTCCCGTCACGAAACAACAACAAAGCCATTTTTTATTATTATATTTTAGGTGGCAACACTGACGAGGAATACATATTTTAGGTGGCAACACTGAGTAGTTACACATATAATTGTTTTCCTGGAAGATGGGGGGAGGGGGAGGGGGGGGAGAGAGGGAGGAATCAGTAGCCCTTCCAATTGACCTAATATAATAGAGTCAGATGGTGTGAGGTCATGCAATAGGTCAGCCATGCACGTATGTATGTATGTATATGTATGTATGTATGTATGTACTCTTGTTATGCATTACGCACAATTATTTTTTCTATTTCTTTTTAGCCCGGCGAAAATGCATCAATGTCCTTCTAAAGTAATAATAATAATAAATTATTATTATTATCATTACAGTATTATTATTATTATCATTATTATTATTATAATAACAACAATAACAATAATAATAATAACAATAGCAATATTATATAATAATAATAATAAATAATAATATCAATAATAAATAATAATAACAATAACAATAAAAAATAATAAACATAAATAAAATTATAAAATTAATAAAGATAATAATAACTAACAATAATAATAATAATAAGTTAGGTTATGTTGTTAACTTGTGAATTACTACTTGGTAAATATTGGTAAATACTTCTTGGTAAAAAAAAAGTAAAGGATAATTATGTGGTAAAGGGTTAGGAACAAGATATAATGACTGTACACACACACACACACACACACACACACACACACACACACACACACACACACACACACACACACACGCTTCGAAGGGCTCATCACACACACACACACGAACACATACACAAAAACAAATACGCACACAAATACACACACACACACACACACACACACACACGACTGTATTGACCTCACACCCCTATTCCTTTGTGTACTTCCAGTGTGTGTGTGTGTATGTGTGTGTGTGTGTGTGTGTGTGTGTGTAATGAGGTGTTACGTGTATATATCGGTGATGAACATGCAGTCTGTGTGTGTGTGTTAGAGAGAGAGAAAGAAAGAAAGAAAGAAAGAGAGAGAGAGAAAGAAAGAAAAAGAAAGAGAGAGAAAGAAAGAAAGAGAAACACAGATAGAGAGAGAGAAAGAGAGAGAAAGAGAGAGAAAGAAAGAAAGAGAAACAGATAGAGAGAGAGAAAGAGAGAAAGAGAAAGAGAAAAAAAGAGAAACATACAGAGAGAGAGAGAGAGAGAGAAACATACAGACAGACAGAGAGAGAGAGAGAGAGAGAGAGAGAGAGAGAGAAAGAGAGAGAGAGAGAGAGAGTAAACATATATATTTTATTCTTATTCGTGACCACATCCAATACAGAATAAGTAAACAGTTAGTCAGTTACGAGTTTGTAAAATTAATGAAGGAAGTAGTGATAGTAGTAGTGGTAGTGGTGGTAGTAGTAGTGGAGGTGGTGGTGTTGGTAGTGGTAGTGGTGGTAGTAGTAGTGGTGGTGGTAGTAGTGGTAGTATTTGTAGTGTGACATAGTATAACGGAACACATAATATACAAGTTGGCTGTGGGTATATATAAGTGTCACTGGCCTCTCTCTCTCTCTCTCTCTCTCTCTCTCTCTCTCTCTCTCTCTCTCTCTCTCTCTCTCTCTCATACAGGTGTTACAAGATTCACATGCAGGTGTTAAATGGGGGGAGGAGGGGGGGGAGAGTCTTTGTATGTATGTATGTATGTATGTATGTATGTATGTATGTATGTATGTATGTATGTATGTATGTATGTATGTATGTATGTATGTATGTATGTATGTATGTATGTATGTATGTATGTATGTATGTATGTATGTTATTACGTTGTTGCTATGTATGCATGTATTTTGGTTGGGTGTAAGTGGGTGGGATGAAAAAGTGAGTGTGGAGGTGGAATGGAAGTGGGTGTGGAAAGGAAGGAGGGTGTAAAGTGGGTGTGAGGTGGAACAGAAGTGGGTGTAGCAAGGAAGGTGGGCGTAGAAATGGGTGCAGAAGTGGGTGTGTCAAGCCAGCAAGTAGGGAGTGAGGGTGTGTGTGGGTGTAGAAATAAGTGGGTGTATGAGAGCAGTGTGAATGCATGGTGGAAGGTGTGGTGAAAAAAAATACTGGAGTGTATAACCCGTAGAGTATTATTATGTTTATTACCTCGACCCATGCACCTTGTATTACCTTATATCCTACCTCACCAGTGTTACACCTTACTTGTATTACCTTTACCTCACCAGTGTTACCTTATTTACCTCTTCTTTCTCAGTGTTCTTTTTCTCTCTTTTCCTTCCTTCCTTTCTTTTCTTTCCTTTCTTCTCTCAGTTACTCTCCTTTCATCCCTCCTTGCCTCTTCTTTCTCTGTGTTCTTTTCTCTTTTCCTTCCTTCCTTTCTTTAATTCCCCTCCTCATCTCCCTTAATCCCTCCTTGCCTCTTCTTTCTCCATCTTCTCCTTTCCTTCTTTTCTTTTCTTCCCTTATCTGAGTCACTCTCCCTTCATCCCTCTTTATCTATCCATTCTCTCTCTTTTCCTTCGTCACCTTTCCTATTTTTATCCCCTTTCTCCCAGTCCCTGTATTTCCCTTCTACCACCTCCTCATCCTTTATTACCATCACACCCACTCCTCCCAACACCTGGCCCCCTCCCACATATATACATACATACATACATACACACACACCTTCATAACACCTCCAGTACCTCCACATACACATACACACCTCTCCCCACCACACACACCTACACCTTCCCCTCCCTTTCACACACACACACACACATACACACCTCCCCCCAACCACCACACAAACTCACACATACATCTTCCCCACACCTATGTATACCACCCCCACCAGTCCCCCCACCCCCACACACACATACACCTACTACCAGCCTCCCCCCATACATACACACACACACACCTTCCCTACCCTTACCTAAATACGTCTCTTGTTGTCATTTCTCACGGGGACTTTTTCAATTTTACAGAGTGCCTTTGTAACACGATTATACGACGCAAGAAATGCCACACCAAGTTGTGTATGCAATTATTATTCTCTCTCTCCCTCTCTCTCTCTCTGTGTGTGTGTCTCTTCTCTCTAACTCTTTCTCCTTTTCTAACTCTCTCTTCTCTTATCTCTCTATTTCTCTTATCTCTCTATTTCTCTTATCTCTCTATTTCTCTTATCTCTCTATTTCTCTTTTCTCTTCTTCTCTATCTTTCTCTATTTCTCTATCTTTCTCTATTTCTCTATCTTTCTCTATTTCTCTATCTTTCTCTATTTCTCTATCTTTCTCTATTTCTCTATCTTTCTCTATTTCTCTATCTCACAAATAAATCAGGGGTTTTGTTTGTCAGTCAATCAGGATTTAAGCTACACACTTTAAAAAAATTTCCCCACCCCACTCACTCACTCACTCTTACACACACACACACGTCCCCCCATCCCTCTTCCAGTTATAATAATATGTCCAACAGTTTCACTCACTCTCTTCTACCTTAGTCTTATGATAATATTTTAATCCTTTTTTTCTCGATCCATCTCACTTTCTCCTTCCTTCCTTCCTTCCTTCCTTCCTTCCCTCCTCCTTTCCTTTCCTCCTCCTTTCCTTCCCTCCTTCCTTCCTTCCTTCCTTCCTTTCCACTTCAGTAATGTATTTTTACCTCATTTCTATCCCGTCTCTTATTAATTGCCTTGGTGTTCTGGCATTGTCGTTATTAATCTCATTTTCCTCACGATTGACTTTAAAAAATTATTTGTTTTGATACATTGGATATCACTATATACTTTAAGTGAAAGATTGAGAGAGAGAGAGAGAGAGAGAGAGAGAGAGAGAGAG
Source organism: Petrolisthes manimaculis (assembly GCA_034508575.1). Lineage (NCBI taxonomy): Eukaryota > Metazoa > Arthropoda > Malacostraca > Decapoda > Porcellanidae > Petrolisthes > Petrolisthes manimaculis. The sequence continues at coordinate 33,926 of JAWZYT010001495.1, read as the reverse complement.
AGAGAGAGAGAGAGAGAGAGAGAGAGAGAGAGAGAGAGAGAGAGAGAGATAGAGGGATATATATAGGGGATAATTATACATATAGTTAAGAGTAAGTATGCTACCAATTGGTCTGTAACACACACACGTGACCCCCATAAGTGAAAGTGACAACAGTATACCTTGTACCCTTACTTTAACCTTCATACACACATACACACACACACACACACACACACACACACACACACAATGCACACAACACATGCACAAGCGCACGTACAACACACACGCGCACGCACAACACAAGCGCACGTACTGTACAACACACACGCGCACGCACAACACACACACACTCACTCTCTCACCTAACGAGAACTTAAACGGTGATCACTACCATCACCATTAACCACACACATCGTTCCATAAGGTACATATCTCCTCCTCCTCCCCCTCCCCCTCCCCCTCCTCCTCCTCCTCCTCCTCCTCCTGTGTACAACATGAATAATACCTGTCACTATTTAATTAACGCGAGGATCCCTGTTGATTCTTTTTGTATGCAAATGAAGAGACGTTGGGGGTGAGGGAGTGAAGTACAGACAGACAGATACGCAGGTAGACAGGCAGGGAGGCAGGCAGACATGCAGGGACACAGACTGACACACCGGCAGGCAGGGACACAGACAGACATGCAGGGACACAGACAGACACACCGGCAGGCAGGCAGACAGACACAGATAGACAGACAAAAAGAGAAATAGTGTCAGGCAGAGAGAGAGAGAGTGAGAAGAAAAAGGTTCGAGGAATAAAAATCAGCCTCCCATTTCGTCCCCAACACAACACAACACAGTACAGAACCTCCTTATATGTACAGTACGTCGCTCAGATATAAAACACCTCACTCATTCTTACCTCAACACAGTACCTCCTTGTATGTAGTATGAGGCTCAGACAAAACACCTCACTCCTCCTTACCACAACACAATACAACACAGTACCTCCTTATAATTATGTAGTACGAGGCTCAGATATAAAGCATCTTATTACCCATCCATCCATCACTCCTCACACCCTCGTTTGGTAGGTCAGGTAGCATGTCAGGTAGTCGGTAAGGAAGGAAGGAGGGAGGGAGGGAGGGAGGGAGAGGGGAGGGGGTCAGGTAGTCAGTATGGAGGGGGAGGGGGAGGGAGAGGGGAGGGGGAGGGGGAGGGAGAGGGGAGAGAGAGAGAGAGAGGGAGGGGGAGAGGGTCATTGATGCTGATGATACCTTTATTTATATACGACTATTAGCCAAGTATAGGAAGGGGTAAAATATGTAGAGAAGATCATCAATGGTAGGGGTTGTGTGTCATCATTATTATTATTGTTATTGTTATTATCTCTCTCCCTCTCTCTCTCACACACACACTCACACATGATACTCTTTTCTGTCGCTTTACGCACACACTCTCTCACACACATACAGTACACACACACACACACACGATGCTGTCCTATATATACATACATACTCACACAATGCTATTTTTCCGTCACAAACGCACACAGCATCATCTTTCTGCTACACACAAACACACACACAATAATATCTTACTACTACATACACACACCACTATTTCTCTGCGTCACTTCACACACACACACACACCACTATTTCTCTGCGTCATTTCACACACACACACACAAACACACACCACTATTTCTCTACGTCACTTCACACACACACACCAACACACACCACTATTTCTCTACGTTACTTCACACACACATACACATACACACACACACACAAACACACACCACTATTTCTCTACGTCACTTCACACACACACACACACACACACACACACACACACACACACACACACACACACACACACACACACACACAAGTTAATCCTCCTCCTCCTCCTCCTCGTCTGACACTTTGTATGCTGGTCTGACACACTACTTTCTTCAACTAGTAAGCTGGTTCAAGGACGTCTGCCTGGCTGGTGGATGGATGCCCTCACTATCACTCTCCTTAGGCTAAATCTGGAGCAACTGATTCCTCCACACAATTCCAAGCAACGGGACACCCATCATATTAGTTCATGTGGACCTGTTTCTTGGTATACTTTAGAGGAATGAAGGCACTCCAATGTACCAAAAGTATTCTCTCTCGCTCCTTAAACAAAAACTAAACAAAAAATCTTTATACGTTCGATTCTCACTCATTGTCACTGCTCTTTTAAGGACCCTGTCATTATTATTATTATTATTTTTATCATTATTGTGATTGTTATTATTATTATTATTTTTTTTTTATTATTATCATTATTATTATTATTATTATTATTATTATTATTACTATCACCTTACTAGGTTGGCATATGTGTGTGTGTGTGTGTGTGTGTATGTGTGTGTGTGTGTATGTGTGCGTGTGTGTGTGCGTGTGTGTGTGTGACATTTTCTGTGTGTGTGTTTTGCTGTCGGTAACTCCTGTGTATAAGTTTGCAGTCTCTCTCTCTCTCTCTCTCTCTCTCTCTCTCTCTCTCTCTCTCTCTCTCTCCTTCCCTTGGCCTACTCTTAATTTCCGCCCTTAATTTCCCCTTATATCACGTTCACCAACCCTATACACACATACACCTCCCTCAACCCCCTCCCCCAACACACACACACACACACACACCTTAATCAACACCCTCCGCACACACACATAATATATATAGTGTATGTACGTATGTGTGTGTGTATATACGTATGTGTGTGTGTGTGTATGTATGTTTGATACGTGAGAGCAGTGCCTTGATTCCTCCAAAGTGTGCCAGTAAACAGGGCCACATTAATAAAACTGAAATAATGGTGGTTTTCAATAATTTATCACCACTTTACCATTAACACCCATTAAGTCCACTGAATACCATTAATAGTCAGTCTAGAAAAAATAAAATAAATAAAAATAAATATCTAAATAAATAAATAAATAAATAATAATAATAATAATAACAATAACAATAATAACAATAACAATAATAACAATAACAATAATAATAATAACAATAACAATAATAACAATAACAATAATAACAATAACATTAATAATAATAATAATAATAATAATAATAATAATAATAATAATAATAATAATAATAAAAATAAAAATAATAATAATACTCCCTCACTCAGTCATTCCTCTTACACTCCTGACCACCAACTTCTCCCTCACTTTCTCACTTTTCCTTCCTCCCTCCCTTCCTCCCTCACCCCCTCAATTTTCCTCTCCTTCTGTCCCCCCCTACCTCCCTCACTCTTGTCTTTCTTCCCTCTCTCCCTCACCCACCCCCTTCAATTTTCCTCTCCTCCAGTTCACCTCTCCCCTCCTCCTCCCCCCCTCACTTTTACTCCCCCCTCCTCTCCCCACCCCCCTCCCCCCTTCAAGGTTTCTGTATTACAAACTGACCACTACATAGATCTCTTGTCTCTAACTCTTCCCAAACAATCATCAAAATTATGTCTCTCTCTCTCTCTGTCTGTCTGTCTGTGTGTCTCTCTGTCTCTCTCAGTCACTCACTCACTCACTCACTCTCTCTCTCTCTCTCTCTCAGTCTCTCCCTCTCTCTCTCTCAGTCTCTCCCTCTCTCTCTCTCTGTCTCTGTCTCTCTCAGTCTCTCTCTCTCCCTCATTATTCTTTCCTTTCACTTTCCATTTGTTTTATCTCACTTCCTTCCTTCTCTCCAGTTTTATCACAACCCTCCATCCTTTTCTTAATCGCGGCCATTTCCTTCCTCTTACTTCATTCCCCTCCACCCTTCCTCCTTTTTTCTCTCATTCCTTGCGTTTTCTGCCATTTCCTTCCTCTTACTTCATTCCCCTCCACCCTTCCTCCTTTTTTCTCTCATTCCTTGCGTTTACTGCCATTTCCTTCCTCTTTCTTCATTCCCTTCCTTCCTTCCTCCTTTTTTCTC
>JAWZYT010001495.1:7500-25000 GCA_034508575.1 Petrolisthes manimaculis | reverse complement strand
TCTCTATTATTCCTTCCTCACCTCTCTCTCCTTCCTTTCTCTTCCTCTCACTCCTTCGCCGTTCTCTTCTTCCTTTCTCTTTCTCTCTATTATTCCTTCCTTCACCTCTCTCTCCTTCCTCTCCTTTCCTAGTTCATTTTCTCTCCTGTGTGTATAACTATGTACAGTGTGTGTGTGTGTGTGTGTGTGTGTAGAACTATGAAAAGAGAGAGAGAGAGAGAGTGTGTGTGTGTGTGTGTATAGAACTATAAAGAGAGTGTATGTGTGTGCGTGCGTGTGTGCCAGGATGTTCCCTATCACGACAGAAAAAATATATACACAAGGGTATCATTACTATTAGCACAACAACAACAACAACAACAACAACAAACAATAACAACAACAACAACAACAACAACAACAACAACAACAAACAATAACAAACTCGTCTACTAAAATGTTGTGTGGTAAGGAAATGGGATCACGTTCACCTCACAACCAATATTTCTTCAAAGTTCAAGACCTCATATTTTTTACAGCACTTGGTCAGAGAAGAATCAACCAACCAACCAACCAACCAACCCTTAGGCTACTGTTTGTTTTGTCTTTCTTTCCCTTCTTTTTATTCTCCTCTTTCTCTCCTTTTCTCTTCTCTCTATCCTCCTCTTTCTCTTCTGTTTCTGTCTCCCTTTTCCTTCTCTTTATCCTCCTCTTTCTCTTCTGTTTATGTCTCGCTTTTCCTTCTCTTTATCCTCCTCTTTCTCTTCTGTTTATGTCTCGCTTTTCCTTCTCTTTATCCTCCTGTTTCTCTCTTGTTTGTTATGTCTCCCTTTTCCTTCTCTTTATCCTCATCTTTCTCTCGTTTATCTTATGTCTCCCTTTTCCTTTTCTTTATCATTCTCTCTCTTTTATTTATGTTATGTCTCCCTTTTCCTTCTCTCTATCCTCCACATCTTTCTCTCCTGTTATGATACTTCTCCCTGTCCTCTCTTCCCTTCTAATATTCTCTCGTTGCATCCCTCTTTCTATTTCTCTCTCCTTGTCCCCTTCCTCATCCCTTATGTTATGTTCCCCTTCTCTAAATTCTAGTTCTCTCATCATCATCATCATTCTCCCCTCTTTCTATTATTTTGTTTTTGTTTATATATATACACACACAATCTCCCCTACTCTATTTCTCACCTACTTCACTCCTCCCCTCTTCCTCATATTTTGCCACCTACCTATTCTCACTCACTCACTCCACCTACCTGTCCCCCTCCTCCTCCTACTCCTCCTCACCCCCTTCTCTACTTGTCCCCGTCCCCCTCCTCCTCCTCCTCCTAACCCCTTCTCTATCTATCCTATTTTTCTCTCTTTTCTATCATCACCATCATCACCCTTCCCCTTCATTTCTATTTTTCCACAACATCACTTTCTCTTTCTCTCTTCGTCACCCTTCAGTTATCCTTCCTCACCCCTCATGTCCCACACCCTCACCTTTCATGTTCGTCTTCCATAACCCACCTATTTTTCTTTAAGGGGGTGCGGGGTTAGGGGACCTGTCCCCTACTCCCGCACCCCCTTAACCTAACCTAACCTTTCCTATCCTTTTCCCCACTTAACAGTCCTTCCTTCTTCACTTCTGTTGACCTCTCCCTCATCCCTCCCTGATTTCTTTCACATTATCATATCTCTTCCTCAACCCAATTTAATTTCCTCTTCCCCAACCTTCCTCTTTTCTCCCAACCCCCCCCTAATTTCCTCTCCTCCCCAACACCCCTCCTCCTTTGCTCTCTCCTCTCCAACCCTCCTTTCCTCCTCAACGCCCCCCCTCCTTTGCTCTCTCCTCTCCAACCCTCCCTCTCCAACACCCCTCCTCAAAGTCCTCTCCTCCCCACCTCCCTCCTCTCCTCTCCTCCCCTCCCTAACCCTCCTCTCCTCTCTGTTTCTCCCCCTGTCTCTTGTTTGCCACAGAACACAGGGAACAGGATCAAAGGCTAGGTAAGAACAAGCTATTTCTATTTTAGGTCGAGTTATATTGAGGCATGTCACGCTGGGTCGAACCAGGTCAGGTCACATAGGGTCAGAAAAGGTCAGGCAGAGGTTATACGTCATCATGTACAGCTACGACAATATTAAAGATAAGATAATGTAATGGGAGAGATAGTTAATTAATGAACTTTTTTAATTAACTCCATTTCTTACCCATTTCATTCCTCTCTATTTATTTATTTTTTTCATTCTTTCACCTCTCTCCTCTTTCTCTCCTTTTACTTTCCCTTTCCTACCTTTTCAATTCCTTCCTTCACTTCACTCTTCTTCCTCTCTGTTCCTTCACGTCTCTCTTTTTCCTTTCCTTTCCCTTTCCTTCACCTCTCTTCTGAGTCTACATGCTACCTCCTTTTCATATAAAACACCCACTTGGAACACAGGCCAGCAAATCCCTATCAAACAATATAGCCTTCTCTTTACAACCCCATCCCCACAACATCTAACCCACCCTCTACAAACCTATCCATTACAACCCCATCTTCACCACATACCACCTACAACCCCATCCATTACAATTCCCTCTTCACCACAATCACACTTTACACACAACGACAAACCATTTACGTAAAGCCAGACAAATGTGGGTCATGACTAGTTGCATCAGGGTAAAAGAGATTGAACAATGATAAACGGTGTCAGATTAGCCTATATAGTTCGTACTTAAACTTCCTTAAGGGGATCATTATATATTTATTTATATATTTATACATTTATTTACTTATTTATATTGATTGAAGGGCCAGAAAACACACACACACACAAAATATACGTAAGGGTAAGGGGTCTTTTGTTACAATGTTTTTTTTAGAGCTACGTAAACTTTGAACGAAAATTAATTGAGCACCATACAGTGAATAGCAGAAGCATGATTGTTTTGGTGGTGGTGAAGGAAGGTAGAAGCATGGTGGTTGTGGTGGTGGTGGTGGTGGTGGTGGTGGTGGTGTTGTAGGTGGTGGTGAATACTGGTGGTGGTGGTGAATACTGATGATGATGGTGCATGGTAGTATTGTTGTAGTAGTGTTGATGATGATAGTGGTGTTAGTCGTAGTTGTGGTAGTTGTTGTAGTCGTAGTAGTAGTAGTAGTAGTAGTAGTAGTGGTGGTGGTGGTGGTGGTGGTGATGATGAAGGAAGACAACAGCTAGAGGGAGTTGTAAGGAATGTATGTAGTAGTGCCGTTATGGGATGACCTTGGTGACCACGAGAACACCTTAGGCTGCAGAGGCAAGAAGGAGACGAGGAATTGTGACGAAAGGAAGAGTGGAGACGAAGGCAGGAGTGGAGAGGAAGGGAGGAGGAGTAGAGAGGAAGGGAGGAGGAGAAGAGAGGAAGGGAAGAGAATGGAAAAAGGAGAGATGAACAAAATACGATTTATACAATGCCAGGAAAACAACAATACAAACAACACAACACAACACAACACAACACAACACAAAAACACCCACAAAACAACACAACACAACACACCAACACCTACCCGCAAACACACAACACAAACACCCACACAAGTATTTTTTTTTTTTTACCATCACCCTCCTCCTTACGTCAGCAACACAACAGATGTAAACAGTTTCCTCGTAGTCATGGTTACCTTATAGATATAGAATGATTTATGGTGTGTGTGTATAGTACCTCTTCAGTAGTCTATTTGTAAGGGAAGAGATAATGGCAGTACATTATTCACCTCTTCTCTTTCATAACAATACACACACATACTCAATACACAATACATACACACACACACACACACACCACACACACACATACACACACACACACACACACACACACACACACACACACATCTTAGTGACCTTCACCTGTTACCAATCCATTACAAGAGCAAAGAGAAGCAACAGGCAGTAATAATAATAATAATAACACGAGTGGAGTGGAGTGGGGCTCTTTCCTGCAATATCGACCAGTACCTTCATCATCATCATCATCATCATCATCATCATCATCCTCTTCCTCCTCCTCATCCACCTCATCTATCTCCTCCACCTCCTCTTCCTTTTCTTTTCCTCCTCCTCCTCCACCTCCTCTTCCTTCTCCTCCACCTCCTCTTCCTCTTCTTTTTCCTCCTCCTATTATCTCCTCCACCTTTTCCTCCTCCTCTTCATCTACCACCTCATCTATCTCCTCCACCTTTTCCTCTTCTTTTTTCTCTCCTCTACCACCTGCTCTTTTTTATCTCCTCTTCCTCCTCCATATTTTCATATTATCTCCTCCACATTCTCTTCCTCTTCTCCTCCACCTCCTCTTCCACCTTCTCATCTATCTTCTCCACCTACACTTCCTCCACCTTCTTTCTCTCTTCCTCCTCCTTTTCCTCCCCCTCCTCCTCCTCTTCTTCTTCTTCTTCCAGGCTGTGTTGACGTCGCCATGGCAACGCAAAGTCAAGCCATAATACCCTTTACGCCAACACCCCCCTAACCCCTCCCCCTCTCTACTCTTTACGCTCCCTTACCCCCCCCCCTCTCTCTCTCTACTCTTTACACCCCATTCCCCCCATTCCTACTCCCCCTTCCCTATAATACAACACCCCTTCCCCCTTCTACCCCCTCCTTCCCTCATAATACTATTTACGTGGCTCCCCCCGTCCACCCTGTATGTACCGGTATTTCATAGAGCCGTATGCAAGAACAATCATGGTATTGACGATGACGTGGCATTAGTACGATGACCTCACACACACACACACACACACACACACACACACACACACACACGTAATATAATCGTCTAGGTTAAGTGGTCAGGAGGACGGACTGACTGACTGACTGACTGTAAAATCTTGTGTGAATTAGGTAAGATCAAATTAAATTAGATTAGGTTAGGTTAGATTAAGGTAAACTAAATTAAATTAAATTAGGTTAGGTTAGATTAAGGTAAACTAAATTAGATTAGGTTAGGTTAGGTTGAGTGGTCCTGTGATATAAGACTGTCGTTCCTATATTAATTAAAATCAATTGACAAGGGATTGGGACTGACTTACTAACAGGCCTATCTATCTAGGCTATCTATACTGTATACATAAGGACTCTGTGAACGTGTATAAGAGGTGAAGACTTCTGATTCCTCTTTATTATACTACGAAACTCACTCCTTCCATATAGGTGTGTGTGTGTGTGTGTTTCGTGGCAATATTTGAAGGACTCATTTACCTCCAATTTTCTGATTACATTACACACACACGGTCCCTTAAGGGTGTGTATTGATCGAAGGGTCTTTATACTACTTCTCCTTTCTTCTTCTTGTTCTTGTTGTTGTTCTTTTTCTTCTTATTATTATTTTTATTTCATTTTTTTCCTCTTCTGCTCTTTCAATATTTTTTCTCCTTCCTTTACTCTCTCTTTTCTTATCTCCTCTCTTTTCCTTCTTCCTCTCCTCTTTTCTTTCCCTCCTCTCTCATTTCTTTCTTCCTCTCCCTTTTCTTCCTTTCTCAATTCCTTTATCCCCTCCTCTCTCTTTCATTTCATTCTTCCCCTCCTCCCTCTCCCTCTCCTTACCCTCCACTTTCTTTTCCTTCTCCTTCTCCAAAAAAAAAATAATAATAATAATAATATCAAGTAATAATATCAAGTAATACCATCGTGTATGAATTGAAGGTAGTAAGTAAAAAAAAAAATGTACATAATCAGTATTGCATTTCCACGAACTGGACCGTAAAGAGCCGACATTTTTTAAGGGCGAAATATTTACTTATACACTATTGGTAAATCTGGATCAGGTAATTCCTCCATCGACAAATTTACTGCATTTTATTATTGAACGTTCATATGATACTGTTTACGTATATATATATATTCATGCATACACGCACACAGTTATATATACACATACAACAAACTACACATACACATGCAACAAACTACACACAACACAACACAACTACACACAACACAACACAACTACACACAAGACAACTACACACACAACACAACTACACACACAACACAACTACACACACACAACAAACCACATACACACACACAACAAACCACATACACACAACAAACCACATACACACAACAAACCTCATACACAACACAACACAAAACAAGAAACTACACACACAAAACTACACAACACAACACAACAACACACGACACACAACACACACACGCAGCTCGTCGTTTCTGGTGCGTACCTGGGAGGTCATGATTAAAGATTCACACCCACTCTGCTTCCCTACCTAACCTAACCTAAAGAGTCCCTACCTCCCCTGACTCTCTGCTTCTCTCATTTCCTGCTGGCTTACTTGCTTGTTTGTTTGTATTTCTGCTTGTCTCCCTCATTTCTTGCTTGCTTGCTTGCTTGTTTGTTAGATAGAGAACAAACATAAGTAAAAACAAACAAGAAATCGAAAATAAACAAAATAAAACAACCAAGCAAACATACAAAACAAAAACAAATGCAAAAACACAAACAAGAAAATTAAAATAAACAAACAAAAAAAAGCCAAAGAGGCAAACAAACGATACAAATTAAAATCAAACCAGAGAGGGAGAAACAAACACGAAAAACAAACAAGAAATAGTAAAGCAAACAAAACAAACAAACCAAACAAAAAAAAATATGGAAACACAAACAAGAAAATGCAAACAAACAATTGAAAACAAAATCAAGCAGATGCAAACAAGCAAACAAAAGTCTCCCCTGGCATTCCTACGCTCTTTGTTTCCTTGTGTGTGTGTGTGTGTGTGTGTGTGTATAGCGTGACTTACGGACCCTAACACATTACAACACCACGTAACACTGGAGTTATTCCCTGTGTGTTTAAGTACAAGGTGTAGACTAGACTACTGTGCTTACCTTCCCCCTCCACACACACACACACACACACACACATCACTCCTTTCTGTTCTTCCTTCTTTCCTCCCTTCCACACGCACACACCACTCCTTTCTGTTCTTCCTTCTTTCCTCCCTTCTCTCTCCTTCCACACATACTTCCTCCTTTCCTTCTCTCCTTCCCTCCATTTCCCTCCCCCCCCCCCCACCCCTCCTCTCAGTCCAGTACCGACATACCATCCACACCCCCTCCACAAAATTAGTTCACTGTACTCTGTCACGACATACACACACACACACACACATCTACGCACACGCATCTACACATTTACGCACACATACACACATTTACTCGAACACACACATACACACATTTACTCGAACACACACACACATTTACGCACACACACATCTACATGCACACAGATACATACATACATTTACACACGTGCGTGCCACATGCACTTGCACACACATACAGTACATCAAAGAGGGGGGAGAATTTAAGAGGGGGTGAGGAAGGGGGGGAGGAAGAGGGGGGGAGGAAGAGGGGGGGAGGAAGAGGGGGGGGAGGAAGAGGGGGGGGGAGGAAGAGGAGAAGGAAGAAGAGGAATCATGAATAAAGTGGGGCAGTAAAATATATAGGTGTGGGAGGGGGCGAGGGGAGGGAGTGGAAGGGGAAGGTAAGGGGTTGTTTTAGAGGCTGCGGGCGGGGCGGTGTGTGTGTGTGTGTGTGTGTGTGTGGTCAGGCTGTGGTCACAAGGTACAACCACAATAATCTATAGCCTAGTCAGTTTTAATTTGAACATTCTACTGCATCTCTCTCTCTCTCTCTCTCTCTCTCTCTCTCTCTCTCTCTCTCTCTCTCTCTCTCTCTCTCTCTCTCTCTCTCTCTCTCTCTCCACCATACACACAACCCCAATATACAACCCATGCATTAAAAATCACCACAACTTCCACCACAACAACACACTCATTACCAAAACCACAACCACAACCCCCTCCTCTCTCCTCTCCTCTCTATAACCTTCCTTTCCCCTATAGCTAAACCACAACACTCTTCTGTCCTTTATACTCATTCTTTCAAAGTTTATTTATTTATATTTTTTAGGAATGTATCTTTTAATACGTGGTTTACACATTTTTTTTTATTATTATTATTATTATTATTATTATTATTATTTTTATTATTATTATTATTATTATAGAAGATGAAACTATATATAATTATTGACGAGAATTAATTAAGAGAATGTATAATTGTATAGGCCTATGTAAAAAATTTTCTCATTTAATTAATCACCAAACAAAAATATAATTCATGACAATTTCTGCATAATTTACTATAGTTTAATTAAGGGGTACCAAAAAAAAAAAAAAAGTATAATATCCCCTTCAATTAAGCATGATGTTAATTTACTTTGTGTTAATCTGTTGAGAGCATATAATTATTATCCATTAGGTATGGTGGTGTTATTAAAAGATAGCAATAACACACACACACACATACACACATACATACATACATATACATTCAAACACACACATACATTCACATACACACGCATACACAAATACATTCACAAACACACACACATACGTTCACATACACACGCATACATTCACACACACAAAACAAACACACTCAAACACACACACACACACACACACACACACACACACACAAAACATACACGGTGTAATTACTGAAATGAGCTCACAAGGTTGCATGACATAATTACGAGTGGAGTAGAGTGGAGTAGACAGGGTGTGGAGTAGGCAGGGAGTGACACGAGCCTAACCACGCCCTCTACATACATACATACATACACACACACACACACACACCTACCAACACGGGTTAAAAGATTTAGTTTTGTGATTCGTATTTAGTTTTGTTATTTATATTTCTTTAGTAATTAAGTTTTTAGATCTTTCACTATCTATTTACCAACACGGATGAAAAGATTTAGTTATTTTATTCATATTTCTTTAGTAATCGAGTTTTTAGTTTCTTTCTCTGTAAAAAAATATATATGAAAAATTTGTACTTTATAATTTTGATAGTTTTTGAGTTTCTTTCACTTTCGATCACTGTACAAACTATATATATAAAGTTTATTTACTGTATACTTTTGATGAATTAGGTTTGAACACTTCTTCTCTTACACGAGTGATTGAGGATTTAAGTTTTATGTTTAATATCTCTTTACAAATCTAGTTTCCAATTTCTTTTTTCTCTGTCGATCACTGTAAAAAGTATATATATATATGTGTGTGTGTGTGTGTGTGTGTGTGTGTGTGTGTGTGTGTGTGTGTGTGTGTGTGTGTGTGTGTGTGTGTGTGTGTGTGTGTGTGTGTGTGTGTGTGTGTGTGTGTGTGTGTGTGTGTGTGTGTGTGTGTGTGTGTGTGTGTGTGTGAAATTGTGTATAGTTTTGAGGAATTAACCTTAACCTTCTATAAGTACACGAGTGAAAGGATTTAGCTTCTGTGTTTTATATTTATTTGTTAGTCGATCACTGTAAGAAAAAAGATATAAAAAAGAATATAGTTTTGACATTACATTCTCTTACTTATGCAGGTTACACGATTCACCTTTTTCTCTGACGATAAAAAAAAAAAAAAAAAAAATGACTAGGTATTTTTATTTTTACCTTTATTTTTTTATTATTTTATTTTTATTTTATTTTTTTTTGGGGGGGGTATTTTGACATTGTCCTCTTCTACCCTACACGAATGAATGAAAAAAAATAATTTTGTTTTGATTTGTGTATTTCTTTCGTCGATAATAAAAATAATTGTAGAAAAATACAATGTGATGTTTGTGAGTAAATCATTGGAAATATTTTTGATCATGTCTTTTCTTACGCTGGTGGCTAGACTTTTTTATTTTATTTTTAGTAATTACTGTAAAAAAAAAATTATGTGATGGTTGTGAATATTTTTTTTTGGGGGGGAAGAGTAAAGTGGAGGAGAGAAGGTGGTATAGATGATGTGTGTGGAGTAGTAGTAGAGTAGAGTGGAGGAAAGAGGTGGAGGAGTAGGGAGAGTGGCAGGTGGCATTATGATGGAGAGTGGAGATGAGGAGAGTGGAGGAAGGTGGAATAAATCAGAGGAATGAAGGAAGGTGGAATAAATCAGGTAAGTGGAGGAGTGGAGTGGAGGAGGAGTAAATCAGAGGAATGGAGAAGGTGGAGAAGAAAGATGGAGTAAATGAGGTGAGTGGAGTGGAGTGGAAGAGAGGAGCTAGTGAGTGGATTAGCCAGAGTGACCCCAGTATATACACGTGATCAACCTTGGTCAATGACAGCTGACAAACGGTACTGTAGACGTCACCAGTGGCACGCCCTTCTGTGTGTGTGTGTGTGTGTGTGTGTGTGGGTTTGTGATTGTGTGTGGGTTTGTATGTGTGTATGTGGGTTTGTGGGTTTGTATGCGTGTATGTGTGTGTTTGGGTTTAGATTTGTGTGTTTGGGTTTAGATTTGTGTGTTTGTGATTGTGTGTGGGTTTGTGGGTTTGGGTTTAGGTGTGTGTGTGTGTGTGTATGTGTGTGTGTGTGTTCTAGATTTAAATAAAAAATAAAAGGTGAGTACTAAAGACAAGAAACCACACTCAATATCCATCCCACCAAAAAATTTCCTTTATCCATCTTACCTTTCCATCTCCCTCACCTCCTTCCTCCCTCCCTCCCTCTCTCCATTCTTCCTTTCCATCTCCCTCACCTCCTTCCTCCCTCCCTCTCTCCCTCCATTCTACCTTTCCATCTCCCTCACCCCCATCCCTCCCTCCACACACACACACACACACACACACACAATGACAACAGGGCAATGGAAAATACAACATAAACATTGAAGGAATCAGTAACTTATCTCTCCTACATTTTTATTTGTTACCTTCAAGAGTTTCTCCTTAAAGTGTAAGTGGTAAATAATTATGAAGTAACTAATTCATCCAAACTATTCCAAGCAACAACTGACTTACATTATTATTTTTATTATTATTATTATTTTGGTGTTAATCTGGTGGTAAATATAAAGTAAATAATTCCACCAAAATAGTAATATACCTTTAGGCTATATCAAAAATCTACTATATATTATTATTATTATTATCTATTCCCTTTATAATTTGTGTACACGAGGGAATAAAGGGAGTTAGTTCATTATAATTTACTACATCTAATATCACCACTGACCCCAATACTACACACACCACAACGACAACCACAACACAATGCACTCACAAAAACAAAAACAACACAATAATGATAATAATAATAATAATAAAATATAAAAACTTGTCAACTCGGTGACATTGAGTTGGATTGGGCTGACTTGGGTTGGGTTGAGGTGAGGTGGGAAGGGGTTGGGTTGGGGTGAGGTGAGGTGGGGTGGGTGGGGTCGGGTTCACAGGAGGTTATGTACAGTCGTGGTCAAAAAATTATCGTCCACATTTTTTGGGTATCTCAAACAATTTGCTCTCTAATGTTTTACACGTTCACACATAATGATGTTTATTGTTTTAAGTAGTGGGTTGCTGCTTGTAGTATAAATTAAATTATGGTAATTAATTTATTTATTGCAATGTTTATCAGTTAAGGAATAGAGGGTAGTTGTGTGTGTGTGTGTGTGTGTGTGTGTGTGTGTGTGTGTGTGTGTGTGTGTGTGTGTGTGTGTGTGTGTGTGTGTGTGTGTGTGCGTGTGTGTGCGTTTGTTTGATAATATTTTAATTAAGTAGTGGGTAGCTGCTTGTCGTATAAATTAAATGATGATACTTAAATCTATTTATTGCAAAGTTTATCAGCTAAGTAACAGATGGAAGCAAGCAGTCAAACTTGTAGTACCTTACCTGAGTTATATACCCCAATGTGAAAGATTATTTTTGACAACGACTGTACCTACTAACAACAACAACAACAACAACAACAATAACAACACCACCAACAACAACAAAAACAAAAACAACAACAACACCAACACCAACAACATTTTCCTCCTTCCTCTGGTCAGTCTGGGTTTTTCTCCGTGCTTCAACTTGCCTCTTAGATAGACCGCGTTAGTTGTAGGACGAAGCAGATCTGACCTAAGGACGGGGGTTGAAGGAAAAAAAAAGTTGCCCGCGTACAATATAGTGGTGGTGAAATTTTGAGTCGTATTCAAGAACATCCGTAGTGTATAATTATGTATGTATGTATGTATGTATTGTGTTGTATTGTATTATATGTATGTATGTATGTATGTATGTACGGTATGTATAGTGTTGTATTATATGTATGTATGTATGCATGTACAGTTGCCAAAAAAAGTATTGCGACAACTATTGATACAACATTAAATATATTAATGTCCATAGTTGTTTGTAGGGATTATAAGTATACCTGTATTACAGAAGGATATGTATATTTCCTTCTGTTATACATGCTTATAGTCCCTACACATAGTTGTGGATATTACTATGGTTAAAGTTCTATCAAGATTTGTCGCAATACCTTTTTTGGCAACTGTACGTATGTATGTATGATTGTGGTAAGCGGTGTGTCACGTAAGAAGGTGATTTGTTGGGTGTCAAATTGGAGGCCTGGATATCGATTCTTACAGCAGGTTATACAGACGTGTAGAATAGTACGGAACGAGAAAGAGAGAGAGAGAGAGAGACAGAGAGAGACAGAGAGAGACAGAGAGAGACAGAGAGAGACAGAGAGACAGAGGAAACGGAAGAGAGAAAGTGGAGACACATGCAGGTAGTCACGACGATACACCACCTCAACAATACAGTTCTTGGGTAAGGTTAGGTTAGGGTTAGGTTAGGTTACGTTAGGTTAGGGTTAAGGTAGGTTAGGTTTGGGTTAAGGTAGGTTCGGGTTATGTTAGGTTAGGGTTAGGGTTATGTAGGGTAAGGTTAGATTAGGTTAGGTTAGGGTTATGTTAGGTTAGGGTAGGTTAGGGTAGATTAGGGTAGCTTAGGTTTGCTTAGGCTTTAGGGTATAGCTTAGGTTTGGTTAGGGTAGGGTAGCTTAGCTTAGATGAGGTTGGGTTACATTAGATTAGGATAGGTTAGGTCATTTTGGGGTAGCTAAGGTTAAGTTAAGTTAGGTTTGGGTTAGGAAAGGTTAGGTTATTTTTTGAGTAGCTATGATTAAACTAAGTTAAGGTAGTTTAAGTTAAGTGAAGTTATGTTAGCTTAGCTTAGATGAAGTTAGGTTAAGATAGCTTAGGTGCATAATTCACGACATGTACAATTTCCTAGAGAATAGAATAAATAAATAAATAACCTTGGTGTGGAATGTGTAGGCTACCAGGGTTTGTTTGACTCATCCTGATTCCAAGATGCTGACGAATCCAGCCAACCAAAGGCCAAAGAAGACGAAAGATAAATAAAAGAAGAAGGTGGGGGAGGAAGAGGAGGAGGAGAGAATAATGGTAAACAAAGAAGGAAGGAAGGAAGAAGAGGGAGGAGGAGGAGGAGAGAATAATGGTAAACAAAGAAGGAAGGAAGGAGAGGGAAGGAGGAGAGTCAAGGTAAATAGAGGAGGGGACAGAGGAGAGAAAAAGTAAACAAAAGAAGAAAGGAAGGAGGAGGTTGAGAAAAAATGTAAACAGAGGAAGGAGAAGGGGAGAGAAAAGTAAACAAATAAGGAAGGCAGGAGAGAAAATGTAAACAAATGGAGAAGGGGAGAGAAAAGGTAAACAAACACGGAAGGAGGGAGGAGAGAATAATGGTAAACAAAAAAGGAAGGTAGGAGGAGGAGAGAAAATGTAAACAAATGGATAAGGGGGAGAGAAAAGGTAAACAAACACGGAAGGTAGGAGGAGGAGAGAAAATGTAAACAAAAAAGGAAGGAGGGAGGTGGAGAGAAAATGTAAACAAAAAAGGAAGGTAGGAGGAGGAGAGAAAATGTAAACAAAAAAGGAAGGAGGAAGGAGGAGGAGAGAAAATATAAACAAAGGGAGGAAGAGGGGTAGAGAAAAGGTAAACAAAAAAGGATGGAGGGAGAGGGGACGTAAGAGGAGGAAGAGAATAATGGTAAACAAAAACAAAAAAAGAATGACATGGAGGAGTGAGAATGGGAGTGATTCCTGGAGAAGTAATGAATCAATACGAACGACGAGAAATAATTCACTCGCATTCCTGGTGCTAGATTAGATCACCTTTCACTATTCTCTGTAGGGGTTGGTTGTACAGTTGGACACATGAATGGATGGTACAGTCCTGGAGGTGAAAGATACTTGTCCCATTTGGAGTAACCAGTGTCTAATTATCAGGTACTTGTTTTTTTATTACCATCCTCAATACTGACTTCTGCCCCTCCTAATTATCAACCTAAGCTAACCTAACCTAACCCACCTAACCTAACCTAACCAGTGTCTAATTATCAGGTACTTGTTTTTTTATTACCATCCTCAATACTGACTTCTGCCCCTCCTAATTACCAACCTAAGCCACCTACCCTAACCCACCTAACCTAACCTAACCAGTGTCTAATTATCAGGTACTTGCTTTTTTATTACCATCCTCAATACTGACTTCTGCCCCTCCTAATTACCAACCTAAGCTAACCTAACCTAACCCACCTAACCTAACCTAACCAGTGTCTAATTATCAGGTACTTGCTTTTTATTACCATCCTCAATACTGACTTCTGCCCCTCCTAATTACCAACCTAAGCCACCTAACCTAACCCACCTAACCTAACCTAACCAGTGTCTAATTATCAGGTACTTGCTTTTTTATTACCATCCTCAATACTGACGTCTGCCCCTGATGTCTCCTATTTGGCACTGAGGAACTTGATATTGGGAAAAAATTGACCATCTTTCACTTGTGTCCAACTGTACTTTTATGGCAAGATTCTCGTGTTGTTGGACACTTAGAAGGCTACTAATTCCTCCTAACTATGCCAGGAAACAAACAGACAGACAGACAGACGCCCTCAATGGTACTAATAGGGGATGTGTTTGTTTCGTGGCATAGTTTGGAGGAATCACAGACCTACTAACCATGCAATTTACCAAAAAAAAAAAAAAAAAAAAAAAAAAAAAAATCTACCCTAAAGTTCATGAAATTTTATTATATTCCCCACCAGGAATGTACAGAGGGAAGATTGTCCATTGGTAGTAGGGAGAAATAAGTAGTACTCAAATCCTCCCAAAAAGGAATATCTATTATCTTAAGTAGGCCCTACCCACGAATGAATGAGATTGAGAGGATGACTGTGAGAGGCAAGAAAAAACTCATAGCAGAAAAGGGAAGAGGAAGGGAAGAGGGAGAGAAGGAAAAGGAGGGAAGAGTGAGGGAAGAGAGAGGGAGAGGGAGATGGAAGGAGAGAGGGAAGAGTGAGGGAATGAGGACGGAGAGGGGGGGAAGAAGGAGAGAGGGAAGGAGAGAGGGAGGGAGGACGGAGAGAAAAGGAAGAGAAGGAAGAGGGAGGATGAGAAGGAGTTAAAGGTGAAGGAAGGACAGAAGGGTGCATGCATGGGTGGGTACGGTAATAAGGAAACGACACAAATACGAAATTATACTTACAATTGTTTTTCGTATTACTCCACACTCGCATCAAGGTGTATCCATTTCACGCCTGGCTACCTACCTGCATGTACTCTAATTAGGGAGTGACCAGGCGTTAACAATGAGATACCTGACTAATACCTGACTCATACGTGACCTTTAACTGAATTTCCGGGAAGACAGTCACGTGCCCCCTGACTAGCTCGACTTTTAACGCCACCCCCCAAACCCCCCCCAAGCCTGTCCCCTACTCCCGCACCCCCTTTGGAACGACTACCAGGGAACACATACGGAACTCCACTGTACAGTCACGAGTACTAATAAATATACAGCTTTGAACAGTTCAATTTCTACCCCATACCAAGCCTATTCTATCTAACCTACAAGAGTGAGGGAAAGTATAGCAAAGAAGAAGGAAGGGAAGGGAAGGGAAGGGAAGGGAAGGGAAGGGAAGGGAAGGGAAGGGAAGGGAAGGGAAGGGAAGGGAAGGGAAGGGAAGGGAAGGGAATGGAATGGAAGGGAAGGGATGTGTGTTAGTGAAGTATTGGTGTTAGTTGACAGTGTTAGTAAATAGTGTTAGTGGATAGTGTTAGTGGATAGTGTGTGCATTAATGATAACACACTCCAGGCAGCTAGACACACACATACATACACAGACTATGGTTCCTAGATTCACCTTCTCCCAAAATGTCAAGAGTGTATCATCTAACACACACACACACACACACACACACACACACACACACACACACACACACACACACACGGCCTATATATATACCTATGGGACGTTCACCTGCCTATCATCCATCCATTCATCCATCACTCACCTGCCACACCTGTACACCACCTACTCATCCATCTTAACCCTCACTCTCCCTCTCTTCATTAACCTAACTATCCTCTCTCCCTTCATTACCTATACCCTCACAGGTTTATATACTTTTCTAAGCCTCTATTCTTATTCGTAAATTTGAGTAAAAAGGGGGCAAGGTTTAAAGTATCATATTATAATTATTGTAACTTACATTGGAGGGCAACTAATTCCCACAAACAATAATTATATGCTAAGAAACAGACCACAACAAATTTAAAATAATGGTTATAGTCTGTTGCAAGAAATAATATGAATGAATTGGTTGCTCAAGATTTTTCCACACTATTACATCAACGTAAAGAGGAAAGGAAATGGGGGAGGGGGGGGAGGGAGCATCAATTTGAGGGGGTACCTAAGGGTAATGGAAGGTGGGGTGGGGTGGGGTGGGGGGACAAAGTAGACGGTGCAGGTAAAGAGGGTGTGATGGAGTGGGGTGAAGAGGGGAGTAAAGTGGATGAGGAGGAAGAGGGGGGGGGTCAGGGAGGGAGGGAGTGAGAGTGAGAGTGAGAGTGAGTGAATGAGTGAGTGAGTGAGAGACTGAGGGAGGAGGGGAGGGAGGGAAGGGGTGGACAGCTTGCGACAGTCACTAGAGACCTCGACACAACACAACACAATCACTACACACGATCAACAATGGTAGCCAAGACAAAAAAGTGAGAGTGAATTAGGGCAAGAGTGAGAGTGTGTGAGGGAGGGAAGGAGGGAGTGAGTGAGGGAGAGAAGGAGTGAGTGAGGGAGGGAGGGAAGGAGGGCGTGAGTGAGTGAGTGAATGTGAGGGAGGGAATGAATGTGAGGGAGTGAGGGAGGGAGTGAAGGAGTGAGTGAGGGAAGGAGGTAGGTTATAACAAAATGGATTCACAACAAGAAGCAGCCATCGTAAACAAGAAGCATCCATCGTAAACAAGAAGCAGCCATCGTAAACAGTCATTGTCATCGTGTATACAGTAGGTACAGACGATGACCTCTATTGGTGAAAGTATAGGGAAGGATGTAGGGGGAAGGAGGGAGGATGTAATTGGAGGGGAGGGGAAGGAAGTAAGGAGGGGGGGAAGGAAGGAGGAAGTAAGGGGGGGAAGCAGAAAGGAAGGAAATGAGGCTTGGTGGGAGGCGAGAGGAAGAAGGGGGGAGGGGAGGGGAAGAGGAAAGTGGGAGGGGGGAGGAGAAATGGAGGAGAGGAGAAATGGAGGAGAGGAAAGGGAAGAAGAGGGAGGGGGAAAGAAGAAGGAAGGAAGAGGAGAGGAAGGAAGAAGGAAGGAAGAGGAGAGGAAGGAAGAAGGAAGAGGAGAGGAAGGAAGAGGAGAGGAAGA
>JAWZYT010001495.1:0-5000 GCA_034508575.1 Petrolisthes manimaculis | reverse complement strand
CCAGATTGGCAATGTCGTATTATGGTAATGGTGATTTTATTTTCTTAGAGGCAATTCCCAAACACACGTATAAGGGAATGAAACCGAGCACAGCAAATGGCAGAGAGAATTAAGAATTAAGTTTCCGAGACCCAAGAAAAGAGAGAGAGGGAAGAGAGAGAGGGGGAAGAGAGAGAGGGGGAAGAGAGAGAGGGGGAAGAGAGAGAGGGGGAAGAGAGAGAGGGGGAAGAGAGAGGGGAGGGGGAGATGGGGGGGAGAGAGGAGAGAGGGGGAGAGGGAGAATACCGATTGAATAAAAAAGTTAGCATATACGAATGGAAGTGTGTGTGTGAGAGAGAGAGAGAGAGAGAGAGAGAGAGAGAGAGAGAGAGAGAGAGAGAGAGAGAGAGAGAGAGAGAGGTGGGGGAGTCAAGTCGTGGAAAGAGGGGCATCTGATCCAGCCTTATCTGCATGTGAAGCCGGAGTTTAGGGGAAGTTAAGGAAATGTTCCGGCAAACTAGACTAGGCCGGCTGAGGAAGAGAAAAGTTAAGGAGAGGAGGGAAGGAAGGAGGGAAGGAAGGAGAAAAGGAGGGAGGAGGGAAGGAAGAAAGGGAGGAGGGAAGGAGAAAAGGAGGGAGGAAGGAAGAAAGGGAGGGAGGAGGGAAGAAGGGGAAAGGTAGGGAAGAAGGAAGGGGAAAGAAAAGAAGGAAGGGGAAAGAAAAGAAGGAAGGGGTAAGGAAAGAAGGGAGGAAGGAAGGGGAAAGGAAGAAAGGGAGGAGGGAAGGAAGAAAGGGAGGAAAGGAAATAGGGGATGGAGGGCAAAGAAGAGCGGCATAGAATCAGTCAGGTGCAGGAAAGGAGTAGGACATGACAGGGTGTAAGGTGGGGCATGGCAAGGTTAAAAGGGTAGGGAAGGGTAAGGCAAAACAGGGAAAGGCAGGGGGTAAGGCAATTAAGGCAGGTAAGGTAAAAATGTAAAGGTATGCTACAATTACCTATAAACTCATTGTACACTATTCTGGCTAGTTCCAGACAATATTCTTTCTTAGTCTGCGGCCCAACACACACACACACACACACACACACACACATATTTAGATTGTGAACATAATCCCACTAACGAGGACACACACACACACACACACACACCATCTGAATGCAACACCCCCTGTATCTGTTGACACGAGACTTTTACGAGATTGTACCTACCCTGCCCCGCCCAGCCACACCTCTCTCTCTCTCTCTCTCTCTCTCTCTCTCTCTCTCTCTCTCTCTCTCTCTCCAAATGTAGGGTTTGCAGGAGGACACACGCAAACAACCTATTCATTCATTTTTACTATCCACTCACACACACACAATTCACTCATTTTTACACATACAATTCACTCATTTTTACACATACAATTCACTCAAATTTATACACACAATTCACTCAAATTTATACACACAATTCACTCAAATTTACACACGCACATTTACTCATTTTTATAGAAACACACACACACAATTTACTCATTTATACAGACACATTCACTCATTTTTATACACACACACATTCACTCAAAATTTTACACCCCTATTCTAAGTGATACAAAGACAAAAAAAATCATGCTTTCGTACAAAAAACAAAACAAGTAGTCTATATACTAACACGTTACGTAAAAAAAAAAGCGTCGTGTTTTTTCGTCGTATTTTTTTTGTATTAATGTAGTGGTTTATTAGGCTCGTGTGAAGTAAATGTTGTACGTGTATAACAATAATAATAAATAATAAATAATAAATAATAATAATAATAATAATAATAATAAAAAAATCATAATAATAATATGAACACTAATTAAGAGGAGATTTTCTTATTGGTGAATTGGAAGGCCCCTGATTCCTCCTTAAATAACTGTGCCAGAAAACAGACGCCCTTTATGGTATACTAATAGGGATTTGTTTCGTAGCATAGTTTGGAGGAATCAGGAGTACGTAACCCCTTTAATTAAATCTGCATCAACAACACTTTAAAGGGCGATTCTCTTTTTGGTAAATTGGAGGGCTACTGATTCCTCCAAACTATCCCACGAAACAATTAGCCTCAATATTATTACTAGGGGATCTGCTAGTTGTTTTGGGTCATAGTTTGGAGGATTCGTTACCCCTCCAATTTACCAACAAAGAATTTTCCCTTAACTAGGACACTCTACAACAACAACAACAAACGATTGATTGATTAAATAATGTCAGGCGTCGCAACATCGAGGTCATATAACGCCAGAAGAGGAAAAAAAGGGACAGTAACAACACACACACATTCACATTCCCTCTTTCTATCCTATTCTATAATTATGATGCTCGTTAAAGAAGCCTCGTTTGAAGTGTGTGTGTGTTGTTTCTCGTATCAGCAACTGTACACAATAATATACAGGTTAGAAGCAACAGATAATTATAATGAAATTGGACCAACAGACCTCCTTCCACCGCGTCCCAACATGAGAGTGAGAGAGAAAGAGAGAGAGAGGTATGTACAGTACAACCAACCCCCAACACTTTACTTACCTTGTGTGTGTGTGTGTGTGTCACTTGTTGTGGTTTGTGTGTTAAAATGTTTCCTTTACACTGTTCCCTCTTGACTCCCTAGGCAGATAACTACAGTACCAGTGTGTATAATCCAGTCACAATCCCGCCTCAACTCGACAAACCACAACACCAAGTCGTATAAGCAAGACACACGTTGGAAACCGGCTGTACCCAGTAGGATGTAGGAACTCCCGCACTGTTTACCTTCCCGGTGAACACTGACACTCACTGAGACTCTGGGATTGGACTTGGAGCGGCTGGTAGTGGTAGTGGTGGTGGTGTGGTGGGGGTGGTGGTGGTGGGTTGTGCCGGCTGCCTCAACTCAACCCTCCTCCTCCTACTCCTCCTTCCACACACACACCCTCTCTCTCTCTCTCTCTCTCTCTCTTTCCCTCCTTCTCCTCCCCCTTCTCTCTCCTTTTATCTCCGTCTCTCTTTCCCTCCTTCTCCGTTTCTCTTTCTCCTTCTCCTCCCCTCCCCCACTTCTCTCTCTCCCTCCTTCTCCTATCCCTCTCTCCCCGTCACCCCCTCCTCCTCTCCCCCCCACTCAACCTCCTATGTGACGTCACTGGCCCATAACGTTACGCCTCCCTCAATCCCTCCCTCCCTCTTCACAACACATAATAATCCCTTCACGAAAAAGAATATAGAAAAATAAATAAATGAACAATAAAAGAGTATTAAAATTATAACCCCCACACCGTTAAACAAACCCGAGAATTTAATGCATAATTTTCCGTAATATCTAATCACGGGGTTGCGGGAATAGGGGGACAGGCTTGGAGGGGGGTTTAGGGGATGCGGGAGGAGGGGGACAGGCTTGGGGTGGTTTTGAGGGGTGCTGGAATAGTGGGACAGGCTTGGGGAAGGGGGGTTAGGAGGGTGTGAACACGGGACAGGCTTTCTACCTACCCTAAGCACCCCCCCACCCCCACGAGCCTGTCCTCTACTCCCGCACCCCCTTTAATTAAATATTACGGTAAATTATGCATATATTTCTCAGGTTTAGCGGTGTGGGGTTTATAATTTTAATACTCTTTTATTCCCGCACCCCCCAAACCCCTCCCCACGCCTGTCCCCCTACTCCCGCACCCCCAACTCTCCCCCACGCCTGTCCCCCTACTCCCGCACCCCCCTTAACACCATAACACTTGCTGACTACTGTACATACGTTTCAGCACCGGACAGACATACGCTGGTTTTCGCAAATATCACCTAAACTCCTAAAGGAATCGTTGTATCCATATAATATTTCAGAACACTCTCTTTAACACCCGGGCCTAATTTATGGCTGATATATCCTATTACTATATGTGTTAGGTTAGGAGTTTACTCGTGAAAAATAACACAAAGCTGGCCAGTCATATTGACACATTCGAAGGAAAGTGTTAAAGATATGCTGAACGATCAGACAAACTGGTGTTTCGAGTTGGTAAAGAAACAGTATAAGGTTCATTTTAACAAACAACAAACAGCAACTAATCGAAAATGAAGCTCACACTGTCTCGTTACTTTGGTTCGCGACTGTACATACATACATGGTCACGTAATCATTCCCTCGCTCGCTATATAGTCGCTACACATTACACCCAACAACCAGTGTTAAATTAGATGCGGCAGAGAGGTGGCCAGCCGTTCAGTCCTTCCCCTCTGGTGGTCAACAGTGAAGGGTAGTTAGGGAACGTCAAGGTTGTTATAGGGTGATGGGGGAGGAGTTGGGGGTAAGTAAGGTCAGTAGCAGAGAGAGAGAGAGAGAGAGAGAGAGAGAGAGAGAGAGAGAGAGTGATAGAGAGTGACAGAATGAGAGAGAAAAATAGAGAGTGAGAGAGAGAGAGAGTGAGAGAGAGAGTGACAGAATGAGAGAGAAAAATAGAAAGTGAGAGAGACAGAGTGACAGAGTGATAGAGAGTGAGAGAGAAAGAGAAAGAGAGATAGAGAGCGAGGTCAAGGTCTACCTAACACTTTAGTTCACTCTCCGAATTGTCATTGTTTCATTGTGTGGGAGTCACAGCTACACACACACACACACACACACACACACACACACACACACACACACACACACACACACACACACACACACACACACACACACACATACACACACAAACACACACACACATACACACACACACACACACACACACACATGACCTTCCATTAAGCCACCATCTTGTCACCTTCTAATTATTGATCTTGAAATTAAAGTTGAGGTGAAAACGTCTCCTCCTTAATAATTGTGGGGCTCTGAAACAAGCTCATTTAAGGGGGTGCGGGGGGTGCGGGAATAGGGGGACAGGCTTGGGGGGGTGCGAGAGTAGGGGACAGGCTTGTGGGGGTCGTGTGAGAGTAGGGGACAGGCTTGGGGGGGTGCGGGAATACGGGGACATGCATTGGTGGTGCAGGAATAAGGGGATACGCTTGCGGGGGTGCGGGAATAGGGGGACAGGCTTGG
>JAWZYT010001494.1:62500-192500 GCA_034508575.1 Petrolisthes manimaculis | reverse complement strand
AAAAAGTGAAGGACAGGGGAGAAACTGGAGGAGAGAGAAAAAGTGATGACGAATTGGGAAGAGAAAATGAAGTCAGAAGAAGGGAGCAATTGGATATTGGGGGGAGGTGGGAGGGGGGAGGGGGGGGAATGAGGAATGGGGGGGGGGGGGTGGAGGGGGGGAATGGGGGGGTTGGGGTTAGTTAACGAGCCTACCACACCTCCTCCACACACACCCGAATGACCTTTACAAAACACATAACACACCCAAACAACTTAATAGAGTTTGGACATTTTTGGAGATAATGATTCCTCCAAACTTTAACCAGCAACAGAGAAGAGAGAAGAGAGAATGTCCAAGAGAGAGAGAGAGAGAGAGAGAGAGAGGAGAGAGAGAGAGAGAGAGAGAGAGAGAGAAGAGAGAATGTCCAAGAGAGAGAGAGACAGGCATGAGTAAGGAATATGGATGGGTGAATGAAAGATAGGAGGGGACAGGGGGGGCGCGCGGGGGGACATGGGGGAGGAGGAGGGCGGGGGGGGCAGGGGGGGACAGGGGGGCGGGCGGGGGAGGGGGGGGACCAGCTAAGAGAGAATGTCCAAGACCACAGGTGTATCGCTCCCAACTTTGGAAAACTTATGCTACAAATTAATTTCATCAAGCGGGGCGTGGGCATAAATTTGAGGCCTTGCAGCTATAGCAGGCTGTAACGATAATGAGAGGGGTTTACGAGGATGGGGGGGGGGAAAGGAGGGGGGGAAAGGAGGGGGGAGAGGGGGGGGAAGATAGTGTGTGTGTGTGTATTGAGAGGAAGAAAGAGGGGTGGGGACTGGGAAGGAGGGTGGGGAAGGAGGGTGGGGGGAAGATAGTGTGTGTGTGTGTGTGTATTGAGAGGAAGAAAGAGGGGTGGGGAAGGAGGGTGGGGAAGGAGGGTGGGGGGATGATAGTGTGTGTGTGTGTGTGTGTGTTGAGAGGAAGAAAGAGGGGTGGGGACGGAGGGTGGGGGGAAGATAGTGTGTGTGTGTGTGTGTTGAGAGGAAGAAAGAGGGGTGGGGAAGGAAGGTGGGGGAAGGTAGTGTGTGTGTGTGTGTTGAGAGGAAGAAAGAGGGGTGGGGAGATTGGGGGTGGGGGGAATGAGGGGGGGAAGAAGGTGGGGGAAGATAGTGTGTGTGTGTGTGTTGAGAGGAAGAGAGAGGGGTGTAGGGGGTGTGGGGATGGAGGGGTGAGTGGGTGTGGGGAAGGAGGGGGGAGAGTGTGTGTCTGTCTGTGAGTGTATATAAGTGTGTGTATTCGTTTAGTATATTGTGGTAAGTGTGAGGTGAGAGCCCCACAGACCTTAACTTTATAGGTATAGTTATAGTGGTTTTAAGTCCCTCTCTTCACACTGGAAGGATGAGTTTATAAACCCTGTGATAACTCTACTTTACTCTCACCTCATTCATAGTATGTGTGTGTGTGTGTGTGTATGTGTGTGTGTGTGTGTGATGAGATAAAGTCAAGATTGGACCAACGTGTGTGTGTGTGTGTGTGTAAGGAGACAGTCAAGCATGGAAAGTGTGTGTGTGTGTGTGTAAAACAAGTAAAGTCAAGCATGGAATAATGTGTATGTGTGTAAACTAGTGTGTAAAATCAAGCCTGGAACAAACGTGTGTGTGTGTGTGTGTAAACTAGTGTGTATGTGTGTGTAGAATCAAGCCTGGACAACGTGTGTGTGTGTGTGTGTGTGTGTGTGTGTGTGTGTGTGTGTGTGTGTGTGTGTGTGTGTGTGTGTGCGTGTGTAACAAGATAGAGGCAAGACTGGAACAACGTGTGTGTGTGTGTGTGTGTGTGTGTGTGTGTGTGTGTGTGTGTGTGTGTGTGTGTGTGTGTGTGTAACAAGATAGAGGCAAGACTGGAACAAGACGAGAAAAGTTCAGCTGATGAAAGTAAAGCACCCACACTTGAGGTGAAATGGAAGGCTAAGTGGAAGGCTGGAAGTACACTAATAATAATAATAATAATAATAATAATAATAATAATAATAATAATAATAAAAATAACAACAATAATAATAATAATAATAATAATAATAATAATAATAATAATAATAATAATAATAATAATAATAATAATAATAATAATAATAATGATGATAATAATAATAATAATAATAATAATAATAGTAATAATAATAATAATAACAAAAATAATAATAATAATAATAATAATAATAATAACAACAATAATAATAATAATAATACACGGACTTAGAGGTAATGGGGGTATTGTATTGTGTCTGTATGTGTGTTGCTTGGAGGAATAGTTTGGAGGAAAAATCAGTACTTGTTTGCTTGCTCCAACAATAACAACAACAACAACAACAACATTTGCACTACTGTATATGTCCACTTAGGAAGGGTGTTGTGGTGGTGAAGTTGTGGCTCTTAAATGAAGGAAGAAGGAAGGAAGGAAAGGAAGAAAGGAAGGAAGGAAGGAAGGAAGGAAGATAGAAGAGAGAGAGGGAGGGGAGATGGGAGAAAGGAAGATAGGGAGAAAGGAGAGGGAGGGAGGGAAGGAAGGAGGAAAGATGGGGAGAAAGGAGAGGGAGGAACTAAAGAATGAAAAGAGAAAGAAAGTGAGGGAAGGAAAGGGAAGGAAGGAAGGAAGGATGTGAAGGAAGGAAAGAAGAGAAGGAAAGGAAGAAAGGGAAGGAAGGAAACTAAAGAATGAAAAGAGAAAGGAAGGAAGAGAAGGAAGGAAGGAAAGGAAGGAAGGAAACTAAAGAATGAAAGAGAAAGGAAGGAAGGAAGAGAAGGAAAGAGAAGGAAGGAAGAGAAGGAAGGAAAGGCCAGACCCGAGTGAAATACAAGTGTGAAGGAAGGCAAACCATAACACGACTCGAAGTGGGTGTTAAA
Organism: Petrolisthes manimaculis; assembly: GCA_034508575.1. Taxonomy (NCBI): domain Eukaryota; kingdom Metazoa; phylum Arthropoda; class Malacostraca; order Decapoda; family Porcellanidae; genus Petrolisthes; species Petrolisthes manimaculis. The sequence goes on along the minus strand of JAWZYT010001494.1, from coordinate 189,630 downwards.
AACCAGCTTGTGTAACGGTGCTGGCTAGTGAGTGAATCTTATGTATGTGTGTGTGTGTGTGTGTGTGTGTGTGTGTGTAGAGAGAGAGAGAGGAAGATAAGTACACACACATACACATATACACATCAGCCCTTTCTTGCATATGTGTGTGTCTGTGTGTGGAGAGAGAGAGAGGAATAGGAGTACACACACACATACATATACACATCAGCCCTTGCTTGCATATGTGTGTGTGTGTAGAGAGAAATAGAGAGATAATAAAATGTGAGTGGAGAGAGAGAGAGAGAGAGAGAGAGAGAGAGAGAGAGAGAGAGAGAGAGAGAGAGAGAGAGGAAATACCAGTACACACACACACACCTCAACCCTTGCTTGCATATATACAGACATAAAAGAGAACCACACACACACACATACATACACCAACATTATCCACTGGTATACATACATTATCCACTGGTACACATACACACACACATACATACAAGTACATACATTATCCACTGGTACACACACATACATACATTATGCACTGGTATACATACATACAAGTTTGGTGTGTGTGTGTGTGTGTGTGTGTGTGTGTGTGTGTGTGTGTGTGTGTGTATTACTGGTGTTCCAATATTCATCTCTAGTGGTCCACCAGAGTATATGTCCAACCCAAAGTTGTCACACTACTACTCCTACTCCTACTCCTCCTTCTCCTTCCTTCTTTTCCTTTTCCTTCTCCTCCTTCCTTCTTTTCCTTCCTCTTACTCCTCCTTCCTTCTTTTCCTCCTTCTTACTCCTCCTACACCTCTTCCTCCTTCTCCTTCCTTCTCTTTTTCTTCCTCCTCTTTCTCCTTCTTCTTTTCCTTATCCTTCCTTCTTTCCCTTCCTCTTCTTCCTACTCCTTCTCCTCCCCTCTCCTCCCCTGTAAAAAGTTCCCTCACGTGTACACCCCCACCCACCCCCTCCCCTCATTACACATACATAGTTAATCCCCTCTCTTGTATGTTAAGGAATCAGCTTATACTTAAACCTCTACTAACACAGCCTAATTCTAATCTGTCAAGCCTAATTTCTAATCTGTCAAGCCTAATTTCTAATCTGTCCAGCCTAATTTCTATTCTGTCCAGCCTAATTCTATTCTGTCCAGCCTAATTCTAATCTGTCCAGCCTAAATTCTAATCTGTCCAGCCTAATTTCTAATCTGTCGAGCCTAATCCTAATCTCTCAAGCCTAGTTTCTAATCTGCAGAGCCTAATCCTAATCTGTCAAATCTAATTCTAATCTGTCAAGCCTAATCCTAATCTGTCGAGCCTAATTCTAATCTGTATTAACCAATTATTTATATTATTTAATGTTCTAACTTAAAATTTTGCTATCCTAGTCTAACTTTTAACATTGTAGCTGAATTTTTACTACAATTATCTTCTCAATATCCAGAGAGAGAGAGAGAGAGAGAGAGAGAGAGAGAGAGAGAGAGAGAGAGAGAGAGAGAGAGAGAGAGAGAGAGAGAGAGAGAGAGAGTATGGATGCAATATAAAATCAAAAAGATACACACACGCATTGAGAGAGAGAGAGAGAGAGAGAGAGAGAGAGAGAGAGAGAGAGAGAGAGAGAGCACGGATGCAATAGATAGGCTACACATACATAAACACACACACACACGCACTGACAGAGAGAGAGAGAGAGAGAGAGAGAGAGAGAGTAGGAAGAAACAGGTACAAATATTCCATTAGGCCACTGAGGTAACAAGAGAGAGAGTTTCAAAGTTGATGTTCCCAAAGTCGACATTCACTGTAACACTATTTGGCCAGTACTATTTTAGCCTAAAAAAAAATAGTCTAGTCTAGTCTAATGGCCACTGGCAAATATTTCAGCACTACAAAAAATGTCTCCATGATTCCTTTAAACTATTCCAAGCAACAACAACAGAACACCATTATTATATTTCTTGTTCTTCTGGCATATATATACAGTCGTGGTCAATAATAATCATCCACGTACGACTATCACTAGGGAAAAATGTATTCTCTCTCTCTCCCTCTCTCTCTCTCTCTCTACTTTGCTATCCTTATCTACGACTATCACTGAGGAGAAATTCATTCTCTACCAGTAACCTTCTAATCAGATCACCCCGTGTGGACCGTAAGGTCTGTTGTGGTCTGTGATTATATGCAATAAGGAAGGATATCTCATTTATTTCTCATTATAACAACGGTATGGGACTATGAACCTTATATACGAGAGCATAAGGAAGGATATCTCATTTATTTCTCATTATAACAAGGGTATGGGACTATGAACCTTATATACGAGAGCATAAGGAAGGATATCTCATTTATTTCTCATTATAACAACGGTATGGGACTATGAACCTTATATACGAGAGCATAAGGAAGGATATCTCATTTATTTCTCATTATAACAACGGTATGGGACTATGAACCTTATATACGAGAGCATAAGGAAGGATATCTCATTTATTTCTCATTATAACAACGGTATGGGACTATGAACCTTATATACGAGAGCATAAGGTTTGTCATCGCAATTTCTCTGTATTTACTGTATAATCGAGGGTAATAAGGGACTTTAAACCTTACGAACGAGAGACTATAAGGTTCACTATCTCATTTCCTTGGTGAACTAATGTTTTTGTGATTCATTCGAATAATTTTATACCATTTATGAAACTCCACAGTGGCTTGGGTTTGTTAGGATGCTCCCCAACCAACCAACCAACCACACTGTCGGGTAGTTCCATTATTACCATAGTTTGTTAGGATGCTCCCGAACCAACCACACCTTCACACCCCCAACCCTCAATCACCCCCCACACCCCTCAATAACAACACACACACACACACACACACAACTATACACACGTTTTCACCACCATCTTGTAATTATTTCACTTTTTCCTTTTTATTTCGAGTTTTACGATCAATTATCCTTATTTTAAACCATAATAATAAAACCAGAGACAACTTAAATAACTTACCCCATTTATAAGAGTCCCAGGAAGGTCTTAAATCACGTAGTTGAAGAGAATTATCACTTTTTTTACAACATAAACAATTATTTTTATTGTAATCTCTCTTAATATTATCAGTGATGCCAGATGTGCTTGTCGGAATTCCCCCTAACTTGTACCTTTAATATTTCCCTTTTTACCTCAATAATTCCCTGTTTTACTATTTTTACTGCTTGTGTGGTAGAAAATTTCCCTTGTTTACTCCTGTTGAATAATCTTTATATATTTATTTCCCCGTGTGGTATTCAAAATTCCCTAAAATAGAGAATATTTCCTTACATCTGGCAACACTGCTGAATTGCCATGGAATTATTTTATCTCATCTCGATCCACGTGCACAAATTTTCCATCAATATTTAGAATTCCTTTTTGACATATGATAAAAAAAAAATAAACACACATATATAATCACATTAATTAACTGAAATAAAATACCCAACAAGCAATAATAAATAATGTCTTTACTGTATTATGAGAGGAGGGAAGGAAGGAAGGAAGGAAGGAAAGATTACAAGGGAAAGAGGATGAAAGAAGGAAGGAAGGAGAGATAATAAAGGAAAGAATGAAAGAAGAAAGATGAGATTGAAGCCAAGGGGAAGCCAAGGGGAAGCCATGTTGAATACACTAACAATTTATCTATATTTATTTATCTATCTATTTATTTATCTATTTATTCATCTATCTATTTATTTATCTATCTATTTACCTATCTATTTATCTATCTATTTATCTATTTATTCATCTATCTATTTATCTATCTATTTATTTATTTATCTATATATTTATCTATCTATTTATTTATCTATTTATTTATCTATCTAGGGCACTAAATAATGGAATATAATTAAGGTTGTTATTTAAATGAAGGAAGGGTGAGGTGATGTAAGTGATTTGTTGGCTGGTAAATGGAGATGTGAGGGTAGGGTGTGTGTGTGTGTGTGTGTCAAAGAGAGGAGGGAGGAGGAGAGATACTAATAAAGGAGAATGAGAGGAGGAAGAATGAGAGATTATGTGCGAGAGAATGAGAGGAGGAAGGAGAGAGGAGAGAAGAGAGAAGGAAGAAAGGATAGGATGGAAGGATAGATAATAAAGGAAAGGATGAAAGAAAGAGGAGATTATAACTAAATTTATAAGGGAAAGAGGATGAAAGAGAAAGGAGAGATTATAAGGGAAAAGGGATGAAAGTAAAAAGAAGATAATTTATTACAATGAAGAGGAAAAAAGGAAGAAGAAAAAGGAAAGGAGAAAACAAAAAAAATCTGTCTTATAAAAGGAGTCTGAATGAGATACTGTATTGTAGGTGTCAAAGTGAGATTATACCGTAAACAGAGAAAGAGAGAGAGAGACAACAGAGAAAGGGAGAGATAACAGAGAAAGGGAGAGATAACAGAGAAAGGGAGAGACTACACAGAAAGGGAGAGATAACAGAGAAAGGGAGAGATAACAGAGAAAGGGAGAGATAACAGAGAAAGGGAGAGACAACAGAGAAGTGGAGAGATAACAGAGAAAGGGAGAGATAACAGAGAAAGGGAGAGACTACACAGAAAGGGAGAGATAACAGAGAAAGGAAGAGATAACAGAGAAAAGGAGAGATAACAGAGAAAGGGAGAAATAACAGAGAAAGGGAGAGATAACAGAGAAAAGGAGAGATAACAGAGAAAGGGAGAAATAACAGAGAAAGGGAGACAACAAAGAAAGGGAGACAACAAAGAAAGGGAGAGATAACAGAAAAGGAGAGATAACAGAGAAAAGGAGAGATAACAGAGAAAGGGAGAGATAACAGAGAAAGGGAGAGATAACAGAGAAGTGGAGAGATAACAGAGAAAGGGAGAGATAACACCAACAGGGGGAAGAAGAGATAATGAAGTAAAAGGGGAAAGGAGCGATAATGAAGTAAAAGGGGAGAAGATAGGTATTGGCTGGTAAAGAGGGGAAAGGTGGACAGTGAGGGGAGGATTATTATGAATGAGGCAAGGGAGAGAGAGAGAGAGAGAGAGAGAGAGAGAGAGAGAGAGAGAGAGAGAGAGAGAGAGAGAGAGAGAGAGAGAGAGAGAGAGAGAGAGAGAGAGAGAGAGAGAGAGAGAGAGAGAGAGAGAATGAAATGAGTTGATAGGTTTTACATTAATGAAGGAGGGAGGGAGAGAGAAGAGGAAGGGAGAGTAGGAGAGAGGACAGAAAGGAAGGAGGAAGAGAGGGGAGGGAGGGAGAGAGGGAGAGTAGTAATTCACCAATAATATTTTTTGGAGTGAGTGTACTGTACTTAATTAATCCTAGTCACTCATAAAATTTCAAATGAGTGTCAAAGTTGCATCTTCATTATAAAAAAAAAAAAAAAAAAAAAAAAAAAAAAAAAAAAAAAAAAAAAAAAAAAAGCAATATTCCTGTCCTTTCCTATTTTTTTTTTTTTTTTTTATATTTCCCCTATTTTAAACAGCAAAAACAAATAAATAAATAAATAAATATATAAATAAACTGAGAGAACTCCCATTTAATCTCACTGTTTATTTCCATTTAAAATAAAATCATGCAATATTTCTTTCTTTCTCAATTTTTTTTTATCTTTCCCCTTTTTTAAACATCAATAAATAAATAAATAAATAAATAAATAAATAAATAAATAAATATACAGTATACATAAATTGAACTCGCATTTAATCTCCTTCCCAATTTTTTTTCTTTCCTCTTTTTTTCAAACATCAAAAACCAATAAATATATAAATAAACTGAGAGAACTCCCATTTAATCTCATTGTTTATTTATTTCATGATACATAATTACACTATATTTGGTAGAAAATGTGAACTGACGAGAGATCTTGAACCGTTTACGTACATGGCAGTTCAACATTCCTTGTCACTACACAATTTACAAGTGCAATGAGAGGTCATGGTAATTCGTCATCAATAGCATTTTTTTTTTTTAGTCTCAACGTAAAAGTAATTAAAAATGCGTTTCCACAATACAGTAATAATTATAAAAGTTCATGTGTGTATATATGTACTGACTGAACCTTTTCTTATTTATTTATCATATGTAATTACACAATACTATATATAATTATTATTATTATTTATAATGTTTACCAGACGATCTCAAAACACTTGTAACCTGCCCTAAGGAAGAGTTTCTATATAACCGTATCTTAATTAAAACATGTTTCATAATATCAAATACTCGTCATTAGCTAAGCAAATAAAAATCACTTACAAGATTCACACTTCATTCATATAATAAAACAATAAGTTTATTATTTAATTATGAAAATGGCCCAAGTTTCCATAGTATGTACTGTACTACCTTATTTACCTCATGTATTGTATTGTCCTATCATCATAATAATCATAATAATAATAATAATAATCAGAGAATAATACAGTCTATCCATGATGCTGCTGATAATATTTATGGAATAACTATTACTGCACCTTATTTATATCTTAATCCAATCAGCATCTGTATACATTGGGTAGTTTAATTTCTCTGGCGAATCACCAGACCTAAATACAATAATAGTATTCTAATATTCACTTAATTAATCTTCATAATATTGGGCCATGACAACCATACATACTGATACCTAGATAATTGCACTAACATTTTATTAAAGTTCCTAAGATTCCAATGGTTTTCTTCCTCAGGGCAGATTTACTTCTTTATATTTAAAGCCCATGATAACACAGGCAAAACACAATGTCACAAACTATATGAGAAACAGATCACAGAACCTCCAGCTGATCAACACTAAGAAGATGGAGGAGTTAATGGGTCGCTTACAACTCTATGTATATAATATTATAAATGGCCAGCAACATTATACAGTATCTTTGGTCATGTACGTACACAATATCTATAAATTATACCAGTAGGTTAAATATTTATAAATACAGTACGTACATAGAATCTATAAATATATGTCAAATATTTATAAATGTCATAAATACGTACATACTATCTATAAATATGTATATGTAAAATATTTATACATACCATAAATACGTACATATTATCTATAAATATGTGTAAAATATTTATAAATACCATAAATACCCCTGGACATCCTTTAAGGCCAAATAGAATGTAGGTTCTTCTCTTCACTTCGAGTTGATAGAGTTATTATTATCTTCTTCATCCATCCATCCATCCCCTCAGTGTTGAACATCTACAACTTCTGCCATAATTAAAAGCAACACAGCTGTCCGAGTACATGGAGAATGTTTATAACGGATTCTCGATGGTAAACATTTTATTAATTCAAAGACGGCCTCAGATCATGCAAAGTCAAGGCAAATGTTCTTATATAAAACATAGGAATAAATGCCTTACTTAGCGCTACCTTCACAGCATGAGATATGTTGACTTCAGTCAGCAAATTTTATATTTTTCCGGCTCCAAGTGGCACAGACTCAAAACATTCTTAATTACTTAATTGTACTTAATTTTTTATAAATGCATTGGAGTGCAATAAACCAAATGGTGCAATGTTTACCATTGAAAAACTTGGCTATATATTGTGAACATGTTACAGTTCATGCAGTGGTAATACTTGAAGTCCTTCTACTTACTACAGTATAACTCAACATCTAACAATCTCAGTGTTTAAGTATCAATATTCTTTAATGTGTGGTTACATTGACATTACTGAAGAAACCATGGCTGTGTTAACTAGTCTACAGGGAAAGAAAAAACTACTGGGAAGAGGGACATCCAAACCTTAAATAAGTTGAGTCTTATATAAGAGATCTCAACATTACTGTACTCTTATTCTCATTGTAATTCCTCAAGTCACTCTCTTCCATATTGTGGATTTAATGTTTACATATAACCTACTTCAGCCTTTATGGTTATTATTTCAGTATATACCAACCAGCACCATATTATTATTATTATTATACAGTACCACAAATTATCTTAATCAATGTTACAAATCTCAAAGTCACTGATGTTATAAGTCTGTTTACAGTTTTCATTTCTCAATCTGAGGTAGTTTGTCCCCCTGTAAAACTTTCAAATTCAGAAGTGAAAAATCATCAGTGGGTTTGATCTTTTTACATTACATTATTCCCATCATGAATTGGCTATAGTTTTTTTCCGCTCATTATTAACATACAGCTGTTATTTTTCCCTTATTATTAACACACAGCTGTTTTTTTTCCCTTATTATTAACACACAGCTGTTATTTTTTCCTTATTATTAACATACAGCTGTTTTTTTTTCCTTATTTTTAACACACAGCTGTTGTTTTTTTCCCTTATTTTTAACACACAGCTGTTGTTTTTTTTCCCTTATTATTAACACACAGCTGTTGTTGTTTTTCTTATCTTTAACACACAACTGTTATTTTTCCTTATTATTAAGAATGCATTACCATAATCTGATCAATACAATACAGTAGTCACATTTTCTATACATCATAATATAATTAATCATTGCCTGTATAATATTGAAGTCATTACACTCCATTGTGTGAAATATCAATAATCAGTCCATTGCTAAACATTAATCATTAGTTGGGAATTATATCATATGAGTGAGGTGTTTACTACATTATAATATTACAGTATCTAAGCTATATATCTGAACTGACTGACTCAATTCCCTGGCTGACTGTGGGTTGACAAATAACTTCACAAGGAGATGATCACTATATAAATGTTTTCCGACTCTTAATAACTCGTTCTGCGACACAAGTACAGTAGCTAAAGAAGTAACTCACTCTCTGATGGAAATAACGCGTACTCTTCTGAGCGAAACTTGACGCTAACCTTCGACTTTCTTACGTAAATAATTCGATCTTTCTTTCCCGAGTGAGATTATTATTACCCTTAGGATTTCTGACATAAATAGCTAGCTCCTTCTCTGACATAATTAGGATTTCTGACATAAATAGCTCCTTCTGACATAAATTAATAGCTCCTTCTCTGACATAAGGTGAGATAATTACTACACTATGGTTTTCCGACATAAGCCACTCATTGTCTGGTGCTGTCCTTGCTGTACTTCCAATCTGTCCTTTCTTTATTACCCATCTGTCCTTTTTTTTACTTCCAATCTGTCCTTTCTATCCTTTCTTTACTTCCAATCTGTCCTTTCTATCCTTTCTTTACTTCCAATCTATCCTTTCTATCCTTTCTTTACTTCCAATCTATCCTTTCTGTCCTTACTGTCCTTCCAATCTATCCTTTCTGTCCTTCCAATCTATCCTTTCTGTCCTTACTGTCCTTCCCATCTGTCCTTTCTGTCCTCCTCCCATTAGCACCCGCCCTCCCTGGTTTTAATAAGGTAATGACGAGCACTGTCTACTTTCTACTATAAAGCTTAATCACACGTATCCTATAATGTATAGAAATGGTACAAACAAATCAGTAACAGACAATGATTAACGTACATACAAAAATTCATAATGGAAATTCAAGAAAAAATGTGCTTTGAGTGTCTTGCATGTACTGTATGTCTATTTGCCTAATACTGAGATTTCAACATTAAATTTATCCTATCTAAAAGCAGTAGAAAAAGCATTCATTTACCTACTCAAACAATTTGAGCATTTTATACTTTTTTGGGGAATAAGTTGGTCTGATAAACGGGGGTTAAATTATTCATATGCATAGATAGAAAGCACGACCTGGCAATTACAAGTTTATATAATAATAATAATATCTCCTCAAGAATTCCTTTACCAATGACCTGTAAAAACTGACAAGTGAACGGCAACAACTGTGGGCGGGAAAACATCACACTGGCAACATTTATGATGAGAAAGAGGGCCATATTCAAGAACAATTACCGTGCATACGACGACTCCATAGCCATCGTACCTGTACCACGTCGTCGTCAATACCACGGAGGATGTTCTTGCATACGGTCCAGAGAGAGACTACATGTATTACACTTGAGCTTATGGAAGATATCAACATGGTCTGGATTAAATGAGATAAAATGGTACCAAGAAAGTTGCAACCTAATAATTATCACATTCTAGTATGTAGTAGTCAAGTCGCTGTTCTTTCTCTTCTGCTCTTCATCTCAAAAATGTCACCACCCCTGAAATACTCTTAAATTAAGATCACACGTCAAAGCTAAAGAAAAGAAAGCATGAATATCCGAGACTGTAAAGCATCTCGGATTTCCAAAACGATTCTTATTCGACTTTGAAATTACAGCTATTGTTGGACACCTGTTATGAGAAGCCTGCCAATGTTTCTTACAGTCCATCTGTGCTGTAAGACTTTTATTTCTATTTATTATATACTATTTATTAACTTTCACACAATTCTAGCACTATAAAGAAGCAATGCACACATACTTACACATGAACACTGTTGTCTTAGATTCATTAAAATGTTTACAATGGAAATATCTTTAAGTAGAAACAGGCAATGAGAATTTGCCAGCTGTTTCTAAGACTGATTAATTCAATATACAAATAACATATTACCTAGTAAGATGCCTTACATTATACTGTATATATGAATAGTGTGATACAACCAGCAATTTTGTTTCAGTATATTTTTTTGTGCCATATATTTCTTGCAGTATAGAACCAAGTGTTGTCCAAAGTTGCTGGTTGTCACATATTGTCTTGCAAGCAGAGGATATGAAGCAACACCTAGGAACGCTGCAGTAATGAGCAGACAGGGAGATGGCATCAGGTTTGTGCAATAAAGGGATGTACTGTACTGGGGTGGTCAGCATAACAACATCTGGCCACTATAGTAATGTTATAGAATTTCAAAGATACTTGAAGGTAAAGAGTAGCATAATATGTATATATATGTAGCCAAGTATTATGTAAACATCCATAGCACAATAAATGGATTCTGCAGAACAATATGAACACTGCATTTTCATTTTTATTTCCCAGAGACATCCCTTGCTTTCCTGCCTTTCTCTCTGTCTAACACCTCAATCAAATTGCTGTGAGTGAATTTGTAAAAAATATTATAACTGAGCGTACTGGTTACATCTGCGTCACAAGGGTTTTGACAACACACAGTTTTGTCCCCCGCTCTTGACTAGACTTGGTATGTATCACAATGTACACAGAACACCAAAGTCGAGAGTCACTTCCAAGTAGCACCGTCATGGATGATTCACACAGCAATACTTAGTTCATCTCATACTATCGCACAGCACATATGGTCCAGTGGCCAATGAAGACTATCCATTAACTGCTATGGGTAAGGATTTACTAAATGCATAAGAATGCATTAGTGACGGTGTGCCTTTAAAATACCTGTGCAAAAGCACTACAACTGAAGCACTTTCATTATCAGACTGCCAAGTATAGCACAGGGTAAAAGGAATACTGCTACTGTTATGACTGTGATACACAACACTGCAAGAAACACTCAAAGCAGAAAACGTCAATCAGCGTGGGCTTGTGTTGGGTGGGACTGGGAATACAATTATGGAGTCCACTGCAGGTAAATCTTATGAGCGGGGGTTTGGGATGGGGGATGGGGGATAGGGGTGAGGGTGAGGGTGAGGGTGAGGGAAGGGTGGTCGTGACGCAACACTGAAGAAGACTCGAGTCACCCCGATTGAACACACACACACACATAATATATAAACTTCCCATATATATTTTTTTCGCTCACCCTCAAGCTTGATCTTGATACTAAGTCCTTGTCCGCTCTCGTAGACTGCAGTGATACGACTTCCTGTTTTTTGGCATTTAGTGTCATGGAAGAGCTGAGGTGTAGAGCATCAGTGTAGCCAAGTAGGACAAGTAGAAATACATGCTTCTTCAATGAACTGCAGTCGTTGTAATTCCTTGCATGTCTTTCTTGTACTCGCTGGTCTCCTGTGCTCTTTATTATATCGTTATCAATCAAGGTGTTGCAGGGATGTCCAGGTTAGTTCTTCACACTGTTTCGTTGGTTAATTAATTAGTTGGTTGGTTGGTTGGTTGGTGCGTGAAAACTCCAGATGGTGGTGTTGTTGTTGTTGTTGTTGTTGAGTATCTGCAATCGGCAGGGGGCGCTCTTGGTTGACAACACGTGGTTAATTTTATGACGTAGGGGGCGGTAACCAGCTTGCCTCTTTATGGCACAGGGTTGATGGGCGAGATCCTCCGCCACCCAACCCCAGGATCTCACACATTCATCTCGTCACTCACCATCTTTAAGCCTCCATTTTGAATGTGGGCGGCTGCTTCATTTCTGAAACATTTAAAGGGGAAATAATTATTGTATGAAATCCATGACATTATAAGATTCCTAAAGTCTTACAATGTCAAGAGTCTTAATGTATACAAGAGTTTATTTACATTACTATAACCAAGTTCTTCTAAAAGATATGTCGTACTATTAGAGATATTAAAAGAAGTTAGTGTAGTGTATGATGACTGTAAATAAATATATGAATGATCCATAATAAAGGCACAAGGCAGGATTTATAACACACTCTGTGGGCTCGTTGTCAAATTATAAAATCAATATACTACTTGCTGTATAGTAAGTATTGTATAACAAACAATTTTATATTGATGACAAAAACTTTTATCAAATTAGTAAAAAATCCAATATCATAATTTTTATCTCCTTTGTATCAATGTAAATTTAGATAATCACAATATTGACATTATCTATCTGCCCCATTGTTGTCTGGCTAAGTTATATAAATTTTTGTTTTTATTATTGATACAGTATATCCGAGAAAATGGCCGAATGCAATGTAACAAAGAAAGATTATTAATACGAAAATTCAAAAACATTCCTCAAATATCATACCATTCTCAAACTGTAAATGATTAGTAACTTACAACATTCAGATCACATCAAAATAAGCGTTTAGACCAAAAACCAAATAATTATATACTGTAAGCAAAAACTTTCAAAATCCTAAACTTGCAGATGAGTGAGAAAAATATTGTTATGAAAAATAAATAGTAAAATCATTTTTTTTAGGCGACATGAGTTGAGTAATTTGTGTCTTTTTATGTTGTGATAAAAACTGTAAGGCAGTAACTAGTAAAAATCAACACACACACCCACACACACACAGAATCACCACTCCCCCCTCTCACCCAAACACACACACACGCACACAATCACCACCCACCCCTCTCACCCAAACACACACACATACACATAATCACCACCCACCCCTCTCACCCAAACACACACACACACACACAATCCCACCCACCCCTCTCACCCAAACACACACATACACACATAATCACCACCCACCCCTCTCTCACAAACACACACACACACACATAATCCCACCCCCTCTCTCACCCACACATTTCTACATGATATTAACATTTATTATTGTCAAGGTAAGTCAATAGGTATTAAAAAAAGAAAAGAAAAGAAATAACTTTGGCCCACGCTTGCTACCCAGACATGAGCCAAATTTACCGAGACCTTTTACTACCATGATATTAACTACAGAATAATAATAATAATATGTTTCTGTAGCTAATGTCTATCTATCAGAGCTATAGATAGATAGACATTAGCTACAGAAACATTATTATTATTATCCTCACACTATACACATATGGGACTGAAAATGTGTTTATGCTGTCGACTATCACATTACATTATGATGATGAAACTTACATGACAACTGCTGCTGCCTGTAACTATACTGAACACAACAACAACAACAATAACAACAACAATAACAACAGTCTACAATACTACAAATCCCCAATACTGTATCTATATATATACAATACTTGATCGAGGTTACACAATCTATACAGTAAATTATACATATCAGTTACTGTATTTTCTAATGTGTGAGTAAGGGTAAGTAAGTTGGTCTCATAAGGCTTTCAATTTCCAGCATTCACATCAATAGATAACAAACATACGCTACTACACTACACCTTCTGAAAGATAATACTGTAAGGAGAGATTATCCTCTCATTTTTTTTTACAATTAATCCTATGACATACCGTATATACACATCAATCAATTAATCCTGTCGGGAAAAGTTATGTTGTTGTTGAGATTTTTTAATAATTATGCTTTCAGTTTTAAGCTCACATACAACATCACATATCAATCCTGTCAAGAAAAGCTAAGTTGAGATTTGTTGTTATAATGATCCGATCATGTTTAAGATCACACGACACATCAACATTTGGGTTAGGACAAGAAGACAAACAAACAAACAAACAAACAAACAAACAAACAAACTCAGGCAATCAACACCATGCATTCTATACCATCATCAATAAACCATTTTTTAGCCTTGGTCCGCATGCAAGAATATCCTTGGTATTGACGGTGGTGTGGTATTGACGGTGGTGTGGTATTGACGATGGTGTGGTATTGACGGTGGTGTGGTATTGACGATGGTGTGGTATTGACGGTGGTGTGGTATTGACGATGGTGTGGTATTGACGATGGTGTGGTATTGACGATGGTGTGGTATTGACGGTGGTGTGGTATTGACGGTGGTGTGGTATTGACGGTGGTGTGGTATTGACGGTGGTGTGGTATTGACGATGGTGTGGTATTGACGGTGGTGTGGTATTGGTACGACGGCAAATGTCCCGTCGCCTTATTTACTTCACCGAGGTACACCATGTTCATAGACTCCAGATTATTAAGAGTAGAAAACGTGCATATTTCTCAAGTCCATGAACATTGTGAGTCTCGGTGAAGCAGCAAGTGAGACAACAGGACTTCTGCCACCGACTGTACTAGCATGAAGGATGACTGTAGTGTGTGTGTGTGTGTGTGTGTGTGTGTGTGTGTGTGTGTGTGTGTGTGTGTCTGTCTGTGTGTGTGTGTGTGTGTGTGTGTGTGTGTGTGTGTGTGTGTGTGTGTGTGTAGTAATCGTACCTGTACCACGCCCTCATCAACACCACGGATATTCTCGCAAACCGCCCCTTGTTGTATACTCAGTGTGAACAACAACAACAACAACAACCACAGACAATCTACTGTAAAATACTGCAATGTATTTAATAATTTTGCACACTAACTCCGTACATATACAAACTATACTAAATAAAAAAACATATGGTATAGAGGGTTGTGATTGTGTCAAAAGTGAAGCCTACTGACTCATTCTTCCACAATGTCCTACAAAAACAAATCAATTAAACTACAATAATAGTCTTAGCTAACTGAACCTGTTTTTTGATATAGTTTAATTAAAGGAATTGGTATCCTTTTAATTAGCTCATAATATCATATCTTAGCTAACTTGATGCTACCTACCAAACTCTGATAAAAAATGGCATCCACCTAAAATATTATGAAAAACAAGTTCCCCATTTTCCCAAAGTATTTCATAACTCCTTTAGAAAAACATGACATCCAAAAAATAATCAAAACTGTAAAATGTGTTTGTTTCCTGAAGGTACAGTAATGTATCTTTACTGTACAATAGTCAAGTTTTTAACCATTCCTGATAGATAAGATCCCAAAATCTCCATTGCAGTGTAAATAATGAAGCTGTTATATTGACTGTGAAGTATTTGTATGTACAGTACTGTGTTATGAATTGTGCCGTTTCAACAAAAATATATTTGCTTCATTACAAAATATTCTGACTTAAGGACCCTGTGATGTAGTCAGAAAATAGGAGGTTTGGGGAGTCCTTCAAACATTGCCAGGAAACGCCACCCATATGGAAGGAGTTTGTTTCGTGGCTTGGTTAGGAGGAGTCAGAAGCCTCCAATTTTTATACACGATCACAGGGTCCTTAATATCTTTATAGTTTTTTTAGTGGTATTTATTCTATTGCTGTGTTTGGTGCATAAAGTGACAATATTAACAATTGATAATTTATATAAAATTGAAAATTCTGCAGTGTTCTCTGGAGTCTGACAATATAGTAAATTAAGCAAGTGATACTAAATGTGTTGTGGTGTCAATAGATGGCCTTAAAGACCCTCTGATAGTGTATGAAACTTGGAGGCTTCTGATTCCTCCTGACCATGCCACGAAACAATCTCATTCCACACGTTTACCTCCAAGTTTCTGACTACATCACAGGGTTCTTTAATATTGTGGTGCCAAAATGTGACAATAAAAGTGAACATGACTTTACTAATATGATTTCCCATCTAGCTGAATACATAACTATAAGCAAAAAAACATTAAAATTATAGAATTTTCATTTTTTAGTCAGTATTAATACAGTAGAGTATACTTCTGCAATAAAAGAAACATGCAAGCATGCAAAAGCAAGCAACATTCCAAGTCTCATGCCCATGCAATATAAAAGTGTACAGTACATACATAAAATCAATTGACAATACAAAGGTGCATCAACAAGAGCAGGTTTATGGCCCAATGCAAACCATCATTAAACTTGAAGTATAAAAGGAGACAATAATAATAATTCTCCCATTACTGAAGCATTAGACAACGCTAGCTGTATAACACACCATTTCTCTTTGTACACAAGTCAAATTTAGGCTATATATAATTTCCATCCTTCCATAAGACTCTCCTAAGTCTGGATGGTGACTGTGTTTCAAGAATCTCTGGACACAATGTAGTATAAATCTGGTATGTACGTTGTTAGTAGCAATCCGTTTCATAAAGTATCTAATAACTCCTCAAGCATGTACAGTCACAATCAAATAACCATCCACACTTTCCTTCCATCGTGTAAATAAATTAGTATCATATCAATATATAATCATACAACAACACCTTATGTCAACTCAACCCCCTCAAATATTATCATGAGGTGATGCAAAATCATACACGTGTTTTTTTTTATTACCAAGATATTTACTAGGATGGAAGGAAAGTGTCGGTGGATATTTGATTGTGGCTATACATACTACTGTATACCCAATTAAACTCCTCTTTACTTATGCCTGATATTAATTTTTTTTTTGTAAACATCCCGGATAATGTTTTGCCGACCACCAAAGTAATTTGTTAATATTGTACTTTAATTTGTAGGAAACTTATGAAAAAGACTCAAAGGGGGATTTTCCATTATAAACAACATAATTATGATCTTTTTTTCATTTTTCTAAAGATATAATGAGAATACAGATACCATGAGTCTTGTGCCAAAGTATTAAAACTAAAATGTCAGGCTGTTTGAGGGAAGCAAATGGGTAATCATAAGCAGACCTAAACAAGCTAAAAAAGCTTTACATAATGGCTATTGCTATGTTGACAAATAAGTTATGTATATATATCCATGAAGCACGGGGGGTAAACACAGCGAGCTGAGGGTGGGGGACAACTTACAAGTCTTGATCAGTTTCCTCGTGAAAGGTAAAGTAATAAATGACCAGGTTAGCCAATAATAGAAATGTACAGAAATATTAATTAATGGATATATTTATGGGACTGGAAATATTTAAAGGACTTGAAATACTGTTTTGATCACATTAGCCTTTTCATAATGTACAAAAATATTAATTAATGGAAATATTTATGTGACTGAGATGCTGTTTTGATTAGGTTAGCCTTTTCATAATGTACAAACATATGAATGGAAATATTTAAAGGACTTGAAATACTGTTTTGATCACTTTAGCCTCTTCATAATGTACATAAATATTAATTAATGGAAATATTTAAGTGACTCATGAGTATATTATTATTATCATAGAATCTGGGATGAAGGAATACTGTACCAAGAAGCTGTTAATAATATGATGGTGGTATTATTCATTAGGAAATATTATACATCATCACTGAAAATGTATAATTCATTAGCATCATTTTCCACTGCAAAAATTGGCTCTGGCTCACTCTCCAAGCTCAAGGTGCAATGTAAACAAAACAAAAAGCAATGGATTACCTATGCCTTGTTACCCAATTAAATATTAACTTAAAAATAATAACTTAACACCTTTTTACCCACTTAAATATTAACTTAATTCCAATACTTTATCACTTTTTTACCCACTTAAATATTAACTTAAAAATAATAACTTAACACCTTTTTACCCACTTAAATATTAACTAAATTCCAATAAATTATCGCTATTTTACCCACTTAAATATTAACTAAATTCCAATACTTTATCGCTTTTTTACCCACTTAAATATTAACTAAATTCCAATAAATTATCGCTATTTTACCCACTTAAATATTAACTAAATTCCAATACTTTATCACTTTTTTACCCACTTAATTATTAACTACTAAAAAGTAATAATTTAATTGTTGACGCCTCTTTACCCACCAAAACCCCCCGCACCCCCCTAAACCCCCCAAAGCCTGTCCCCTTATTCCCACCCCCCCCTTAAGTATTATGATGTAAATATAAAGCCCCAATGGATGTCTCACAATACAGTATAATGTAATGCCTAATTCATCTCATACAGGAATATGCAAGGTTAATGTTGTATTAATAATTGCAAACTACATTGCTGTTAATTATAAACCACTAATTAATGCTGTACAAATTCATGACAAAGTTACAAGGAGGATGTAAATAAATAGAAAGTGAGCACAGGCCAGCAGTTCCTTTATAAGAGCACACTGCTGCTCACACAAAATTACTACTGTACTGTACTGGCAGCCCTGTTAGAAAGATCACACTGCCCTCATCATCATCATCATAATCATCATCACTCAACTCTACTTCTCTCTCAGGGACTTACTTGTCCAGGAGTTTGCGCATCTCCTCTGTGCTCTTGGTAGCCTTCACTGCAAGAGGAAAGTTGTCATTTCAGTACAACTTGTGTGTAAAAGTCATTGTGTATCCCAGAGTCTGCCTTCCAGTCTAAGGAGGCATTAGTATTAAAGAGTTGAGTAGTGTGAAATACAGACAATCAACACAGACCATTAGACCAAAAGCTGCTACAGTGGTCATATAAAATAATAACACAAAATACTTTAGACATCTAAAATAATGTATAACAATATAAAAACATAAACATTAGAACAACCCAAAGCATCTGAAATATTCAATAGCTAAACCCACAAACTAATGATATATCTAGTGAAGGAATCATTATCATACACTAACACACAACAAATAAACTATACTATACTCTACAAATAAAGAATTTTGAGTAACACTTAATTTCTATAACAATGACTTGAATTGACTAAAAGGTCATATTAATAAACTTCATCTTTGAGGGAAAGGCTTGCTGTTGTTCAAGTCGCATTGCAAGGTAAAAAGAATTGATCAACAAACAGCCCATTTCCTCGAAGAATTAATTTACTAATACGACTCTAAGACTGTAAATACCAATAGTGTGCAAAACACATGCTGGAAGGAAGAGCACCAACCAATATCATGCTTAATTAACACTTATTATTATAAATATCACATACTAAAGAGTGACACTGAAAATAAAGAATAAGTTAATACCAAGACAATAACTATGAGAAAATAATATCATCACTGTATATTCTCCAGTTTGTTTAATTAGAAGACAAACAATCTGCTCTTCACTTTAAGGCACCCTGTGATGTAGTCAGAAAATTGGAGGTAAATGAGTCCTTCAAACCTTGCCACGAAACACCACAAGAATGCAAGTTCCGTAATTTGTGGTATAGTCAGGAGGAATCAGAAGCCTCCAATTTTCATACACGATCACAGGGTCCTTAAGGGGGTGTATGAGTAGGGGACAGGCTTAGGGGGGGGGAACTGGGGGTGTGTGGAAGTAGGGGACATGCTTGGGTGGGGGACTAGTAGGGTGCGGGAATAAGGGGACAGGCTTGGAGTAGGTAGAAAGTCTGTCCCCTTACTCCCACACACCCCAAAACACCCCCCAAACCTGTCCCCCTATTCTCACCCCCCCTTAAACATAAACATTAACTAATACTGTATAATTATAGTGAATATATATAATTATACTGTATATATATAGTGAACAGCAAATAGTGAAGGATAACGTGAAGCAAAGTGAACATGCATAGGGATACGTATTATTATAAAAATATTCTTTGACGTCGAGGCGATTGCTACATTCACATGGCAAAAATAATTGTAACCGAGAGACGAACAGAACTTTTCATCAAAGAATAAGTTGTTGTTTAATAATACCATCCCTACTGTACATACATACATACATACATACATACATGCCCAGGTAAGATATAACTATTTACATAACTTTGCTTTAGATAAATATAATAAAATAAAGTCTATTCATTGTTTTCCCTGGTGAAGTATTAAATGCAAGTGACTACTGTATATGAGACTGTTTCAAAAAAATACATACAATATGTACATAAAATACAAAAATTAAATGAAAATAAATAAATAAACTAAAATCATATTGTACAGAATATGAGATCATGCATATATTTATTATCTGAGTAAAGATTAATGGAAATAATTATAGACTACTGTAACTGAAATACTTTATACTGTACTCTGCAAAGATATTTAATTAACACAAAAAACACAGAACAAATAAAAATAGTAATACTGTACTAATATCAAAATGCTGACATAATATGAGACTGTACTAGATTAAACTCAAAGGAAAATACTGTATATTCTTAAGGACCCTGTGATTGTGTATGAAAAAAAATTGGAGGCTTCTGATTCCTCCTGACCATGCCACGAAACAAACCCATTCCCTATAGGTGTGTGTGTGTGTGTGTTTCGTGGCAATATGTGAAGGACTCATTTATCTCCAATTTTTTCTGACTACATCACAGGGTCCCTTAAGAAAAAAATAATAAATAAATAAATATTGTACTATCATTCATTGTCATTAAAACTATCATTCATGGTATTTGCCACTTAAGGGGAAGGTATAGTATTGACATTTTTGGAGATAATACTTCCTCCAAACTATTCCCAGCAACAGGACACCATTATATTTGTTAATCTGGTCCTGTTTACTGGCATACAATGGAGGAATCAAGGCACTCCAATGTACCAAAAATATACTCTCCTCTTAAAGGAAGAGTATACTTTTGGTACATTGGAGTGTCTTGATTCCTTCAAAATATGCCAGTAAACAGGACCAAATGGACAATAATAAAGGTGTCCTGTTGCATGGAATAGTTTGGAGGAATCAGTTGCTCCAGATTTGCCAACACTGTACTTCCCCCTTAAGGTTCACTATATCATGCTAACAAACACTGTATAAACAAAAGGCTGTTTGTGTGTTTGTTGTGGGTGAGTTTGATACGGTACTTTGATATTTAATTCCTGACTGTACACTACTGTTATCTCAAGTGTATCAACCTTATATAAACCAATCTCTAGTTACTGTGAGCTAGGAAATTTTATCAATGACGATTTCTTTGGCAATTATTTTTTTTTTTTTTCTCTCTCTCCTCTGAGTAAGAATTGTCAATATTAATTTTTGGTTGAAAGTCTTGCACGTCATGCTTCTGCACTGAATAAGCTATATATAAGAAATTTTAAGAAGCATGCACTTAGCACAGACAATCTCATAACTAATTTAATATTATATAAAGAAATACATGCTACTCACAACACAGTATTTATAGCAGTGTTGTAGTGTTCATTCATTAAGTAGAAACTAAGTAAGAAATGTGCAAACTATTCTTTGTTGATGCAGTAATGAAACATACGACATGGAATGGTTTAAGTAAGTGACAAATGCCCTAGTGAGTCAACAAATTCTTATGTTTGCAAGTACTGTTTACTCCCCTCATATAAAGATAAATAAGGCATAACAGACAGGAGAATATTGCAGTACAGTACACTATGCTTCATTCACCACCACGACACATAAACGTCTCTTTCTAACGAGCAGCCAAACAATACCAAAACAAAGCCGAGACAAGACATGAAGAATAAAGGAAGGCTGGAGGGACATAACAGGACTGAGGCTCAATGGAAACAAACAACAGAAGCCACATTAGTCCAAAGTCGGATTGGTTGGTTGGTTGGGTATTAGATTTTACCAATACCTTGCTGGAAAAACCTCACACATATTCACCACTAAACCGTAAGAGAAAAGGCCGTATTCAAGAACAATCGTAGTGCATACGACGCCGTGGCAACGACACGACGACCCCGTAGACCAACAACAGAACAGAGCCATCGTATCGGTACCATGCCATCGTCAATACCACAGAAATCCTTGCATACCGCCAATTATCGCATCATTAAATAAATAACTGTGTTTCTCCTCAATAAATCCAATGCTTTATTATTATGAGTACTGTATGGGTAAACGAGCTCTATGAACATTTCTATTTGGCAGCAGCAGCGGGGGGGGGATAAGGGGGGCAGGGGGGATGGGGAATAGGGGGGGATGGGGGGGAGGGATACTATATGTTGTAGCATGGAAGCGGAGGAGGAGGATATACGACGACTGACTATGATTAAAAATATATAAATAATAAAAATATATATATATATATAAATAAAACAGACCGACTTACACCACCTCACTCAAACTCTTTATAAACAATGGTAAGAGGAGGATTCTTTTGTTATTGTCTGACTGGAGGGCTACAGAGTCCTCCAAACTTGTGCCAGGAAACACCTAGACAACCTCAATACTATATTCAAGTAGGGAATCTGTCTGTTTGTTGTTATCTGGCATAGTTTTGGAGGATTTAGGAGGAACCGTTAGCTCCTCCATACGACAATAATAACAAGAGAATATCTCCTTAAGAGGGGTAATACATGTTTAATAGATTGGAGTGTCTTGATTCCTCCAAAGCATCTCAGGAAACAAACAGGACCAGATTAACATAAATTATAATGGTTTCCTGATGCTTGGAATATAATAAACTTTGGAGGAATCAATTACTCCAAATTTACCACCAACATTATTTTGGGTGGTAAATCTAGCTGGAGCAAATTTAATGATTCCTCCAAATTATTCCAGGCAACAGGATACCATTATTTTTTCCCTTTATGTGGGTGTGTTTCCTGACATACTTTGGAGGAATCAAGGCACTCCAATCTATCAAATAAAATATACCATCCTCTTAATAAAGTCTCACAATCAGACAAACATACCTGGATTGACTTGTACACTATGTTTCTCTGTGGGGGAGTTTGAAATAAATAAATAAATAAATAACTAGTAAGTGTTTCATCACATACACATAATCAAAACACATATTTGACTTTTTAATGTGTAAATGTTTCATCATCTACATATAATCAAAACATGTTAAATTTTTATAATGTGCAAGTGTTTCATGACTAACACATAATTATAATAAAAACACACTGTAAATTTAATAATGTGTAAGTGTTTTATGACCAACACATAATCACAACACATATTTGAGTTTATAATGTGTATGTGTTTCTTTACCTACATATAATCAAAACACAGTGTAAATTTTAATTCCAATGTTTACTATGCTATGGGGAAATGATAGTATAAATCAATTAATACAAACTAACTCTGAAATCCTATGCAAAATCAATTCCATTTTAATATTTTTTTTAGTCACAAGTATTATATAAATACCTGTATTATAAATTCCTATCTACTATTATGTTTTTCAAATTTCTAGATTAATGTATAATGTATATCACTGTATATTTTTACTCTAATGTACAATAACCTAATTCATTCCTCAAAAGTAGTTAACTGTATATAATTAATATTCTTGTGTAATTTTATGTAAATTTGTATAAACTTAAGGGACCCTGTGATGTAGTCAGAAAATTGGAGGTAAATGAGTCCTTCAAATATTGCCATGAAACACACACACCTATATTGAAGGAGGTTGTTTCGTGGTATAGTCAGGAGGAATCAGAAGCCTCCAAATCTCATACAAGATCACAGAGTCCTTAACCAACTTGATACTGTAGTAATATTCTTAAAAAAAAAACCCACACACATGCAGAGTATTTGTCTTTCTGAATCACACAGCCTAAGAAATAACAAGACAAGTAGACATATAAGAATATTAATTAATCTGATGGATTGATGTACAGTAGGTCCTCGATATAATAGGAATAAATTTAGTACAGTTGGATACATGAATGGATGGTACAGCCCAAGTGAAAGATGGTCCATTTCTACCAATATCAAGTTCCTTATTAGTGCCAAATAGGAGACATCAGGGGCAGAAGTCAGTATTGAGGATTGTGTGTGTGTGTGTGTGTGTGTGTGTGTGTGTGTGTGTGTGTGTGTGTGTGTGTGTGTGTGTGTGTGTGTGTGTGTGTGTGTGTGTGTGTGTGTTCCTTATTAATGCCAAATAGGAGACATCAGGGGCAGAAGTCAGTATTGAGGATGGTAATAAAAATCAAGTACCTGATAATAGACACTGATTACTCAAATGGGACAAGTATCTTTCACCTGTGCTGTACCATCCATTCATGTGTCCAACTGTACATATATTTTAACACATAAGGGAATATTACAGTACTGTATGCTTTTAATAGAGTGTAGTGCCTTGATTCCTCCAAAGTATGCCAGGAAACAAACAAACAGACCCAGAAGAAGAAAGATAATGGTATCTATCCTGTTGCCTATAATAATTTGGAGGAATCATTTGCTTCCAGATTTACCACCCAAAACAATGTGCTATATATCCCCTTAATTAAGTCTGTATGG
Organism: Petrolisthes manimaculis; assembly: GCA_034508575.1. Lineage (NCBI taxonomy): Eukaryota > Metazoa > Arthropoda > Malacostraca > Decapoda > Porcellanidae > Petrolisthes > Petrolisthes manimaculis. The sequence continues at coordinate 165,181 of JAWZYT010001494.1, read as the reverse complement.
TAATAAATAACACACAAAATATTTAGTGGTCTCCAATGAGGGACTGACCGTGTGTAAATTTAATGTAGTGGTGGATACAAATAATTTTTTTTATTAATTTTATTCATTTATTCATAGTGTATTGAGGATCTACTGTATTAATTAAATGAGTTTAAATGAGTCACTCTGTTCTTACCATTTTGTTTTGGGTATGTCTAGTACTGAACCTCCTTGGGAAACCTTGCAAAAATACTTGTGACAAAACTACACAAACTACAACCCAAGAAATGAAAATAATCAGACCAGTTATAAAGAGCACAACTACCGACTACGAAAAACCAACCAGTACGGAACCTGAAAAAAATATATACACACAAAAATATATCAAGTCCCAATATATATATAAAAAAAAAAAAATCACATACTGTAAAAAAAAAAAAAAAATTACACCGATTATGGATTTGAGAGAACAGCTACTGAAATAAATAAATAGATAAATAAATAAACCCACTTGAGAATAAATAAACAAATGACTGACACTAACCTCCATAGTTACGCTGGACTAAGTCATGGTCGCACTCGGCCTCGGAGAACTGATTGGAGGCGGTGGAGTTATTGGAGTCGTTGAGGGAGGAGCCCAGGCCGGAGGAGTCGAGGGGGAGGTCACCGTTGCGGGGTGGGGGAGGGGGGGGAGGCTCGGGGGATCCCTGACCAGCGCTGCCAGAGGTACTTCCACGGTTCACTGTAAACAAACACAAACAAACACAAAACATTTAGTCTACCACAAACAAAGATTTTTTTTATTTATATTTTTTTTTCAACATTTCAGCACAATTTTTTTTTTTTTCATTTGTTAGGAATTACTTTACCCATCCACCACAATTTTTTTTTTTTTTTTCTTCAATATTCCAGAGTAATTTTTTGCAGCTGTTAGGGATTATTTTATCATTCATCATGTTTTATTATATTTAATTTTCTTTTATCAACATTCCAGCATAAATTTTGTTTAAGATAAAAAAAATATATATTTACACTTCAGCAGAGAATCATTTACACTTCAGCTGAAAATTATTGCCATTCCAGCAGAAATAATTTACAAACCAGCAAAGACGATTTACGATCCAGGCGAAACTTTAAGCAGATAGATATTGTAGAGAGAATGAAAGAATGAAAGAAATAAAGAGGTACAGAAAAGACAAGAGTTTATACCTGACTGGTTTAATTAAGAAGAGTAATTAACCTATTATGGGAAATTGGAAGGCTACTGATTCCTCCAAACTATGCCAGGAAACACAACCCCATCCATATGAAATTATAAAGGATATTTATTTATGTGTTTTATAGCTTAGTTTGGAGGTCTACACTCACTCCAAATTGACCACACAAAAAGTTACTTCCCTTATGGGCCCCTGTGATGTAGTCAGAAAATTGGAGGTTAGCGAGTCCTTCAAACAATGCCACGAAACACCATCTATATTGAAGGAGCTTGTTTTGTGGTATATTCAGGAGGAATCAGAAACCACCTAACTCTCTTACACAATCACAGGGTCCTTAGTTAATACTCCTTATACTTCACGTTTCCCTTCATCAACCAACAACAACACTATGGGCTGTATGCAAGAACATTGGTGGTACAGTATTGACGGTGGCATAGTACAACGGCCATCGTACAGGTACAGTCGTCAGCACTGCCGCGTGGTACAACACGGGCTCGCATGTTTAAGAGATTTAAGTGATTTTTTCAGTTCCTTCAGCAACAAATTTAATTTCATGTATGTACTGTACAAGTGTATTGAGGAAACTTCATCTCACACACGTGGATTGTTTTGAGATAAATAATGACAATGGTGCTACATCTCTCAATATGTGTGAGTCACTGTACCAAGTGGCAGTGCTGGTGAGTGTACTGTACCATGTCATTGTCAACACCATGGATGTTCTTGAGTACAGTAGGCCTTTTGCATCGTAATAGTTAATCAAACAATTGAATTTATTTACATCCCAATCTTACTTTACTACTACAGTACTGTTTATTGTTTACTTGTACATACTAACCCATTAATGGGAGAAGCTCTTATTGGTAAATAGGAAGGCTACTGATTCCTCCTAATAACTAAATATATGTGCCAGAAAACAGACACCCTCAGTGTTACCAATAGGGGCTCTGTTTCATGGCATAATATGGAGGACTCGGAGACCTTCCAATTCACCAATAAAATAATCTCCCCTTAATACATCACTCTCTCTCCAAACCAATATTGCGTGTTGTCAATATTTTCATCTACGTCTACTTCTACCACAAACATTACCGTGTTGTTTTGGTCTATAATAATTATCTTTGTATCTCCTCTTTCAATTGTTTTACACAGTTAGTTTATTAGGTGGGTTAATGGGGAAGTACTGGGTGGATGTTGGTCAATCTGGAGCAACTGATTCCTCCAAACTAATTCAAGAAACAGGATACCATTATATTTTTTTATTGTGTTCCTGTTTCCTAGCATGCTTTGGAGGAATCACAGAGCTCTAATGTAACAAAGGTATACCATCCCTTTAAAATAATTAATACAACCATCTGTCTGTAGTGATATTAATTAATTTTGTATTATGCTTTTAAAATAATGTATTCTAGTACTTTATTTTATTCACCTGATAAAAGAGAAGGCAGAGGTAATTTTATAGAACCAAACAGACCACCAACCTTAGGCTCGTATATAATAAAACTCCTTCTTCGAGTAAAACACTTTTCGACACTTACTTTACATTGGAAAATAATACAAAATGAGCCACGAAAAGCCATTACCTCGAAAAATAAGTTTAATAATACCATCCTTAGAACTTAATGTAAGTTTTAATACACTAACTATGCATTGGAGAATATACTAGAAATGCACATACAAATTATTCTATGTATACAGTAACGCTAAATTCATAACCGAAGAATTGCCTTGAAATGCATAAACAATGTAAATAGACACTCAGAACTACAGGTATTATCTATTACTATTACTATTAGATTCATGACCAGCTCAAATATATAATACTGTACATACACCATCAGTTGTTTTATAGTTTTATACAATTAATACTTGTATATTAATTCAGTACTGTACTCTCTTTTGTATGATGACTATGTTTTGTCATATTGGGATTTAATTAAAGGGATAATACACTTGTGGTACATTGGAGTGTCTTGATTCCTCCAAAGTATGCCAGGAAACAGAACCAGATTAGCAGAAATAATGGTGGATCTGTTGCTTGGAGTAGTTTGGAGGAATCATTTGCTACACTGTACTATCCCCTTAAGGAAGAGTAGAATTCTCCCCTGTTTTAGTATCACACACGCACGCACACACACACACACACACACAAAAACCAATAACCAATTAAATTCGTGCCACGGTGCAACAAGCAATTTATGGCAAGCGTTTGTTTGGGGCAAATTGAAAGCCTACAAACTCCTCCAAAATATGTCGGTAAAAAAAAAAAAAAAAAAAAAAAAAAAAAAAACTACTACCTCAGCATACGAGCAGGAGGATCCGTTTTGTTGCCGCATTATTCAGAGGATTATGTATAGACTCCAAAATGCCCAAAACAAACCACCCCCTTCAAAATTTATACACATGACGAAGCAGACGCCAATAAAACACACACACACACACACACACACAGATGGACGGACACAGACAAACACACAGTCTCTCCATCTCTCTCTCTCACACACACACACACACACACACACACACACACACACACAGTCTCTCCCTCTCTCTCTCTCTCACACACACACAGATGGACGGACACAGACAAACACACACAGTCTCTCCCTATCTCTCTCTCTCTCTCACACACACACACAGTCTCTCTCTCTCTCTCTCTCTCTCTCTCTCTCTCTCTCTCTCTCTCTCTCTCTCTCTCTCTCTCTCACACACATACACACACACACACACACACACACACAGGGGGTTAATATGACAAATGGATGCGACTTACAGAACTGTTTACCCCACATAGGAACCGGGGCTGCGGCACCAACAGGGTACGGACCACCATCTGGGTACAATGCTGGGTGTTATTCTATCTCAAAATCTCTGGACCACATTCATCAAAAGTCGGGGATGATGCAATGATGATAAAAAACAAAAACGATACAACGAGAGGAACAAAGTGTAATATGATAAACCGATATAAATAAAGAGGAAAAAAGTGTAATATAATGACCGATACAACGAGAGGAAAAAAGTGTAATGTGATAAACCGATATAACGAGAGGAAAAAAGTGTAAATGTGATAAACCGATATTACAAGAGAAACAAAGTGTAATATAATGACCGATATAATGAGAAGAAAAAAGAGTAATATAATGACCGATATAACGAGAGGAACAGTTAAGTTTATTACTGTATTGTATACGTGTCTTGCGTCTGTGTCTCCAAAACCTAATTTGACCTTTAATTTTAAAAATGTGATAATGCTCACTTCACCTTCTATGATGTAGCTAACGGGATCATGAACGGAAACATTTTAGGCTTGTATATATTATTAAACTACTTCTTAGACAAATAGGCGTTTCGTTGCTACATTCGCATTGCAAAATATTAGGAACTGAGTGACGAAGAAATCTGTTCCTGGAAGAAGTAGTTTAAGTACACTCTCCTCTCTTTTTATGCGAGTATAAATTATGCGAATTTGAAATAGTGTGTATCATGAAAAAAAAAAAATCAATGCAATTTACAGGAACTCTTAAAATAACATTAACAAGGAGGCTCCATTTTCAAGTTAAAGTACCATTAGTTCTTATGGAAATGTACAATTTACTTTATGCGAAATTCACTTTATGCAACCCCTTCAGGAACCTAACCTGTAATAAAAAAAGAGCAGAGTGTATACCGCGTCCTTACTCTCCTCATTTTTAGGGATCATACCTATAAAGTTTCTAATCACTGCATACACAAACTACTTTTACTCATAATCTACACTACTACAGTATTAAGTTTATGGTATATAGAATTCAATAGTGTGCATACTGGATATTTAAATAATGAATGAAGAGCTGTGGTATACAAAATTCTAAGATGATCAACTTTCACATGCAAACAGGAGATAAAATTAAATATTAACTAGACTTTAAAAACTATTGACTTTAAAAAATAATGTATGAAGCATATCTTGTATCTTATCATCTAATATAAAAAAAATACACACATATAGACAAGCAACGACAGCCTTAAAAAAAGAAATAAAATAAAAATAATAATAATAATAGATAAACAACATTCATACAATAATTCGATTCACAAAGAAAAGCAAGGGTAACAAACGATATCAAATAAACTACATATTTTTCTGGGTTAAACTAATTAGGGGGTAAAAATTATATCCAACTACAATACTATACCAATATTTTTTTTTTAATAGACATAAATATATCATTCTCTCATTCATAACATTGATCTATTTACTGTACATATGCATCATCCAGCTACTCAAATCAATATAAATAATAACTTCCACATTTACTACTAAAATGTGTTTTTTTTTTTTTGTTTTTTTATCGAGGTGAAAATATATTGATTCCCTTCAAAGTAATATGACCTTAGGAATATTTATTGTGTACATTGTAGTACATAAAAGTTGCCCATCAGTACTGTACTAAGTTGCTTATAAATTTTGGTACAATTTGTCTCGGACTCCATTATATTTACTATTACCGAGAGTCAATAAATAAATCAAATGAGTGAGTCAGTAATTATTCATCAGATCAAAATAAAAAATAAAATAAATGGAGAATAACATTGTCAACAAATTACAAAAATAAAACAAAATGGAATATTTCCGTCCCATTCACATCTACAGTACAACTCTCTCTCTATCTATCTCTCTTTCACTGTCTCTCTCTCTCTCTGTCTCTCTCTCCGGTACTTACTGAGACGTTTGGCGGTGCCGCTCTGAGAGACTGAGTCGATGGCGCGGGCATAGGGTCCACCGCCGGAGTAGGTGGAGCCTCCGTACTGATCACTTTCCTCATCGGAGCGGGCTGGGTCGTCATAGGTCGGGGAGAAGGTGGAGTTGCTCATGCGGGAGGAAGTCATGTCGCCAGGAACAGTGGAGTAATAAGTGGAGCTGGGAGGCTGTGGAATATAGCACCAACATTACTATATAATACTATATGTCTTTATTAAGGGGGGGTGGGAATACAGGGGACAGGCTTTGGGGGGGAATAGAGGGGATAGGCTTGGGGGGGGTTTGGGCAGTGTGTGTGGGTGTAAGGGTTAGGCTTGGGGGGCTTTAGGGGGTTTGGGGTGTGTGGGAGTAGAGGGATAGGCTTGGGGTGTGTAGGAGTAGAGGGGACAGGCTTAGAGGGGGTTTAGGGGGTGCAGGAATAGGGGACAGGCTTTGGGGGTAGAATGGACACAATTTTGGAACTCTCTCCCTATCTATTATTTCACTGGAAAACAAAAATCACACTACAGTACTTTCTTTTCTATAATGACTACCATATCTGTTAAAATTTTTGTGCCAATTTGAATGCTATATCCATTTGGACAAGGTTTAATTATTTTGGGCTATTTTTTTGGTTATATATTAGTTATATTTTGCAACACACATGTATTATTTTTCGTTTCTCCTGCACACGACACACACACACTATTTACACTACTGTATATACAAACCTAATTAAGACAACAACAATAACAACAACGACCAACTTACACCACCGGAGCCATATTCTCCAGCCACACAGGAATAGTAGTTGCCTGAACCATGACGAGGCTGTAAGCAAGAGACAACGAGCATTAGCAGACGACACAATGGCTGGTTAGGTTAGGTTAGGTTAGGTTAGGTTAGCACGGGAACAAATGACAACAACACAAATAAGCAAGAATATAATTACAATATGAGGAAGGAAATATTTGTAAAGAAGCCATTATTATTATTAGTCTTCATAAAACAAGTGAGAGTTGGAGAAGTGCACACAACATAATTATATTAAACATTTTATCAACATCACCAACTGTGTAACGCATCCTGTATAATATTTGTAACTAAAAACCACTTGAAATGGGAGGAAAATTAATTCACATGTATGAGAAGGAGGAGGAGGAGTTCACTTATATTAATTCACATCATTATTTTCCCTTCATTATACATTTGAGCAGGTCATACATACATTCAGTAATACGTTAACACTGCATACGATTATTGACGGGAATTATACAGCTTGCTTCATACATCCACAAAAACTCATATACCATCTTAAGGACCCTGTGATCATGTATGAAAATTGGAGGCTTCTGATTCCTCCTGACTATACCACGAAACAAGCTCCTTCTCTATGGGTCGTGTTTCGTGGCAATATTTGAAGGACTCGTTTACCTCCAATTTTCTGACTACAATACTGGGTCCCTTAAGTGGAAATTCTCTTTTTGGTGAATTGGAAGGTCTCCGATTCCTCCAAACTATAACACAAAACAGATCCTCTATTCTATTAGTAACACTGAGATGATTTGTTTCCTGGCATAGTTTGGAGGAATCAGTAGCCCTCAAATGTACCAACCAAATAATCTCCCCAAAAATAAAAATAAAAATACAATACAATCAACATGTGTTCAACTAGAGTTTCAACATCTACATTTCTTATTTACACGTGTTTTTATTATTACAGTGATCTGAGTCAACTATACCAATAAATTCTAATACTCCAACATTTAATAATATTTTGTGAACATCTACAGGTTTTCAAAGCTACAGTATATTTTCAGCATCTCTTAAACAAGAAAAAATAAATAAAACATATATATACTGTATTTTATTTTATTTACAGTAATTAATTTAATCAGATCAACAGTAATTTTGTAAAACAGGAATGTATGAGTTCACTGTTGGGTTTAAAATTAATACATATACTGTACTGTATATATATTGTGTTATGTATAAATGTATGAGGTTTTTATTTAAGTTCAACAAGAGAAGGACGACTTAGATTTAAATAACGTTTAAGGGACGATGTGATGTAGTCAGAAAATTGGAGGTAAACGAGTCCTTCAAACATGGCCACGAAACAAACACACACACACACGCATACACCTATATGGAAGGAGCTTGTTTCGTGGCATAGTCAGGAGGAATCAGAAGCCTCCAGTTCTAATACACAATCACAGGGTCCTTAATGCACCTTAAGGGAATAGTATAGTATACATTTGGTACACTGGAGCAACTTGATTCCTCCAAAGAAGAATCCCAGGAAAAAAAAATAAAAAATAAATAAATAATAATAATAAAAAATAATAAAGATAATGTTGGCCTGTTGTTGCCTGGAATAGTTTGGAGGAGTCGGTTGCTACAGATTTATTACCATCACTACTGTATATATAATATCTCCTTAAGTGTTAATTAAGAGATGGTGAAACTGAAGTGAGAGAAAACAACAGAAAGGAAGACAAACAACAAGAATATTAATGTGGCTTCCATACATAGGGAGTTTACAAGCATAATGATAAAAGGCTCAACAAGTAAGTAAGGGAAGATAATGAAGCAAAGAGAGAGAAGAGAGAGGAGAGAAGGAGAAACAGACAGAGAGATATACAGAGATACAGAGAGGCATAGAGAGAGAGAGAGAGAGAGAGGAGAAGGAGAGAGAGAGAGGAGAAGGAGAGAGAGAAGAGAAGGAGAAACAGACAGAGAGATAAACAGAGATACAGAGAGAGAGAAAAGAAGGAGAAACAGACAGAGAGATAAACAGAGATACAGAGAGAGAGAAGAGAAGGAGAAACAGACAGAGAGATAAACAGAGATACAGAGAGGCAGAGAGAGAGAGAGAGAAGAGAAGGAGAAACAGACAGAGAGATGAACAGAGATACAGAGAGGCAGAGAGAGGTAAAGAGATACATGTTACATCAACTGTTGTGTTAGGCTTATAAATCAGCCAGCACTCCTGTTGACTTTGGCCAGAAGCCTGTAACACACAAGAAATACTAAGAGCATACACAGAGAATAATAATAACAATAATAATAACAATAGTAATATGACCCTGTTGCCCTCGCCATGAACTGCTTATAAATAACAATCCAGGCTGTAGGCTGTGGGTGGAAGATGATATGTTTATGTGGCACTATAATAATAATAATAATAATAATAATAATAATAATAATAATAATAATAATAATAATAATATATACAGAACAAAGTGATGCGAGCGACATGTTGCCACCAGCCTCATGTATGTCGTCATAACCAACCTGGTGACCTTCATTGGGGGTATGGCCACAGTTATAGTCGCCAGTAACGCAGCTGTAGTAGTTGCCAGACCCGTGACGTGGCTGGAGAAGCGAACGGTGCCGAGGGTTAATTAATTTATACACCAAGCACGAGGAGGATCACACGCACTTGTTAACTAAAGGTGAGATACTCTGGTGGATGAATTGGAAAGCTACTCATTCCTCCTAACTCGGCCACAAAACAAACACGTACCCTCTCAATGCTACTAATAACTAGCTAGGAAATGTGTTTGGTGGCCTAGCCTAGAGGAATCAGACCTTTTAATTCACCAACCAAAGAATCTCCCCTTCAGATCACCAGGAATACAAGCATGCACCTCACCACTAACATAAAGCAATTGGTAAATCACAAACACAGTCAAAGCTCCTTTATCTAATCTTATTTAGGGCAGGTAGGTTATACAGACTTTTGTACAGTTGACAAAAATGGTATTGCGACAAATCTTCATGAAACTTTAATCATAGTAATATCCACAACTATTTGTAGGGACTATAAGCATGTATAATAGAAGGAAATATACATATCCTTCTGTAATACATACCGGTACTTATAAGCATGTATAACAGAAGGAAATATACATATCCTTCTATAATACATACCGGTACTTATAAGCATGTATAACAGAAGGAAATATACATATCCTTCTGTAATACATACTTATAAGCATGTATATACAGAAGGAATATACATATCCTTCTATAATACATACTTCTAAACATGTATAACAGAAGGAAATATACATATCCTTCTGTAATACATACTTATAAGCATGTATATACAGAAGGAATATACATATCCTTCTGTATATACATACTTATAAGCATGTATATACAGAAGGAATATACATATCCTTCTGTAATACATACTTCTAAACATGTATAACAGAAGGAAATATACATATCCTTCTGTAATACATACTTATAATCCCTACAAACAACTATGGACATTAATATATTTAATGTTGTATCAATACTGTAGTTGTTGCAATACCTTTTTTGGCAACCGTACGAATCAATAAACATAATTAACTTTACTTCTGGTATTATTCTTGTGGTCATTTTGGAGGGCTACTGACTCCTCCAAACAATGCTAAAAAAACAAATCCCTATTCTGCATACTGGGGCAGTCTGTTTCTCGGCACAGTTTGGAGGATTCACACGCCTGCCATTATGTATTTTCAACCCTGATTACATTATCCCCATAAACAACAAAACTAAACAAAAAATCTTCTTGTTTACATTAAGACTAGTGACCCCATGATGCAGTTAGAATATATGAAGTTACCAAGTCCTTCAAATATTACCATGAAACACACACACCTATAGTGAAGGAGCTTGTTTTATGGCTGTAGTCAGAAGGAATCAGAAGCCTCCAATTCTCATACACAATCACAGGGTCCTTAAGGGGGAAGTTCAGTGTTGGCAGATCTGGAGCAACTGAATCCTCCTAACTATTTCAAGCAACAGAACACCATTATTTTTGTTGATATGGTCCTGTTTCCTGGCATACTTTGGAGGAATCAAGACACTCCAACGTACCAAAATAGAATTACCCCCTTAAAAGGAGCTTTGTACAATGAAGGTTAATGGAGGAGCGATGACTACATAGGAAGTGTTATTGTATCTAGGGCCAAGAGGGACATGTATTTCCAAAATTGAACAAGAAAAAATGGTCACTGTGGTGTAGGAATGGAAAGTTTGTGATGATAAATTTACCAAGGGCAATACAACAAACTTTTATTTAATTTGTGTGTCTGTGGAGATGGGAACTAAATAATTATATATACAGTTCTAAATTCTAATTGTCAAAACTAGTAAAAGTAGTAAAAGTCATCTTAAAATTATCTTAAAAATATTTCTCACTTCATAAATACTTATAAGAGATTTAGGGAGACATTTTTTGTTCATTCCTTTTATACAAACCCTCGATATCAGGAATTAGTATCTAAAGGGATATAGTTAGCCAAGCAGTTAAGGGCCACATGCAAAAAGACTTGGGGAAAACCTCAATGTGGAAATACAATTCATCAACACATCGTTTCTATGATAAAGCTGATAATTAGTATTGGTAAACATTTCTTGATTGTATGAAATTGTGGTGGAAATTTTTTTGGGGGGATACAATCTTAATTTTTGTCAAACGTTACTGTACTGTATTCTGTTTTTTTTGTGAAATGTGATATAATACTGAAGGTTTATAATAATATATCCAGTGTACAGTAGGTTAATTCAATACAATAATACTAAGACTAATACAGTACCGGGCCATAAAGAGCATTTGGTACAAGGATGGTCAAAAGTAAACAGATAAATAAATGGGGTAGATGGAGGGGGGGAGGGGGGGAATTGGCACATGGAATGGAATGTAATAGGGGACATAATAAATAATGTACAATATTATGTTGTACACAATGAACAAACTCGTGTACATGGGCAATTAAATCATTCGTGCCAAATGCAAATCATACGTTATTAAATAATTATAAAGAGTTACTGATAAATAAATTAATAACACAGTCTTTTACAATATGAACAAATATTTCTTACATTGTGAGGCATTTGTCAAGAGATAATTTAATATAAAATTATAAGCTCAGTGAAACAAATTCCAGTTTGCCATTAATTATTTAGGTTCATGATTACACTTCTGAATCTCACTAATAATATTGAATTGGGAAAACATTTGACAGAAAAAAAAGGATAAAATACAGTTTAGTTTGTTTTTCACTCAAATATCAAGTTGTAATAAGAACTTAAATACTAAAAATATAAATAAGAATAAATAAATAAATAAATGTACGAGGTGAGGGTGAGTTGGTGTAAGCCCTTAGCTGCAGAGCCAAGTATTCCTAGTTACCGTCAGTCAGTAAATATTGTTTACAGTGCAGTGATATCATTATAATCCAATCAAATTCATCAATAAAAATCCACATTAATAAGAGTTCTATCAAGCTTTATCATATTTGTAATTTGCAGTACAGTATAATATACGGTTGTTAATATGCAATAAACAAATGAGGATAATAATAAAAAAACAATACACTGCACTATACCAATAGCACCATGCATTACCTCAGGTTCATTCATGGTTAATGGGAACTAAGAATGCAATGATCACACGACATGGAAATTAGCCTCTCCTGTTGCAAGATGCCGCATTCAAACTCAATAATCATTTCAAGACGGGTTTGTGTACGGAAATAATAATAAACAAAAGACTGAAATGTTTGCATGATGACAAGTTTGTGTATGGAATAATCCTGAATGCAACCTCTATGTTTATGAACAAGTTTGTCTTTGGGAACACTCTGTATACAACCTCTATTTTTTAAGACAATTTTATGAATGGTGGACACTGAATACAACCACAAACTTTGAAGATAAGTTTGTGAATGGAGAGACTTTGAACGCAATCTCGACATTTTAAGACATCTAAACCGTAAGTTAAATACCAACAGATGAACAACAAGAGAGGCTAAGAGAGGTATTATTAAACAAGAAGGCGGCCAGGCTCTTTGTCGCTTAATTGCTATTATGTATAAAATAATAGAAACCGAGTGACAAACAGCCTTATCTTTGTTTAATAATCCGACCCTAAAAACGGCACCTCAACCCAACAACCATGAAGTCCCATTGCAGAACAGCTCTGAGGTTAACCAAGATCAGACACAACAACACTGCCTGAACTCTTTTGATGTTAACCGAGATCCGAGACACAGAACTGCCTGCCTGCCTGCCTGCCTGCCTGTCTGTCTGTCTGCCTGCGCCCCGTCCCCACCCCACCCATCCCACCCACCATGCTTCTGGAGGCGGGTGAGTTGACAAAGTTCTGCTGCTGTGATCCGTGGCCGTTCTGGTAAGGGAAGGTCTGGAAGTTGTTGCCGGCTTGTTGTGGGTCCATCTCTTCACGGAAACCAAGGAGGTGGAAGGTGGCATAGGGACAGATCTCATCATCACCACCTACAGTAAACAGAGGGATAATTCACACACGGTTATAACACTCTATTGGAAGTGAACATATTCTTGAGTTAAATATATAAGGGTATAAACTCTCCATGGTATATTGGAATAGGTTTGTATTTAAGGGGAAACAATCTTGACTGAAAATTGGAAAGGCTGGATATTTAAGGTGATAAACATAAGTATATTTAAAGGGATAAACTCTTAACTGTAGAATGTAATGGTTACTGAATCGACGAATGGAATAAAACTGGTCATTATCACCTACATAGAGGAGAGGGGAGATATTCACCAGCTGGTAGATTACGACTGCATATTTATCTCGTATAACCCAGAGCAAATCACTTACAGTATTAAGTATAGAGTACAGTACAGTATTAAGTATAGAGTACAGTACAGTATTAAGTATAGAGTACAGTACAGTATTAAGTATAGAGTACAGTACAGTATATACATAAAACCTTAGGAATACACAATGCGCTGAATAAAACAAAACAAAGCTGTACACAAACAATCATATTCTCAAAATAATTATGTATATAGTATGGACATAATTTTATACCGTACTGTACACTTTTGAATCTATGAATAGTTGCTAACATATAAACACACAAACTAAACTATTATTATCTCAACAATTTGAAGATTATGATGCTCTGATGATTCTATACACTTATTTTTATCCTTAATATCTTATAATGTGCTGAAATCTACAAGTCAGTTAGTAGAACTTGCTAAAATATATGTTTCATCTTATAAATTGTTAAAATATATGTATCACCCGAATTTGCTAAAAATGTATTACTATAATTTGCTAAAAATGTATTACTATAATTTGCTAAAAAATGTAATTGGTATGTCACTTTAGCACCAATGAGCTATTGTTAGTTAATCTTAGTCTAGTCAATAGAATTATTTTTAGGAATTAATTTTTTCCTTTTTTAGTAGTTAGGAAATAAACACAGATTTGTCAAAGCTAAATTGTTAAATATATGTTCAGTCATTCCCTTAAAAATATATACAAGTGTTGATTAATTTATTGTTGTTTAAAATTCTACAACTGTGAAATGATTTACTGCAGGGTAACAATATACAAATACTATTAATTAAGAGACCCCTGTGTTGTAGTGAGAAAATTGGAGATTAGCGAGGTCCTCAAATATTGCCATGAAACACACACGCCTACGTATAGGGAAGGAGTTTGTTTGTTTCATGGCATAGACAGGAGGAATCAGAAGCCTCCAATTCTCACACACAATCACAGGGTCCTTTAATGGTCAAATATTTACCTATGAATCCTGATCATGTTAATAATAAAGGAGATATTTATATTTCTACTCTAAAGATAAGCCAAACAGTACGTATATACAAGTTGCAATTATTATAAACACTAATAATTTAACTTTGTGTTCATTATGATTTTACTATTGAAAGGTGAATTTTTTTTCTTAACGGGGTGTGGGAGTAGGGGACAGGCTTGGGGGGACTAGGGGGAGGGGTGCAGGAATAGGGGGACAGGCTTTGGGTGGTTAAAAAACCTGTCCCACTATTCCCGCACCCCCCTAACCCCACCAAGCCTGTCCCCCTACTCCTGCACCCCCCAAAACCCCCCTAAGTCTGTCCCCCTATTCCCACACCCCCTTAATTGAACACATTAGTTGTACACAATACAACCAAGCTGCTAAATTATAACAAATATACTGTAGTTACTATATTACTTGTTAATTAAAGACCCTGTGATTGTGTATAAGAATTGGAGGCTTCTGATTCCTCCTGGCTATACCACAAAACAAACAAACTCCTTCTATATACTGTAGGTGTGTGTGTTTCGTGGCAATATTTGAAGGACTCGTACATCTCCAATTTTCTGACTACATACATCACAGGGTTCCTTAAGTATACAATATATACATTTTTTTTAATTATATGACAACTTTCTAATGATTAGTTATTATACAGGTACCTACTTCACTGTTTAATTAAGGGGGTAATACACTTTTGGTACATCGGAGTGACTTGATTCCTCCAAAGTATGTCAGGAAACAGGACCAGATGAAGAAATATAATGGTATCCTGTTGCTGGTTAAAGTTTGGAGGAATCATTATCTCCAAAAAATATAATGGTATCCTGTTGCTGGTTAAAGTTTGGAGGAATCATTATCTCCAAAAATGTCCAAACTATACCCTCCCCTTAAAAACTAAAAACCAAAACACCATCCTACTAAGATTACAAAGCCAACCAACACTTACTTACCAATGGTTTTATATGAGGAGTAGAAAGAGCTATACTGTACATACATACATACATACATACATACATACATGCCATGCTAAGGGGAAGAGTGAATTATTAAACATGCTATGGGTGCAAGAAACTACGCTACATTCTATACTAAGTCTTTTTTTTCTCTCTCTCTCTCTCTATGTTTTTAAAGGGTTATCTATCACATGTACAGTTGGCCACAGAAATTCTTACACACGTTATAATTATGGACAAATAGGTCATTATTCTGGAAGTACTGTACTGCAATGAATGGTCTACTAAGTGACTCTGTGATTGGCAAAGCAATAAACCTAATAATAATAATAAATGTTGTATTGCAGTTACGTAGTCTTACATTACAAAACAACAAACCTAGTAATAATAATGTTGCATTGTAGTTACGTATGTTAGTCTTACATTTTCTATAATATTACACAGTAAAGTCCCACATCTCACCAACTTTCATCTCGCCATTTTGCATCTCGCCACCTCTCCCCAAATCTCCCAAATCGTTCCCACGTTCTTGTATTTCAATCCACCACTATGACATTAGGGACACTCCTCAGTCACATCACCTCACCTCCCTTCACCTCACTTTACTGTACCTCCAATCATGTTACTTTATTTTACCTCACCTCTCCTCTCTTCACCTCACTTTACTGTACCTCCAATCATTTTACTTTATTTTACCTCACCTCACCTCCCTTCACCTCACTTTACTGTACCTCCAATCATTTTACTTTATTTTACCTCACCTCTCCTCCCTTCACTTCACTTTATTGTACCTCCAATCATGTTACTTTATTTTACCTCACCTCACCTCCCTTCACTTCACTTTACTGTACCTCCAATCATCTTACCTTATTTTACCTCACCTCTCCTCCCTTCACTTCACCTCACTTGACAGGGATAGGCCTAAGTCACACCACTATAGTATCATTAGTTCACCAGCCGCCTGTACGTGTGTTTGTCGGTCGGTTTCGTACATCCATTATCTTGGAAATATAATGACTAAATTTGTGCGTGAAATGTTTGATAGTGCTTAATTGGAGAGTCAAAGTTTTGATTGTATTTTTCCCCATAAGAAGTTGTATTCAAATCTCGCCATGATATTTTGGTCCCTATTAGTTTTGAGATGTGAGAGTTTACTGTATTATAAATCCCTGATAACAACAGTGTGTGTATAAATTCTTATGGCCAATAGTACACCCCAGGTCCCTCATCCTCCATCCTACAACCTTGGGACAAAATTACTCCGGTCTGATTTGTTGACATTCTCTGCTCTCAAAGGAACAAGTTGTAGGAAGGACGAAACTTTTCTTTGACCAGAGGATGGAGGAAAATGGTCTCATGTGAATCTTGTTGTAGACTGACCCAGAACGGACGACATTAATGTTATGTATACGGTAATCTACAGTATATGACACACAAATGTTATTCATAAGGTATGTGGCAAGTATGATCATATTTTTGCTGTGGTTGTAATAAATGTTTCAGTTCATATTTCAACTAAGAATTCTACTTCATTGAAAAGTTTCCTCTGATTACTGTACATGACTTAGAAATTTTAGTATTTTTCACCATAATGAATACTCACATACTATTTACACTACTTCTATACACTCTCACAGCATTATATATATGTACTAATATCTTACAGAATTAATTAAGTTTGTTCTTCTAGACAAACAGCTGTGCAGCATAATATTAACTGTAAAGAAGACACAGCTATGCTTTTCTTTAAAAAAAATTCCAAAGCACCTCATTTATGTAATTTATAAATAATTATTGTTTTTACTTTACTGTAGATAACTCATAATAAAATAGTACCAGTAGTTACATTATAAACAGCATTACTGTATGAAAACCAACAGCATTCTTTGTATAAGTTAACATTTTCCATGACCCAATCAATGAGTGAATCAAGTGTTGTTGGTTGATGCGTCCTGTTCCGTTCTGGTGTCATGGTGTGTAATTCAACCTCACCTGAACGCAAGGTGTCCTGTGAGGCCTGGATGGGTGGCGGGGGGCCTCCGGGGGGAATACGACGGCCGGGGGGAGGATGGAGGGAGAGTTCCTCGTACATGGGTCGTCTTGGGTCCCAGGTGGCATGTGTGTTGCGACCCGACCCCCCACCTAGAGAGACAATCAACAGCCGCCCACTCAACACACAAGAAGCGCAACAAAAACTACAACAACACCAAGCGGTTTCTCAGTCTGTCTTCAGTAACACTATACCACAAGCTTGCATTTTAGATTGTACTGTATATAAACAAGGTGACTGTGATTATATTTATAAGCTCTACAACAATAACTTCATTCATTGTTTACTTTATATAAACAAGTGACTGTGATTATATTTATAAGCTCTACAATAATAACTTCATTCATTGATTACTTGAGGTCAGTGCAAAGCTTGATGATAGTGAAAGCTGTGACTATGCAAGTGTAAACAAAAACATTAAAAATAAAAAATCTGGTCCCAGCTTCACAGAGAAAGGAAAAGAAACACAAGACTAAATAAATCCCAAGGCTGTCAAGTCAATAATGTTCTCAGGACGATAGGAATAAAAATATCACTCCATTATAACATTGATCGATTTACTGTATTTAAGTTAATGTAGGATAAATCTCTTCTTTAATTAATTAATGTTAAGATAAATAAATATCTTCATTTGATAACTTTGAATGTCTCCACTAAACTATTTTTTTTTCTTTATTCTTTTATAAAATTTAATTACTTTCATAAAACAACAAATATATCCAAGTTACATAGAAGGAAGGTAAGATAAAGGTATCAATACAGTAAATTTTGTATCATAAAGATTTCATGTAATTTTGTATAACATTATTTAAGGAACCTGTGATTGTGTATGATAACTGGAGGCTTCTGATTCCTCCTGACCATGCCACGAAACAAGCTCCTTCCATATACAGTAGGCGTGTGTGTTTCGTGGCAATATTTGAAGGACTCGTATAACTCCAATTTTCTGACTACATCACATCACAGGGTCCTTAAGGGGAGATTCTAGAGTTGGTGAATTGGAGTGCTACTGATTCCTCCAAATTATGCCAAGAAACAAATCCCTTATCAGTAACAACGAGGCGATTTGTTTCCTGGTATAGTTTGGAGGATTCGCAGACCTTCCAATTCACCAACAATAGAATCACTCCTTAAATGGCACTGTATAGCACATAAGACTTCAACCAGTCTTCTAAAAATTATCCCTTCTATAACAAGACAACTTTAGTAGTGAACGTTTTGTCAATTTAATCATCCTTTTCCATCAATTAAATCCAAATAATTTCTTGTGATACCTTTCTATTATTTGCTACTAAAAATGAGATAATGTATATGAAACTACTGTACTATAAATTATAATTATATTCTCCTGCAATAGGTTTGATTTCCAAGATAACGTTACAAAGAAAAAACTCTATATATACAGTAATTAACACACAAAAAGCTGAGTAGAGAAGAGATGCACAAAGAATAACATCAACGTACGAAACAACAGTAACGATTATAACAGCACAAATATAGGTAAAAAAAAGTATAAAAACAGTAATGATATAACTGCACAAATATAGGTAAAAAAAAGTATAAAAACAGTAATGATATAACTGCACAAATATAGGTAAAAAAAAGTATAAAAACAGTAATGATATAACTGCACAAATATAGGTAAAAATAAAAATAAAAATAGTAATGATATAACTGCACAAATATAGGTAAAAAAAATATATGACTTTATAATTTTAGAATGCAGATTAGCAGAAAACACACAAAGAAGAAGACAAGCAAAGGAGATAAATGAAAACAGAGGAAAACTTACATGACACAGACAAATGGTAAAAGGTGACATAGAATGGATAGGAAGGTAAAGTATGAGACATGAAGAACAATATATAAGAACATCTTTAGTGTTGACTGTGGTGTGGTAAAGTATGTGACATGAAGAACGATATATAAGAACATCATTGGTGTTGACTGTGGTGTGGTACAGTTGAGGAACAAAGTATCTGGACACTGTTGACGGCTTCTTGTAACAATGTCAGTGATAGAAATGTTAGTAATAGACAAAATTCATTCATTACTACATAAAAATAACTGATATTGGTTGACGTTGACCAACCACAGACAGTGAAATAAAAGTTATCCTTCAATTCATAAATAATTTCTTTCATTGATGCGTTTACTTTTGGGGATGTTGTCAGAAGCTGCCAACAGTGTTCAGATACAAGTACGATGGCCCCCTAGACAATACTACAGAGCCATCGTATCGGTACCATGACCTCATCAACACCACCCATGTTCTTGCATACGGACCGAAAGTTTGAGCAGTGATGTAAGATGTACGACCAGGAAATATAAACTGAACACATTATACAACACTGAGGTAAGGATGAGACATGAAAAGGTGAACATATCAAACAAAAATATATAAACACAAAAAATACCCTACATGAAAAAGTGAAGATATGGAAAAAAAAATTATAAACACATAAAATACCCTAAATTTTTAGTGTTTTCATTTTTTTGTTTAAATCTTTGACACACTGTTTTACATTAACTAAAGTAAAGCATTTCTCTTGAATTCGTAACTAAAGGGAAAATTACGAACATACTATACAGTGCCTTCCCTTATAGTAATTTCATAATAACAATAATAATAATAATAATCAATGCTAATATTTTAATAACGGTAATATAACAGCCTAACATGTCAACAGATGAGATGGTTAATCATGCCCATTACAGAACAGGTAAACACAACACATTTCCTCCACACACATTCATATTAAGGAGGTGCGGGAATAGTTTGGGCATTTTTGGAGATAATAATTCCTCCAAACTATTCCAAGCAACAGAACACCATTATTTGTGTTAATCTGGTCCTGTTTCCTGGCATACTTTGGAGGAATCAAGGCACTCCAATGTACCAAAACTAGGCCTATACTCCCCCCCCTTATAGGACTCTTAGCTGTGTTGTTGTGAACTTCCCTCTCATGGTTTGTCTAATATATAATCATCCCTCATGCATAATATTCGCATTAACATTAGAAACTGGGGACAGTGAGATGGCATGCAAAAAAACTTGTGTGTTTTCCTGCAGTACTTGAAATTCAACTAAAATGTAAAAATTTGGATTTGCAAAATTTTGGAAAATCGTTACAAAGCATTAACTATTCAGGGTTTTTATAGCCAATGTGGGAAGCCAGTAGAAAGAACACCAACTTTTATTTTAGATGGAAAGTTTCACCAATAAAAGCATATAAGTACAATACAGTAAAGTCTCACATCTCTCCAACTTTCATCTCGCCACCTCTCCCCAAATCTCCTAAATCTCAATTCTCGCCATTGAGTCCCTAATCTCACCACCGTTTCACCGTTTAAATCGACCGCACAAACCGACTACAGCCGAGTGTTACTGAGTCAAGCCGAGACAATCGCTCTACCATCTACATTCCCGTCAAAGTTGAGACTAAAATAGAAAGTTTGTTTATTCATTTTATATTCTTGCATTTCAATCCACCACCATGACATTGTAGCATTTCACAAAAGAGCCACACCTCAGTCACGTCACCTCACCTCCCTTCACCTCACCTCCCTTCACCTCACCTCCCTTCCCTTCACCTCACCTTACCTCCCTTCACTTTATTTCACCTCACTTGACAGAGATAGGCCTAAGTCATAACATATATAAGCAGCTTGTAGGACCCACATGTACACTATAGTATCATTAGTTCACCAGCCGCCTGTACGTGTGTTTGTCGGTTGTGTCGACCAAGGTGTTTTTGTCGGTCTGTTTTGTATACAACCATTATCTTGCATTATCTTGTACATATGTGAAATGTTTGATAGTGCTTAATTGGAGAGTCAAATTTTTATTATTGTATTTTTCCCCATAAGAAGTTGTATTCAAATCTCGCCATGATATTTAGGTCCCTATTAGTGGTGAGATGTGAGACTTTACTGTAGGTTGGTATTAAATAAAGAAAACTTCATATTTTCACTGACACGACAAACTTAGTGTCGGTATATCACCTTCCTACCTCTATGGTCAAATACACATATCCAATCATTACCCAAACTCATTATCCCATTTATGATAATGTATTCTAAAACAGGAGAAAGATTATTATGATGGTGGTGAAAGAAGAATAGCAAGTGAATAAATGAAGTGAAGAGAAAAAATATGAAAATGTGGGTGAGTGAATGAGTAAATGGGTGAGTGAATGAATGAGTAAATGAGTGAATGAATGAGTGAATGAGTGAGTGAGTGAATGAATGAGTTAGTGATTGACTGAGGTGAAGAGAAAGAATATGAAAAAGTGAGTGAATAAGTGAATGAGTGATGTGAAAAGAGGGAAGTAGAAAAAGTGAGTAGGTGAGTGAGTGAGTGAGTGAGTAAGCTAGGACCAGAGCTCATAATAACAAGCTGTTTACAATAATTATAAAATATAGTTGAAACAAAATTAAAAGTATGAAAATTGCCTGAGAAATAATAAAAATAGTAATTGTCAAACATTGTACAGTATCTGCAACAATTCATGTACCACTGTGAAAAATGTACTGTAATAAAAATAGTGTGTACAAAAATAGCAAAATAGGGAAATGTATGAAAAGAAAAAACCAGGTACTGTAATTACATGTATCAAAATTCAGTACCGGATAATAAATACACGTAATAATAATAATATAAATTTGAAGAATGTAAATTATAACATTCAAATCTACACTTATACCGGACAGTATAACCGTATAGAGAGTACTGTGTCAGCCGGGAAAATATCATTATAAAATACCTTGATAAAAGTCAGCCTTTGATCAAAGTATTTCATTCAAAAGGTGAATAATAACCATACCAAAAAATTGATAAAGCAAAATTGAAATGAATCATGCAAATATAAAAAGCCTTTGTAGTTCTGATAGAAGTATATAGAATAGTAGGTACTAGACCACTTGCCTGTATATTGATTGTTTGTTTGTTTGTTTGTTTACTCACACCATACCTACTGTAGATCTCTTCTGTACCTGTACCTGTAGGCTACTGTAGTTTGGCCCAACAACTACAGATAATATACTGCATATATATTATAGTACTGTATATTATATTAAGAGGAGCTAGGGGCATCAAGAAAAACTAAAACTGGGAATCACTATATATAATTATACTGTACTGGACTGGAGAGGAAACGTCTCGGCTACGGGGAAAAAAAAGGGGCAAAAAATCGTCCATATTTTGTGGCGGGGAAAAAAAACAAGTTCCACCGCATCAACTACCAAGCCAAGAGAGGAGGGAGGGATGGAAGGGGCTCAAAAAATGCCAACAGAAGTATACGTCAAAGGGAAGAGAACAATTCACAGCGTCCTCGTGAACCATGAATTACTACTTACACGGTGACTGGAAAGAGTGCATCATCATCATCATCATCATCAAGTTAGGTGAGGGTAAATAGACTGGAGTTAAATAAAAGTGTGGTGGCATTCTGATTGATGAAGGGTGCGGCGAAGGTTGTCAAATGCTCATGTGACATTTGAAGTTTACATCACACTACCAGATAATATTTAGGTCAAACAAACTCTATCAATCATACACTACTGGATATTGGAATAAGTTCATGTTTATTATATTTTATTATTAATCCTTAATTTATTTACTGGTCGAAAAAAATGTAACATATTGGCTAAAGCTCAGAGCATACCAAGAATATCGATATATAATTATGTGATAGACCCTGAACGATAGCACACACACACACACATACACACAAACAAAGCATCCTACCTCGCTTAATGCGGTCACAGGTGTTGTACTGGGAGCCGGGTACTGGGGGCAGCTTGCGGTTGGGTGGGGGAATGTATCCAAGTTCCTCCCTGAAGCCGGGGTGACGTTTGTCCATGGTGGAAGGTGGAGCCATACTAGCATTGTATTGGTATTGTTGGTACACCTCCTCTGTTGTAAACAAACACAAACAAACAAGAATTAATAACAAACTTCATGGCTAACCTTTATGTTGTAATAATAATGAATAATAAACTTCATGGCTAACCTTCATGTTCTAATAATAATGAAGAATAAACTTCATGTTGTAATAATAATGAATAATAAACTTCATGGCTAACCTTTATGTTGTAATAATAATGAATAATAAACTTCATGTTGTAATAATAATCAATAATAAACTTCATGGCTAACCTTTATGTTGTAATAATAATGAATAATAAACTTCATGTTGTAATAATAATCAATAATAAACTTCATGGCTAACCTTTATGTTGTAATAATAATGAATAATAAATTTCATGTTGTAATAATAATGAATAACAAACTTCATGGCTAACCTTCATGTTGTAATAATAATGAATAATAAACTTCATGTTGTAATAATAATCAATAATAAACTTCATGTTGTAATAATAATGAATAATAAACTTCATGTTGTAATAATAATTAATAATAAACTTCATGTAATAATAATCAATAATAAACTTCATCGCTAACCTTCATGTTGTAATAATAATGAAACAAACTTCATGGTTAATTTTCATGTACTAATAATGAATAACAAACAAATAACTATGCTTAGATTTGATTATACAAGATACAAATTAAGTACTGTACACTAATACTGCAATAAAGAGCATGGCAAAGGCTTTAATAAATATCTATCTTAACGTTGACATTTAAAACCAACGCGAACATCACCAAAAATTCCAAGGTGTGTGTGTGTGTGTGATATTAAGTTGTGCCTGGGAGGAAACTCACTATAAACATCTCTGGAATTGAATAAGGTGCAAATTTGAATAGAGTAATACTTAATATAAAACATACAACCTCAATAAATACTACAGTACAATTAAATAACCACCAACATTTTCCTTCCATCTTGCAAATATATCAGTATTTTATCTAAATATTATATCATACAACACTTTATGTCAACTCAACCCCTTCAATTATTAATATGAGGTGCTGCAAAATCATACACATGTTCTTTATTACCAAGATATTTACAACGATGAAAGGAAAGTGTTGTTGAATATCTGATTGTGGCTGTACATAGAATAAACCTTTTGTTTTCGTTTAACATCACTGTATATTTAGACAAGAAATTAGTGACAAGTGGAATACTGTAGTTTTATGAATGTATCAGACTCCATCACGATTCAATTACTGTTTGATTTCTGTATTATTAATAACAGTGACAACAGATAAATCTACACAACAGTAAACATATACTGTAAAGATTAATGATAAAACTGTAACAGGGAAATTTCTTTAAGGTTCTAGTTTGATTCTGTTTTGTTTTGTTTTGTTTTCTTTGTTGACTTTATAAGTACTGTATACATATGAAATTGTACTTTCATCATAAAATGCAATATAACAACAAAAGTGATGGCATATATGTATCATAGGCATGGACTAGACCATAAAAGTGAAGTATGTGTAATTAAGTAAATAGTGGTGTGTTTTTTGTGACGAAAATGTCCTCTGTCTCCCCTCGTGTACGTCCACTTTCCGTGTGTGAATTCCTGGCGCTGTAGGTGGTCACAAGACAATTTGTATAGCCCGACAGACAAACACAGTCTCTTCATTTAGATATATAGATTTCAATACCATAGCCTTTTTTATTCTGAGAATTTTTTTGTTAAAGAAGAGCAAGATTAGTGTATTTCCTGCTGCAGAAATTCCCTCATTACAAACAGTACTTACTTATATGACAAATCTACTTTAATGTCTTTTTATATTAGATTAAAAGTACACAGTATATGCTTACTTTTATGTAACATACTAAAACCACTACTTTTAGCAGAAGATATTTTAAGGTTAAATAGATGATACTGTAAAGTGGTGTAGGCTAAGTGCCGCATGATAGAAAGCATAGATAAATTTAAAAATGATTTCTCTATATTGTAAAAATCTTGAGATATAGAGTGAAAGCAGAAGAAAGCTTCAGCAAAGCTCACACACATCATTATATATATATTAATACTTGTACTCTTATCAATATAACTGGAAACTTGTAACCACGGTTACAAATATTTGTAACTACAGTACTGTACAGTATAATAAACTGTACAAAAATATTAATTATATAAACACTATTTACAGTTTAGTAATACATGTACTGTAGATATGTACAGTACCAACATCAGAACATGATAAGCAAACTCCTTCACAGATGAAAATGTCTCTTTAAAGTGACATACAGTAATTCTGTTGGTGAATTGGAAGTTGTGTGATTCCTTCCAACTACAGTACTGTACAGTAGACAAGACAGTCTCTTTAACTGTCATACATACAACACTTAGTTAATGGGAAGCAGGAGAGTATTTCTGCTTTGAATCATTATAATTAATAAACTACAGGTAAGTTAGCATGCTATGGTTATCTATAATACACACTACTGTACTTTGTATATTATACAGTATTGACATATACGGTATCTAACTGTCTCTTCAATTAGCTATACCTTTTATATCTACTGTACACCAATTATCTTTTTATACGGTAAAAAAAAAATTCTGCCAGCACATATAATAATACTGTACTGATATTAAACGGTAATACTGTACTTCGAGATATTATTTGTTTGAAATCTGTGTACAGTAGAGTACTGTACAAGGAAATTATTACTACAATTTGAGTCATAATAATTTCACTCGCAAGTTTGTATGTACAGGACATAAATTAAAGTACTGTACAGTATGATTTAATATTAATTGTTAAACAGTGAAACTAAACATTATTTCTCTCCAAAACAGCTTAATAATTCACTTCTCTTCTTAGGGCTCTCTGGGATGTTGAGAACAAAAAAAAATAAACAAAAATATCTGACCCATGTAATCAATTTTAGTGAATGAATTTAACTTACACTACCATCAAATAAATTAATACTCACAGGTTGATCATAACTGGTTGGTTATTAGAGCAAGGTCTTATAACATAGCAACAAAGAATTACACATTATTTATATTTTACAGTGAATATTTGACCACTATTATTTACTGTATTTACTTTCCAACAGGGCAGAATGGGATCTACTAGAATGTACACAAATTATTATAGTTAACTTACCAGGACTCTGTAATTTCAACTTCTTTCAGGTTATTCAAGTATTAAATGTGAAAATGATTAAGATTTAATTATACAAAAATAAGCTACATAAAAATGAAGTTGATGACCAGGCATGGGAGGGATAAAGGTGAGGGTGAAGAGGGACGTTAGAAATATTATTACAAGCAGCGGGATGGCCTCTGCCTCACCTCGCAGCCTCAAGTTCTCAATGCCGTTCTTGCGACGAGTTACGGCCACACAGACGACAACTATCCCCACAATGATGACGACAATGGTGGCAATAACGGGCACCAGCACATTGAGGTCCAGCCACTTCGGCCACCAATCAGGGAGCCAGGTTACGTGACTGTCCATAAGAGTCGGCGGCAAGGTAGCTGCAAACAACACACAACAAAAACAACAACATAATGCCTTGTCCTGTTTGTTTACCATCCATCCATCCATCCATCCATCCGTCCCTCCATCTGTCCATCCACGTTGTTTGTTTGTAGTGGTTGTGGTCGGTCTTGGTAGTGGGGGGGGCATAGAGCAGGTGGTTTTTTATATGTTTTTTTTGTTTTGTTTTTTATTTGACCTGTACGTTCTGCTGGCTGGCGTTATTAGTCCTACGAGTCGAGTGGTTGGTGGGTTGGTTGGTTCAAGTCTGGGTGTGGTGGTGTGTTTACAAGGACACCGTCGGAACCTTCCCACAAAACATACACGCGTCTATCGCTGTCTGAGATCCTTACCTGTTACCGTGCTGAAAAACCTGTTTGGAGTGATCAAAGGACGTGGAAGCGGAAAGCTGAAGGAAGAGCCAGAGGGAGAGTATGGTGCCTTTTGCATGCTTCTGAAGGTGCCAATTTAGTCTTGAGGAGCAACAACAAACAAACATTCATTGCCTTCCATCGAGTGACACTTTTCAGTCCATCTTTTAAAGTACAGTACAGTAGTTATAACTGTACTATTATGGATCAGTACTGAGGATCACCTTACATAATAATTACAATAGAGAGTTTGCTTCCCAGTGTACTTAATTGGCACCTCCATCTCTGGTCATACCTTTAATGGGAGAACTGCGACCTCTCAGATAGCAGATGATTACGACGGCCAAAGCGATGACCACTACAGCTGAGACCACAGGGACGATGAGGTTTAGGTTGAGGTAGAGCGGGAGGTCTCCAGCCCCGAAGGAAGGCACTTCACGAGCCGGGGCAATAGTACCTGCAACACCGCACGCTCAGCACCGGCCACTACCCCCAAACAACAACAACACCCACAACCATACCCACGGCACTAGTAACACTCTCACGCACCAAGAATTACCATAAACAATACACCTTTTATTTGTATTTAAATTTAGTACACCTTTTATTTCTCTTTATATTTGATACAGCTTTCATTTCTCTTTTACAGTATATTTAGCACAGCTTTCACATGTCTTTATATTTAGTAAACCTTTCAATTGTCTTTATATTTCTTTATCTATGAGAGAAAATATGCATATACTGTATCTAGATTCTACACACTAATTTCCTTCATATTTATTTTCACCATAAAATATACTGCATCTCCCGTGATTGGATTTTTGAGCAGTTCATTACAAAACTAATCAGATTATCACAATGGATATGAAAATATTTTAATCTTACTTTTAAACAGATGCTGCAATTTAAATCTTTCCATTCATCAAATCGTCAATGGTGATAGTTAGTTATAGTAATTAAAAATGCATGAGATTGTTTGCCTATGTTATCGAGACCAAATCAAGTGTTATAATGCCCACATTTATTGCTTCTTTGTGCCCTAACCTGGCTACTAAGAAAAAAATAATAACAAAACAGCATATACATAACAATAAAGATGGCTAATACAATAATAATAATAATACTGTAATATACAAAATCACCTTCCGCTTGAAAACCAAATTCTACCGAGCCAGGTTTGAGAACAATGTAAGAATATGTGGTTGGTTGGTTGGTTGATGTTATTCTAGGATATGGGTCAGGCTCTTCATATGTTAAGTTGGTTGGTTGGTTGGTTGATGTAAGTGGGAGTCACACAAATATTTTCCCTTTCCTTTCCTTTACTTCCCTCTCTGTCCTCCATTTTATTTTCCCCTTTCTTTCTTTCCCTCTGTCCTTCAATTTATTTTCCCCTTTCTTTCCTTCCTTCTGTCCTTCATCAATTTATTTTCCCTTTTCTTTCCTTCCCTTTTCCTTATCTCTGTCCATCAATTTATTTTTCCCTTTCTTTCCTTCCCTCTCTGTCCTTGAATTTATTTTCCCCTTTCTTTCCTTTCCTCTGTCCTTCATCAATTTATATTCCCCTTTCTTTCCTTCCCTTTCCTTTCCTATCTGTCTATCATTATATATTTTACTTTAGGGTTTAATCTGCTTCTCTGTTTGGAATAACTGTTAGGTGTCTTTATTCGTGCCTTTATTTATTATTATCATGCTCTTGTTTAGTTCTATATGCTTATCATTCCATTTATTTGTTTATTTTTTTCTTGTACCATCTTCGTACCAAATGTTATACTGTATACTGTACTATAATTATTGTCTTGCGTAACACAGGACTCCATTCTTTTGGTGAAAATGTACCGCCTCCCTCATTTCATTCCTTGGCATTTTTGGTAAATAGAATAAAATCTAAAATATATTACAGTACATTAAAATTCAACACAACATTGAACTTGCATAAATTCGGCACTTATCTGCACCTTACAAACACTGTACTGTAATATAATGTACTGTACACTAAACATGTATTTAAGGTCATATTACAGTACTGTACTTAGAAGGGAACTGGTGCATTGTTGTTAAGATCGAAAAATAAAAGAAACGCACCCTATATTATATTATACTGGTTATTATTTCATCAGTATTCTGTATTGTCTTCCAACTTTCTGAGAACAAGGAAAAGGAAGGACAGAGAGAGCCTTATTATAGCTTAACCAGAAAGATGAAGGAAAAATGGATTGGTGTGATTCCCTCATTACAGGTACTAATGCTCACTTGTCAACATGCTGTCAAGAGTTTCACAGAATAATAATAATAATAATAATAAAGGATCTACAGTAAACACAACCATCCCTGGCATGCCATCACTTCTTACACTCATGATGCTTAATTCAACCTAACTCCCTCCTCTTTATCACCTTCTCCCTCCTCTTTATCACCTTCTCCCTCCTCTTTATCACCTTCTCCATCCTCTTTATCACCTTCTCCCTCATTCTATCACCTTCTACTTGTTCTATCACCTTCTCCCTCATTCTATCACCTTCTTCCTCTCTACCACCTTCCCCCTCATACTACAGTAAGATCTCGCATCTAACGTGTTTCAATCTAACGAATTCGTATCTAACGACGTTTTGGACATCTACCTATATTCTCATCTAACGAGTATAGTTTCAAATCTAACGAAAAAATCCTAAATGAACAGCGAAAAATCCCGAACAAACAGCCACTCCCGACTGCCTCCCTCCCTCCCTAAAACAGAGAAATTTCCCTGCACCTGGCAACACTGCTCCCGCCTACACGCCTCGGAGACGCTTGCCGCCTCAGTCCTAGTGTTATCACCCTTATGGTCAGGCGCGTAGTGGTGATGTTATTCTTTGTGGTGGTGGATTACGTCTCTTGTGCTGTTGGATATCGGCCACGTTACCTAGTTGGTCGTCACCCATCAGTTCAAGTTGAATTTTTGCCACCGAATACAGCTAATGACTAATAATAATTCTAAACACGAGCCCAAAGTATGGAAAATGAATGGTTTTAAAGGTTGTTCATTCTAAAAGGTTAGGCCGAATAGCGTGTGTAGTGCGTGATGAGTTGACAAGTTCAGTTAACACCAATAATTCATGAGTTTCTACTCATACAATCACATTTCCTTAGTTCATATTAATTATTCTTTGTAATTTTCTCATACAATCACTTGCACTTTTCACCATATCAAATGTCTGTACCGGGATATGTGTTAAAAGTATGAAAAATGCCCGTATTGAAAAGTAGTTCACTATAAAGGGGTTAGGCTTATGACGAGTGTATCGAGCCAGCGTGAGTGACAGTGGGGAGGAAATTTCAGTCATCACTAAAACTCATTGAATTTTCATTCGTGCACAAACATTCCTTAGTTTGTATTAATTAATTTTGGTAATTTTCTTTGAAAAATCACTTCAACTTAATATTAATTTGCGCATAGGTACGCCTAATAGCTGGGAGAGTGGATGGCCCAGCTGTACGCGAATCATGTAGGCATATGTGACGATCACGATACACCCGGAAAATCCCGCATAGGCCTCTCGGCCACCAAAATTGACATTTTTATTACCACTTTAAAAAATTTGGACTATTGGGGTTTTCAGAGTATCCGTGGTCGGATTAACGGACTTTTTTACATGTTTCTTGATTATTTTACACATTTCTTGTATATTTTTAATTACTGTATGCCGTAAATACAAGCCAATAATGTTAATTAAGAAAGAAAATTGAGTTTCAGTTGTATTTTTGGTACCGATTATAATTTTCCCCATATGTTTATGTATTCGCATCTAACGAATTCGTATCTAACGCACCTTTTTTGGCACCTATTATTCGTTAGATGCGAGATCTTACTGTACAAAAGTATATTTACTCTTCTCTTTAATCTTACTGCTTCTCTCTATTACCTTCTCCTTCATCCAACAAGGTCCATAAATGTATTGATGTTTCTCTTCTTCATAAACAACAAACAATGTGGTGACCGCTGGTGATACCCATTCTTTCATTTCCCTAATCTATATAAATCCAAAAACTGACAATCATATTCTACCCTGAAGCCTCTAAATCTTTTTCTTGCAGCAAAACTTAGAAAAGATAAAACAACAAACATTGAACTCCACAATCACCAAAACCGATCCACTTTCATAATTATAATGTACAAACCTAATTAAGCAAAAATATTCAAAGGTTTCACATTACTCAAAGCTGGATTACTATAAAACTATGTAAATTGGAACTCGATATAAAATCTTAAAACAATACTGTACAAAAATACCAGGATCAAACATCTCTAACATAAATTTTAAGAGTCTGAAACACATCCTTCTATATCAGTTAGTTTATTAAAGGGGCCTTCTGTTGTCTGTTGTGGTGAGTGAACTGAAGGAAGGGTTAGTCATTCCTACAAACTATACCACAATATAGACGAGTAGTTTATTATTCATTCTTATTGTAACGTCTACGGGATCTGTTTTGCTGCATAGTTTGGTGGAATGATGAGTCCTTCATTGTTCCATAATTATACAGTACAATAGACCCTTGATATAACACCAATAAATAAATACACCTCAGTCTCATATACAACATGTTTACATAGAACGATTCTCGTATAGAATGAGCCACCAAAATACAGTATTAGTTTTAAATTATTTTACAAAACGATTGCATCCATATAGAACGGGTGGCGAAAGTAAGTGAAGCAAATCTGAGTTCTTATACAAATCGAGCGAAATCATAATGAACGTGTCAGGAAATTTATATCACTGTCGTGTGTGAAGTGTGTGTGTGTGTGTGAGTGTTCCCACCATATGCATTTAATATGCTTATTAGGAATTGTAATATACATTCCTGTAGGATTAAGACAAGAAAAACCTTAAAAAGTATTTTATGTTAATTTCAGGGACAATTTTGGCGATTGATCGACCAATTGTCATTTTCCCCATGGGTTACGTGTATCACATAGAACCATTTCACATAGAACGACGTCTTCTATCCACCTATTGGACATTCTATACGAGACCGAGGTGTAAATAAATACTTGTATCCACCATTTCATTTCAGAATATTGAAGATCACCAAAATAATATTAAAATGATCCTAGGCTGGTGTTATCCATTACTGTACCAGAATGAACTAAGTGATCAACTGAGCCTGTGTTAAATGACTTGACAAGTGTTAAATATATATTAGTATAATACCGAGGACCAACTGAAGCAGAAGGCCCCCCCCTCAAAACAACAACAAATGGGATGAAAGATGGGTTAGAGAGGGACAGAGAGAGGGAGTTGGGGAGGGAGAACACAGCCACCAAATGCATGGTTAATTAAAGCAGCCTACAGCCTCTCAAGTTATCTCTTCTGAAACTCATGCTAAATTTCAATGCATATTAAGTGAAGATCTGGATTCACTTCTTATTCACTGTGACTACAACAAAGTCGACAAATATCTTAAAGGGGAGATAATTTCTACTTGGTATACTTGACAAAAGAGGAATTGCTACAAATCTTGATAGAACTTTAACCATAGTAATATCCACAACTATCTGTAGGGACTATAAGCATGTATAACTGAAGGAAATATACATATCCTTCTGTAATACATACTTATGATGCCAAAAACCACTATGGACATTAATATATTCAAAGTTCTATCAATAGTTGTTGCAATTCCTCTTTTGGCAACTGTACATTGAAGGGCTACTGAATCCTCCAAACTATGTCACTAAACAGATCCCCGGCCAATTGGTAACACTGCTGTGATTTGTTTTGTTTACTGTAGTTGTTTGGAGGAATCAGTAGCCCTCCAATTACCAAACAAAATGAGGTTCTTCCCTTCACTCATTAGGGTGAAAGTTTCGAGTAGTTTCTTATTCATTCCGATTGCAACGTCTTAAAGAAATATATCAATACTTGAAGTCAAAATCTCAATCCATTTCTTATTCATTACCACTGGAGTTCAAGACAATTTACACAACTATGTACGGTACTTATCTCCAACTTATAAACAATGAAATGTATCCAAAACATGTACAGTATCAAAGATCATATTTGCAAAACGTGCATGTATTAATCAAGACCACAATCATCACTAAAACGGGAATTGGTACATTTTTGCCAGATTTAAAAGAATGGAGAACAGTTTCTTAGAAGCCCAATCTATCTTTTTCTTTTTCTTTTTCTGTAAGAATTTTAGTGTTGTCACAAATACAACTGTAATTATTTATCATTGGCATTTTGGTTTTCTAATTACATCAATACAAGTTACTGTTACAACATTATCTATTGCTTAATGGAGTTTCTTTGAACACATCTTCAATATTTCAAGATTTATAATGATATGATAAAATATTACTAAAATATTGAATAAGAATATTCCTGTCTGTTACATCTTCACATCAAAGAATAAGAATATTATTACTATCATCTTCAAATCAAAGAATAAGAATATTACCACGTCAAAATCTCTCTATTTGTAACATCTTCACATCAGAGAATAAGAACATGAATCCTGAACTTCACGTTAAAAAGATCATTACTGTATTTCTCCTGACAGGGCCGTGCCTAAAAATAATTACACCAACATGAAAATTATCAATGTAAAGCAAAACTCGATTAGTAATAAATAATAATAATAATAATAATAATAATAATCTCCTGGTGACGAACTTCAGTATATTTATTCTATGTCAACAGAGTAATGACCTTTCTTGTTGTTGTTTTTTGTTGTTGTTGTTAATTAATAAGTTTGAGTGAGTGAATTATTTAGTAACCAACATACACACTGGTCCATCACATTTGCATTCTACACAGACACAATAATTATCTATAGGAGCTCAAAGCACATCTAGCATATTGATACTCACAGTTGGCGGAGTGGGGGGGAGTTATAAGGTCTGTCCAACTTCCATAATAATATATAACAACAAGCAAATCATTTCTTTGATCTTACTTAATGAAAAATTGTCAACACCTTAACATGCATTTCTTACGTCATAAAAAGTAAGAGTACACAATGATTTCCTCGACACTGACTCTATTCATCTCTATGTAATCCCAACGGCTGAAAAATAATGAACTGAAGCGCGTCTACAAAACTAATCCACACCCGACTTAAAATCGTCCTCAAGTCAAACAAAATCTGGGAAATATTTAATGATTTTTCCAGCCACAAGTGTATGTCAATAATTATCAAAACAAAGCCTTGAGTCCTGAAAAAAAATCTTCTGAATGTCTGATAATATATGCAAGAGGAAATAGTTGCATGTTTTTACTTTGTTTATAATTTTAAATATGTGCAATTGGTCATATTAGTAATGCAGTTAATCTGAAATAGATTTTTACATCATCAAATAATAATTTTTTCACAGTTGAGGTAATATCAAATCAATCTATCACCTTTTAAAATTCCAATTAATTTTGTTATAAGTGCCTCAATGAACTATTGATTCTAAGCATCCTTTAAGCTGGAAATATTACTGAATACAAATCATATTAAGCAGTGACAATCAAAATTAATATAAACTTTCCTATTAACATAA
This sequence comes from Petrolisthes manimaculis, assembly GCA_034508575.1. Classification (NCBI taxonomy): domain Eukaryota; kingdom Metazoa; phylum Arthropoda; class Malacostraca; order Decapoda; family Porcellanidae; genus Petrolisthes; species Petrolisthes manimaculis. The sequence goes on along the minus strand of JAWZYT010001494.1, from coordinate 130,342 downwards.
ATAACATTAATAAACTTTACTCATCACATATATAATCTTGACAAAACATATGTTGAACAAATGGCTTACACATTAAAGAGCTTCATAATAAGAGTACTGTGCATTGCAGTAAACTAATCACCTCTGACGAGTAGTATTTATTGCAGCCATTAATTCATGCAGAGGAATTTCAGCTTTATGGTTTATGATGATAATTTATTATCTACTAAATTTAATAGTGCTTCACTAGTGTATATAAATAACCCTTTTAAAGATTTAACAACAAAAACTATCAGAGAATTCTTTCATATCAGTATTATTCTATATCAACAGATTATTGAGATAAATATGCAGAGGCAAAATGCAGAGCTCCAGTTCAATTCAGTACTCGTCAGAAGGAACAACAGCCTAAATAAATATATAAAAAAATATAAAAGCCAAAAAAAAAGCTGCCAAGAGTAATGCAACATGAACTTACCGCCAGTGAGGGTGAGTGTGGCACATTCATATTCAGCGACGGAAGAACCGGCATTGTTATGAGCGGAGATGCGGAGATGATACCAGGTGGCCGGGGTCAGTTCCATGATGGCATAGTTACCAACGGGCTTCACTTGGTTACTAGCCATGGTCCACTCTGACTGGTGCCTGTTGGGAAAGTGGTAATCAGAAATAGATCATAATATTATTCACTTTGTCAATCATAACCTCCTCTATTTAATCAATCAATGACTGGAACTTCATTAAGGGGGTAGTACAGGTTTGGTAAATTTGGAGCAATTGATTCCTCCAAACTATTCAAAGCAACAGGCCACCATTATTTTTCTTAATCCGGTCCTGTTTCCTGACATACTTTGGAGGAATAAAGTTAGTCCAGTAAATCAAAAGTGTACTGTCCCCTTAAGCAATCCATCAATCAATTAATCATTCACTTCATCCTTTAATTATTCATTCTCTTCATTCCTTAATCATTCATTCACTCTACAGTATTATTTAATCAATAAATTAATATAAAATTGCACATAACACAAGAAGCATATAAAAAACAAAGGTCTTAACCCTACTGTACATGTAACCTTGCCTTGAACTCTTATCACAAAAAAAAAAAAAAAAAACCTTGGGGAGAAACCAAAAAATAAAATAAGCTACAACAACAACAACAACAGAGGCAACAACCGTACACATACAGTACATACCTTGCCTTGTACTCAACCACAAAAAAAAGCAACTCGGGGAGAAGCCAAAAAAGAAAATAACAACAACATAATAATACAGTAACAATAACAACAGAGGCAATAACCGTACACATACATACCTTGCCTTGTATTCGACCACAAAGTAATTCATTGGGCAGCCACCATCTTGCCAGGCATTCAGGTGGAGTGTGATGGAAGCCGTGGACACTTCAACAAATCGGTGTACTTCGGGGACCTCTGGCTTCTTGCCCTTGGTACGTGTGTTCAGAATGTCGGAGGACTCGCCCGTTCCGATCCTGGCGGCAGGAATTAAGGTTTTTGTGATCTTTTACTCGAGAGGAATTTTGTTAGTGTGAGTGTGAAGCGTGAGTGTGAAGTGTGAAGTGTTATGTGAAGTGTGAAGTGTGAGTGTGAAGTGTTATGTGAAGTGTGAAGAGTGAGTGTGAAGTGTGAAGTGTGAGTGTGACCAGTCTTAGTGGATACATATTCAGTCTATCATTTTTGTATTCAGCTCTCATTTGATTCTTTTCATCCCACAAAACAATAGAAATGGGGTATTTTATGATGAGGAGGAAGAGGAGGAGGAAGAGAATATTAACATCATGGTAATTTCAACTGTACCTTAAATAATGATCCACGGTTGCTTTGCAGGTGTGAGAAAACATTATCACTGAATACCAAAAAAAAAACAAATTAAAAAAACAAATTAAAAAACTCCTCGTGCACGTACTTGTTGTAAGCTGAAGCATAGATCTGGTAACGTGAGCCGCACCACAGTCCTTCCAGGGTGTAGCTACGTGTATTGGCAGGAACTTGTACACTTTCCCAATTACTGAACTCTGGTTTGTAGTGGATGGTGTAGCCGTGGATGGGGGTGGTGTCGTCGATAACGGATGGCTTCAACTTGACTTCAATGCTGTTGGTGGTGGTTGATTGAAGGGTGGTGTCGGGGGGGTGAGGAGGAGCTGCAAGAAACGACACATGACGGTAAAGTAATAAATAAAGTAAGAGGCAGTTCAATATTAAGAGATTTGTGTGGTATCCTAACTAATTAATAAATAAAGTAAGAGGCAGATCAATATTAAGAGATTTGTGTGGTACCTAACTAATTAATAAATAAAGTAAGAGGCAGTTTAAAATTAAGATATTTGTGCGGTATCCTAACTAATTAATATATAAAGTAAGAGGCAGTTTAAAATTAAGAGATTTGTGTGGTATCCTAACTAATTAATAAATAAAGCCTGAGATAGATCAGAGCTAATATGATGATTATAAGAAAGTGTATTTATAAACCCAAACATAAGCTGCTGTTTGAAAAGAGAGATTAAAACACAGAGATTCCATCATTATAAAAAAATATATCATAATGAAAACCATATCATTATCTATATCGATTATATATATCATAATAAAAACTATATCTATAAACCAAAACATAAAGACGAGACAGAAACACAAATTTAAAAAAACATTGTCTCCGCTTACCCTGGATGAGCAACTTGTGAGTGATGGTGTCTTGGCCGTATGGATTCTCAACATGGCAGGTATATTCTCCGGCGTCATCTCGGGAAACTTCACGGATGAGTAGGGAACCCTCGGGAAGAAGACGCATGCGGTCGTTGGCCTCAAATGGCTCCCCGTGAACAGTCCACCTTGGGTATTGGGTATTGGTTTAGGGGGAGATACACATTTTGGTATATAAATAATTAAAGGGGGTATATAATTTATTATTATTATTACAGTGTTGGTTAATCTGGAGCAACCGATTAATTCCTCCAAACTATTTCAATCAACAACAAGTCAATATTATTTTTGTTTGTCTGGTCATGTTTCCTGGCATACTTTTTAGGAGGAATCAAGGCACTCCAATGTACCAAGAGTATAATTATTACCCCTTTAAAAATGGATACCCCAACATACGCCATTACATCACACTAAATATATTATAATTATATTTGACACAGGATAGTTTCAACTTACCTAATATCAGGAGTTGGTTGACCTACAGCCTGGCAGAGCAGCTTGACATCTTCCTTGTACGTAGCAACATATTCTTCATCAAATGACGCAATCTTAGCGGGTACTGTCAAAAACAATCAGGTCATATTCAAATTTAGTGTGTATGTATAAGTTTATGATGAAAATATATGTACTGTAGTATTAGCATCAAATACCACAGCTATGGTGCTTGATGTGATAATTTCTTGCTAAGGTAATTAAAAAAAATATATGAAAATGTGAGATGTGGAAATTCCTATTTTTGGTAATTAAACACAAAACACTACAAAGCATATTTATGATGCAATAATGGTAAATTCATCACATAAGTACAGTACATTCACCAGACACTCTTATTAGCCGTGACCAGACTTACCCTTATTAGAGAGTTTGAGGTGAACAGATTCAGACATTTCTCCTTCACCTACAGTAGTAGAGGCTGTCACCCAAAACACATAATCATCGCGACGCTTGAGGTTACTGGCTTCGTAGTTCAGTTGTGATGGTAGGAGTTTCTGTTGTGAGGCCTGACACACAAAATATAAGGTTTATTCATCTATTTGCTAATTTCTTTACTGGGTGTATTTAGTTTCAGTTACAATGCAGTTACCGTACACAAAATTGTATTGCACATACAGTGGTGAGTTAATGTGTGCTTGTTGTGTGTGCCACCACAATGGTAATGTCATCTTATCTTTTGTCAACTTTAACAGTGTTTTAACAGTACAGTACTGTATGTAGTGTAAATATTCTGTGTGACAACAATGGTGATGTCATCTCATCTTTTTTCAACTTTAACAGTGTTTTGGTAGTAGTGGGGACTTAGAAATTTTTTGGTCAAAAATTTTCAAAAAAATTTTCTTTCAGATTCTGAATCAGCATGTCTTGCTGTATATCGAATGGACAATTATTTTAGATTTCGGAGAAAAAAGTTTTTTGTGGACTTAGTCTGATTTTAGACTTTTGGGACTTGGACAAATTGTGAATGTACAAGTAAGAGTGTATGAACTATAGTTTTGAAAGTTGTGGATGGTGTTATAACAAGGATCATTGCTCTGGATTTCTTCAGGATGTGAAAACACAACACTACACACATTTTCTCTTTACAATAGTTGGTGATCTGGATCATGTGTGAACAATTTTTTTTTTTTTTTTTTTTTTTTTTTTTACAAAAAATATTATTGCAGATTTTGAACCAGAGTATCTCAGTGTACATTGAATGTATACTATTTTTAGATTTTAAAAAATTGAGGAAAAAATTATATATTTTTTTCATTACAGATTTTGAAGCAGTGTATCTCAAAATGTGGATAAATGTGTTTTGGGAGTTGGTTGTAAGTATCAGGGAAAGTAGTAGTTGTAGTAGTTATAGTAGTTGAGGAGTGACCATCATTCAGATTATTGACCTTTTACTATATCACACAACATTATATATACTGTACCGGTATGAGAAGAAAAGTCACTTAAACCCGTAGTTTTAACAAATTTGAGGGCCCTTACTGGAGCTCTATGAACCCTCCAAATAATCCAGGCCACAAAACGCTTCAGTGTTTCGAATAGGGAATCTGTTGCCTGGAGTAGTTTGGAGAATTCATAGAGCTCCAGTAAGGGCCCTCAAATTTTTTTAAACTACGGGTGTGAGACCTAACTCACTTCACTGTCACTCTTGCCGTGTTCCTTGAAGTAAACAGTGTACTGGGTGATGATACCATTGGGACGCTCTGGAGGAAGCCATGATACCAGGATAGAATCAGCAGACATAACCAGAGCCTTCACAGATGTAGGGGCTTCAGGAACTGTAAACATTCAATTCAATTAGGAACCGTTGACAAATTTATGATGAGTATTTTTCTTTATACACTGTAATTATGAATCCAAAACTAGGCTACCTCAAATTTAAAAAGAAGCAAACTAAATGAATGTCTATCTGAAATAATATATTGTGAATCTGTACTAAACATTATATATATTTAAGGTGGTAATTCTATTTTGGTACATTGGAGTGCCTTGATTCCTCCAAAGTATGCTGGGAAACAGGAACCAGAAGAGTAAAAGTAATGGGTGTTATATGGCTAGGTGGAATAGTTTGGAGGAATCAGTTGCTCCAGATTTACCAACACAAGATTTCCCCCTTAATTAAATGTCCGTGGTTGGTTGACACATACTATCCTGATCAGTCTGGCAGTGAATGGGTTGAGATCGTACTCCCTCTCCACCTGAAGTGTGAGCCAAGACCTGAAGACTGTAGTTGGTGTATTTACGAAGGCCGTGGAGGTGAGTGTCGGTGGAAGGAGTGATCTTGATGTCCTTGCTTTCCTCATCTGATAAAAAATATATTAAATAAATACATGATGATGAAGGAGTGATCTCTATGTCTTTGCTCTCCTCATCTGATAAAAAATAAATTAAAATAAATGCATGTTGATGAATATATACACAAATATATACACACACACAAATACACAAATACACACACAAACAAATACAGACACAATCAAATATATATACACACACACACACACACACAAATACTTACCATACCAAGTGTCAGATGGACCATAGAAGACTTTGTATCCCTTAATAACTCCCTGTACAGTCTCAAGTGGAGGTGATGACCAGGACACACGGATGGTCTGTGAGGTGAGGGTGGTGCAGGTAACGTCTTGTGGTGGTTGTTGTGGGGTTCCCTCGGCGGTGTAGGCGCGTACCTCCTCGGTCTTGGGGCCCTGGCCGATCTTGTTGAAGGCAGAGACCACCACGGCATATTCGGTGTACACGCTGAGAGAAAACACACAAGGTTGAGATGTAATGAACAGAATCAATAAAGCAAGTAAGTCAGACCCAGAAATTTATCCATTTAAGGGGAGGGTATACTTTTGCTACATTGGAGTGCCTTGATTCCTCCAAAGTATCCCAGAAAACAGACCCAAGTTAACAAAAATAATGGTGTTCTGTTACTTGGAATAGTTTGGAGGAATAATTTGCTTCAGATTTACCAATACTGTATCCTCCCCTTAAATTGTTGTCATACCCACGGGCAATCGCACCCCAGACCAGAGAAATGGCAGTAACTCTACCGGGTAAGCCATAAAAGTACAAACATAAACAATGGAAATGGGGTATTGATGATTATAATGCTGATGCTCTCAGTCTCAAAAAATAATCACTGTATTTTTTGTCATTTTATGGTGCTCTGATTATGTGATGGTCAGGTTTCTGGTATAATATATAACATCAGCTACAGTACTTTAAATACAGTACTGCTATATTTCCAATCACTCAATCAATCAATCATTCCTCTAACTATTGTGGTAATTATTTCATGCAAAACAAATTAAAACCCACTTGAGTTTAGAGATGACGAGATGATGTTCCTTGCCCATTTCCTTGCTGAATTCAACAGTTTCATACACATAGGAGGTGTTTGCAGAGGCCAGCCTGTATCCCACTTGGTAGCCCTGGATGTCTCCGTTCCATTCCTCCCTGAGTGGTGGTTTCCAGGTCACACGAAGAGAGCTCTGGTCCATGGCTTCAACACTGAGGTCACGGGGTCGGCCACTTGGAGCTGTAAGTAACAAGACAGAATTAAATACAACTTCACTCACACATATACCAATACCAGTACCAATACACACATACACTAGTACTGTATACTCACACACATACCAATACACACACACACACCAATATACTTTTTCTGTACAGTAAATACAAATTCACATGCATACACACACACAAATATACTTTTTCTGTACAGTAAATACAAATTCACACACACACATACACACACGCCAATACACTCACAACAAACAAGGGTTAAAACCACCTCCAATCATACATAAAGAAATTCCACCCCTGCAAACTCACCCTCTTCAGCAGTGATGATGGTAACAGTGTCAGAGGGTTCAGAGTCACCGATCTCGTTCCTGGCAACAATGCGGAGGTGGTATGTGGTGGCCGGGCGAAGGTCAAGTACTGCGGCCATGTTCTGTTCTCCAGGCACCATCATCCTCTCACCATCAGTATCCCAGTTGCCTGAACACATGTTTTAGTTAAAGAAGAATTCCATGCAAGCCCATTTATATGTAAACACAGATATATAGTAAATAAATACAGTATAATAACATGTTACCACAGAGATACAGTATGGTCATTAAATAAAGAGGAATAATCATCCAATATACAGCAGCAGTTTAAGTGAAAAGTTAGTAAACATATGATCAATACACAGACAAATATTATTTCAGTGTATTTAACCACAACACAAGACACTCCTCACGTCGGCTGAGTTTATATTCGACAATGTAGCGTGTAATGCGAGAGTTTCCATCATAGGGTCGGGTCCAAGACAGCTCCACAGAACGTCCACTCTTATCCAGGACCTTCAGGCTGCTGGGTTGTTCAGGACGCTCTGTATGGAAGCAAAGAGAATAATAATAATAATAATAATAATGATAATAATTTTATTCCACAGTAGGTGGTTATTCTTTTACATTGTATAAAAAAAAAACTAAAACTAAAGGTTATTTAATGCTAAGACAGGAACATAATTATCTTTCATACATGGTTTACCTAAGAGACGGCACTTAGATTCAATAAATACTGTATATAGGAAGGGGATGGAACAAGTCACTTCAATTCAATAAATATATAGGAAGGGGATGGAACAGGTAACTTAAATTAAATAAATACAAAGGGGACAGAGTAGGTAACTTCCTGTAAACTGATTATGATATGTAAATTGGAATCAATACCTAATTTTCACGTCTCAGATACAAACTAAAGAAAATATTTGACTTAACTGAAGCATCCAAGGTTTGGTCCACCTGACCACTTTAATTATGAATTGAGTGATAAACTGTCAAACCTTAGATGATAAAGATGGTGATAATGTCAACACTATAATTATGAGAGAATGATAAACTGTCAAAAAAAAAAAACTTAGATAATAAAGATGGGGATGATGTCGGCACTATAATTATGAGAGAATGATAAACTGTCAAAAAAAAACCTTAGATGATAAAGATGGTTATGATGTCAGCACTATAATTATGAGAGAATGATAAACTGTCAAACCTTGGATGATAAGGTTGATATTGGTGTCAGCACTGCCGAAAGCATTAGTAGCCACACAGGTGTAAACGGCTGAGTCAGAGCGGTCAGTGGTCTTGATGCTGAGACTGCTGTGTACACTCCCACCACGCATCTCTTCACGGATGGTGTACCTATAGTGGCCAAGGGGGGGGACATGCCAAACATTGGGTTGAGGACAAACAATGTGGAGAACTCTACAATTTATGGAATAGTTGGTTCTCTTGATATAATGTGGATAATTCAACAATGTACAGTAGGCTTTTGATATAAGGCTAAAACAATGAATATTTTTATTATTTACTCTGTATATTATATTATTTAGTTTCCATAGTAATGAATAACAGAAACCTGGGTGAATATTCAGTTATCTTTAAGGAGGAACTGAATGTAACATACACACAAATTAAAATATCTATCAACATTTTATCAAGAGTTAATATCCATATTAATATGTGTTATGTTTGATGATCTAGTCTGTGGATGATAAGGGATTCTCACACTATTATTAACATACAGTACAAGATTGTTTAACTTGGCTTGTTGATGGACAGACAAAAACAACAAACAATAATCATTACCATAACACTCACTCTAAAGGAAACACAAACCAAATTATGTGTGGTCTGGTTAGTTAGTTGGACGTGTGTAAGTCATTGAGAGTGTGTAAGTCACGTAGTTGTGTAAGTAATTAACTGTGTAAGTCATTAACTGTGTAAGTCATATATTGTGTAAGAGTTTAACTGTGTAAGTGTTTAGTTGTGCGTCATTAATTGTGTAAGTCATTAACTGTGTAAGTCATATATTGTGTAAGAGTTTAACTGTGTAAGTGTTTAGTTGTGCATCATTAATTGTGCAAGTCATTAATTGTATAAATCATTAAGTGTGTAAATCATTAAGTGTGTAAATCCTAAGTAGCTAAGAACTCATCAATACTGTCAACAAAGTAATCACCTTGGTTCAGCAGTTTGGTCAATGCTAATTTTGTTCTTACTCCACAGGATACCAATGGGTGTTTCTCCCTCGGCTTCACATTCCAATACAGCGTCTTCACCGCGGCTTGAGGTCTGGTTACGGTACTGGATCTTGAACTGGGGTGGAGCTGTGAACGGTTATAGGCACAAGTCATGGAGCTGTATGCAAGATTAGCCAGTGATCTTGATAATATTAAAGATAAAAATACACTCGCAAATGTATGCAAGATTAGCCAGCGGTCTTGATAATATTAAAGATAAAAAACATTCGCAAATGTATGCAAGATTAACCAGTGATCTTGATAATATTAAAGATAAAAATACACTCGCAAATGTATGCAAGATTAACCAGTGATCTTCATAATATTAAAGATAAAAATAAACTCGCAAATGTATGCAAGATTAACCAGCGGTCTTGATAATATTAAAGATAAAAATAAACTCGCAAATGTATGCAAGATTAACCAGCGGTCTTGATAATATTAAAGATCAAAAAACACTCGCAAATGTATGCAAGATTAACCAGCGGTCTTGATAATATTAAAAGTCAAAAATATACTCGCAATTCAAAATATGTACCCAGGCTTACTTTGAATAGCCTGGTTACCACTCAAAAATTCAATTCAGTCACGTTCCACTTTACATTGGTTGTGGAGTCTTAATGGATTAATTGATAAGAAGACCAAGATTTATTACATAGAACTGGAATTTAGCCATAAACACTCATATTTTTCTTGCACTTTCTATTTGTTCAACTGTACAATAAGGTTGAAGGTATAATGTCCTGACCTTGAACTCTGACATATATAACCGTAGAGAGTCCGGCACCAATTCCATTATTGGCTTCACACAGGTAGTAACCCTCATGAGACTTCTGGATGTTGCCGATCTGTAGTGTACCGTCCTCAGTCACCTTCACATTGGGGTTGTTAAGGCCAAGGTCACGGTAGTCGCCAGGGGTGGTTCCTGTATGGTAAAGTTAAGTAAAGTTAAGTTATGTAAAGTTAAAGTTAAGTAAAGTTAAGTTATGTAAAGTTAAAGTTAAGTAAAGTTAAGTTATGTAAAGTTAAAGTTAAGTAAAGTTAAGTTATGTAAAGTTAAAGTTAAGTAAAGTTAAGTTATGTAAAGTTAAAGTTAAGTAAAGTTAAGTTATGTAAAGTTAAAGTTAAGTAAAGTTAAGTTATGTAAAGTTAAAGTTAAGTAAAGTAAAGTAAAGTTAAGTAAGTTAAGTTAAAGTGTCAAAAGAGTATACGAGACCAATGAGTGGTTAAGTGAATAATCCTATGGCAGTGAAAATAGTGTATGTAAACAGTATTTGTATAATGATTCACTGTCTTCTATTGTATATTTGTATAATGAATTACTGTCTTATATTGTATACTGTATTTATATAATGATTTACTGTCTAATATTGTATACTGTATTTATATAATGATTTACTGTCTTATATTGTATATTTGTATAATGATTCACTGTCTTATATTGTATATTTGTATAATGATTTACTGTCTTCTATGAAATTCCGTGACCAACCCACCTGCAGCTTTCTTCCATCCAAGACTTGGGCGTGGGAAACCATCAGCTTTGCACTCAAGGCGGGCATCACTACCCAAAGCAAAGGCCTTATCTTGGGGCTCCACAATCCAGCGGGGAGGAACTGCGACAACACACCAATTATGTTAGACAATGTTCGGTGCAAAGGACACGAAGAGACAGAAGTGGTCACGTATGCAGAGGCAATTTTTTTATATATACATGTTATATACAGTATATATAAATGTATAAATATATTACAAAATAACTCTGCATTACCTACACTTAACTGTCACTTTGAATATGGTTTTGTTATTTACTTTTTTCACTAAAGACTTGATATGATTATTTCATTTATTTCATGACTGGAGAGGCAATACTAATATATGCATTGATTACATTATTATCATGATGTATATTTCAGTATATTTCACAAGCCTTAACATTTAGGTCAATCTAATACTAATCCATCAATTACTAAGCATGCAAAAGCAACCATACCAAAAAAGGAAAGAATCATAAGGAAAATAAAAGAGAACAGTTCAATCCCCATAGAACCTAATTCCCACAAACCACTAATGATATGTTGGTCAAGGAAAAGGTAAGGTGAGGTGAGGTGAGGTGAGGTGAGGTGAGGATGGACAGGAAGGCACCAGTGTTTGTTTGTTTGTTTGTTTGTTTGTTCACCAGTCTAGAGAAGGATAATGATGTTTGTAATGCATTCTTATTTATCCTGTTAAAAATACACTGATTCCCTTCTCAGTAATGTGACCTTAAATAAATACACACACATTTGGTATGCATTCCAGTGTTCAAAAGTAGCAGAAAAGTACTGTACTTAAATTATGTACAAATTGTAATGTCTTGGATTGCATTACATTTACCCAAAAAGTAAAGAAAGTTAGTGGAGGAGTCAGTACAAATTTATCAGGTTAAACAATAATGGAATACAGTATAGAGGTGGTTTCATGATCAGTGCAAAAAGCAAGAGTGACGCTGTTTGTGTCTCTTGTGTGATGGAAAAAGAATAAGGCAAGAAGAGAGACACAGAGGAGGGTTGTTGTTGTTGTTGTGTTAGGAATGATTTGTCACCCCAGCACATCATTGGGTTTATGGCAATTGTTACGGGGAAGAACAAATTAATATACAGGTCGTGTCAGGATTCAAAAGTGCGAGTGACGATGATGATGACATTTAAGGGGAGGTAGTAGATGAGAGTCTTGTGGTTGAATTGGAGGGCCACCGTTTCCTCCAAAGACTGCCAGGAAACAGATTACCACAGTACAGAATCTGCCTAAGTTATTTGTTTCATTTTTGCTTAGTTTGGAGGAATCGTTAGCCCTCCAATTCACCGACAAGAAACTACCCCTATATTTTTTTCATTCTTTTCTTTTTTATATATTGACCGTACAAACAATAAGTTACCCACCATGGCTAACAAGTACATTATTATTGAATCAGAAAATATCAGACAATGAATGCTTTTGGGATAATGTAATAATGAAATACAGTAAAAATGTGGGTCATAATATTTTCAAACAAACAAAAATATTTAGTTTTCCCCTCTGGAGCTCTCCTTCCCATACCCGCTCTTTGAACCGAGACATCAGAAACGAATATAAATGTATAAATATGTGATAGATAGATAGATAAATATTTAGTGCACTGCTACATGCTACTCTACCATCATCATGCATTAATACAGTGAGAACCAAAGAGTAACGGAAATAAAGAAAACCAAGGATGTCGACGTAGCTAACAGAAGAAAACCATGGTGGTCAGGATAAGGTTAAGGGACCCTGTGTCGTAGTCAGAAAATAGGAGGTTAGCGAGTCCTTCAAACATCGCCAGGAAACACTATCCATACTGAAGGAGCCTGTTTCATGGTATAATCAGGAGGAATCAGAAGCCTCCAAGTTTCATACACAATCACAGGGTCCTTAAAGGTATAGGAGGTCAGGAAAGAGGATAAGGTTATGTAATGTAAATAGATTCTCCCTGTTCCTTCATTTCTGTTTTCAAAATGTAAAGAATATCTTGTTTGGTCGAATTGGGTACAGAGTAGCCAATTAAAAGATCTTCAACAAACTAGCAGACACCCTCAAACAAGTTTCAGCTTTGCATTGTTTTTTTTGTTTTGTTTTTTTCCACTTCTTAATAGCTAATCAATGCTGTAATAATACGACCAATGATTCGTGATCGCGTAAAAACAAATATATATATAAAAAAAAATAGAGAGAGAAAATGTTTGGATCTACAACTGCCACTTCAAACAACCACAAGACATAAGCAACCAATAAGGATCAGAAAGTTGGCAAAACCTGGGCCATTTTTTAAACATCGAGACAACTCATTCCCATCCTTCCCAAATGAACAGATCAAACGATTTGTAATGTTCACTCAATTCCAATTTTTTTTGTGTGGGTTTATCAGCGTTGAATAATTATTTTACTCAATAGCGAGCCTTAACTATGAGAGGCAGAGAAAGATAATAGCGTCAGCAACTTACAAGCTGATCTAAAACATGGAATGGTTGCTACTGATTGGAATGGTTGGTACTGATTGAAATGGTTGGTACTGATTGGAATGGTTGCTAGTGATTGGAATTGTTGCTACTGATTGGAATGGTTGCTACTGATTGGAATGGTTGGTACTGATTGAAATGGTTGCTACTGATTGGAATGGTTGCTACTGATTGGAATGGTTGGTACTGATTGAAATGGTTGCTACTGATTGGAATGGTTGCTACTGATTCCTCCACCCTGTGCTACATAACAAAGCAACCTTGGGTATGCTCAACACACGAGTTTCTTGGTACAGTTTGGAGGAATCACTAGCTTCCAAATCAGTGGTGCTGTTGTACCATTAAAAAGTACCATAATAACAACAACAACAAAGTATAACAACAACAACAACCACCATCAACACCACAACAAAAACAAAAAAACACGTGGATTAATGACCGAACATTACTCTAATTAATAACACGTTTGTCTTTCATTTGGGATTATTTTCTCGTGCCTTCAATATCTCAAAAAATAGCCCGGAACCACAGCATCATCCATCAACCATCACCGAAGCTATATGTTAGGTCCACCACAAGCCCTTAATTATTACTATACACACACACACCAAAAAAAAAAAAAAATCAGTTGGAAAAATTGTTGGCACTGCATACCATAATATCATAGAGTAAAGAACCCCACACCACTCACAGGAACAATGGAAGCTGTATAGTATTGGCTTAGGGCTGTCACAAATACACTTACAATAATGAATGAATGCCATACTTTAAGGGAAGCAACCTTTTGTGGTCAATTTGGAGTCCATTAATGTAGACCTCTAAACTCAGCAATAAAACACATCCTCTGTATAATTCCATACAGAGGGGTTCTGTTTCCTGGCATAGTTTGGAGGAATCAGTAGTCTTCAGATTTCCCACATTAGGTTACTCCCCTTAAAGTCAGAAATGTACTGTACTTAAAATAGTTATAATTATGTTACATTTAATTAACCTTATATAACATCACACGAGTCTTGGAAACACATTAAAGTATTCTTTTAATTCTAATTTTATCTTACATTAATTAACCTTATAATTATTTACTTAATTATATAATTCCATAATATTAAGTTTCAAAATTAATTCTAAAATCCTGTAACTGGAAATATTCGGTCTTGAGACAACCCCAAGTTCCAACCAGAGATAAAAACATTGTCAAGGAGGTAATACACTTTTGGTACATTGGAGTGCCTTGATTCCTCCAAAATATGCCAGGAAACAGGACCAGATTAACAAAAATAATGGTAGCCTGTTGCTTGGAATAGTTTTAGAGGTATCAGTTGCTCCAGATTTACCAAACACTGTACAGCCAAAATCATATATCCACCGACACCTTCCTTCCATCGTGCAAATAAATCGATCTCAAATAAAAACATAATCATACAACAACACCTTACGTCAACTCAACCCCCCTCAACTATTATTACGAGGTGGTGCAAAATCATACACGTGTTGTTTTTTTATTACCAAGATATTTACTATAATGGAAGAAAAGTGTGGATGGATATTTGATTGTGGCTGTACATACTTCCCCCTCTTTAAGATTAGTTTTGAGCCAGCAGGTTGTACAGCGTTGTTAGTGTGTTATTATTATTATTATTATTATTATTATTATTATTATTATTATTATTTAGGGTCAAGCAAAGTGTTTGGGTTGGTTGGGTGTTGAGCTGTATGGCTAACTGACTCTAAACAATTCAGAGTAGTTAGTTTTTCCGCACATGTAGTCGTTGGTTTAAATGTACACTGTGCAGCTTATGAATATCAAACAGTGAAATAACAAACCATTATAAAAAACACTTAACATTGTGCAATATTATTTTCAGCTGTACTCTGAAAAATACACACAATATATACTGCTTATCATATTTAATTATCTGCATAATATCTTTTGATAATACTGTACTGTAATACTGTACATATACATTTCTGTATATGTGACTATATTTGTTATTTCACTGTTAGTTTCATTGATGTGAGAAATGTTGCACACAGCTCAACCCCAATCTACAGCATGGAAGTCTCTCCTACCCTGGACAGTAAGTTCAGCAGCAAAGGAGGATTTTCCAGCATCATTTTGAGCAACACATTCATAATCGCCACTGTGTACCCATGAAACACTGGGTATGGACAAAATTGAAGTTCTATCACCAATGGACAGTGCCTGTGTAGTAGTAGGAAGCTGACTGTCACCATTGTACTGCCAAGTGATGTTCAAAGGAGTGTCACCAGCAGCCACCAAACACACTACTTGAGCATAGGCTGCTTCATGACCAGCACTCTCACCAAAGTAAAAAGGGGCAATTTCCGGTACAACTGGAAAGGCATGGAGATCAAATGATAACTATTTATCATAAAGGGAAAATACTACACACAAAATGTGAATGGCAAAGCTGGTGAATTCTTGCAAATTTGATGAACAGCAGCAGAGTACCAAACTGCAATGCTGCAGTGAATGATTTCTTTGAAATAAAAATAAAACTAGTAAGTTTGGGTGGGAACTAGATACACAATGCTGGGTGACATTCATCCTTGCCAAAGGAATGGAACCTCTTGGAACATCATCAGCCAAAGAGTCGTCGAGCAGACAATAAAAGCCAACAAGAAATATTAGCATAACTATTATAGTGCAAAACGTTGATAGAAGCTCTGGAGACATAGTGTAGTGTAATAAAGTCATTGCTAATACCAGTAAAAACTTTAGTAAATATAAGAAATGTTCAGAAGAATAAGAAAGTGACTTCACAAGTATACAGTACTAAAATATATGTGAATTATTATAAAACATTTTATAATTTATTATGTTGTACCCTGTACTGTTATGTACTATAAAAAAAAATCTACTGAATTAAATACTGTACACCTCGGTCTCGTATTGAACGTCCAATAGGTGGATAGAAGACGTCGTTCTATGTGATACACGTACCCTATGGGAAATTGTCCCTGAAATTAACATAAAATACTTTTTAAGGTTTTTCTTGCCTTAATCCTATAGGGATGTATATTACAATTTGTATTAAACATATTAAATGCATATTACAATTTATATTAAGGTTTTCGCAGATGACTCATGTGACCGAGATGATTCGGCGGCATCTGTGGTGGTGGAGGGGAGGGGGGGAGAGGGGGAGGGGAGAGGAGGAGGGGAGAGGGGGGGAGGAGGAAGGGGGGAGATAAGAGATAGCATGTGATCATTGTTTGTTTACTTTTATTAACCATACTTTGGTGTTTCCTTCTCCTTTCTCTTTCCGAGAAATAAATGACTGAGTGTTGAAGCTGGTGGTTAACTCGTATATACTAAAAGCGAGTGAGTCACACACAACGCAGGCTAGGGCTATATTCCCTTGACCTTGGGCTAGGGTGAAGGAGTGGGAGAAGTGGTGGGAACATACACATACATGTACACACACACACTGTAGAGACGCCAGTGATATCCTTTCCTGACACATTCATTATCATTTCGCTCGTTTTGTATAAGAACTTCCGTTTTATATGGATGCAATCGTTATGTAAAATAGTTTTAAGCTAATATTTTGGTCGCTCGTTCTATACAAGAATCGTTCTAAGTGAACACGTTCTACATGAGACCGGGGTGTACTGTATAGAATTATAATTATAATTATAATGTGTAGTGTACAGTGTACATGTAACATACACATGTATGTACACCCTAAAACAGATGTCCCTGTAAAAACTGAATATAATACAATAAGTTGATGTGACAACTTCTCAGCACAACTTTACTGTAATCATTTTGATATCAACTACAGTATATGGAGAAAATCTTAGTAACAGACTACAATACTGTACTGTAATCAATTCTATACTACAGTCATGTTGGGGAAGTATGATATTAGTTCATTTTTTACTATAAAATGGACGAGACTTACATAAACCTGTTTCTTTAGAAAAGTACAGAAGTACTGTACTCTAATCACTATATTGTATATTTTAGTATCATTAGCCACTATTTTGGACCATATTAATAGCCCTCCATACACACACAGTTTTATGTACAGCGGAGCCGCATAGTGTAACAACAGCCTATGATGTGCTGATAAGTAAATTAAGAGAAAAAGATGAATCTATGTTGCTTTTTTTTTTATACATGTGAGCACCTCATCCAGGCTGAGAACCACAATGTCCAAATGTTGTGGAGGAAGAGATGTTGTCATGGTGTTGGCTGTCAGTTGTGTGTTAACAGAGGTTAGGATGGAAGGTACAACTGCATAGTGTGTGTGTATACGCAGCGGACGGCAGGCCATCAGTTCAGTCAGACGGTAAAACTGTGTGTGTATGGGGAGGCTCTAATAGGTGGAACATCATGTTAGGTGGAACTTTACACCATTTATATATAAGCAGACTACATATAGTACTGCAGGCTGATAGATTTATACATTATAAATTAAGATGTACAGTACACAAGTTTTAGGATACAAACCGTATTTCATTATTCATTAACTACTTCTAATTAATACTTGTGAAGTCATACTAGAATTAGGCTAATGTTAAGAAGCAAATTACTGTATTAGTAATGCTAAAGCCAATAAACAATCATCCTAATTAATTAACTGGAGAATATTTAAAAATCACTTACCTAGCAACAGACAAAATAATGAGAGAAAAACCAAACATAACAAACACCGATTCTCATTACAAAGTGTATTCATGAAGCAACCTAATAACTAACTAACTAACACACTAACTAACTAACACACTATCTAACGCACTAACCAACTAACGCACTAACTAACTAACTAACTAACTAACTAAGGGGCATATGCAAGAACATTCACGGTATTGATGACGGTGTGGTACTGATACGATGACCCCACAGACACACAATTAACCGAGTCATAGTACATACCGATACAGTCACGGCACATAGTCCTTGCATATCAGGGTGTACTAAGGACAAGTCTGGTCAAGGACAATGTGCCACAACTGTACCAAGCCAATGTTTATTAAGGGGGAAGTTTTGTGTTGGTAATTCTGGAGCAACTGAATCCTCCAAACTATTTCCAAGCAACAACAGAACACCATTATTTTTGCTCTTCTGGTCCAGCTGTTTCCTGGCATACTTTGGAGGAATCAAGGCACTCCAAAGTACCAAAAATCCTCCAAACTACAGTATTTCCAAGCAACAACAGAACACCATTATTTTTGCTCTTCTGGTCCAGCTGTTTCCTGGCATACTTTGGAGGAATCAAGGCACTCCAAACTACCAAAAATGTATTGCCACCTTAACACCATGTATTATTCCTTCATACAGCCCCAAGACCTCACATAACACTAATAAGACACTAACTTCTACTCTTATACTATAATTTCCACCACAAATCAACTCTGTTATAGACACCTTACACAATAATAAGATGCTATAATTAAGATGTACAATTTTGACGAGTAACCACAAAAAACAGTCGCCACAAAAAATATTTCTTATTTTCAACAGTAACAATAGTGTATTCGTCACAACTACACCATAATAAAAAATATATAAATAAAAATAATAATAATAATAATAATAATAGCAATTCTAGAAGGAGGAAGACTAGGCAGAGGTCTAGACTGGGATGGAAGGATGGAGAGTAGAGCCAATAATGTAAATCCCAGACAAATGCAACAACAACAACATCAGCGAAGGGTTGGAGAGGAAGAGCCCAAAAAATTGTCCAAAATAGTGGGTCAAGTCCGCCACCAATAAGCACTCCCGGTGTTGGTACAGTCATGGTCTAATGTACTGCAACACCTTCCAATGAGATGGCTTCGAAAAATGATCCGAAATTATATCTGTTGGTGTGTGCAATTTTGGTTCATAAAATTAACTCAAATAGCTCACTTTTATTCACCAGGTTGCAGTACATTAGACCATGACTTTACAATGAGTCTTATTCAAGAACATTGGTGGTGTATACGACGGCTCCAGACAACAGAGCCGTCATACCGGTACCATGTATTCGTCAACACCATGGATGTTCTTGCATAGAGACTATTGTTAGGTAGGTATAGTATTCCAAATCTGTTGCAATACTCTACCACAGGAACCAGTGTTGTGAGATATCCCATTATTCGCACACCTCGTCAAATCAAGGAGATCGGAGAATTTTCTGTCTTATATATATCGAAAACAGTTCATATTATTATTATTCGTCTGTGAAAATATGGCTTTAAAATATTTTATCATATCACCACTTAAATATTATATCACCCTATGAAGACAAGTGATAAACATTTTTATTCTTCACTGATGACAACCACATGAATTTTATTGTACAACTATTGGAGACTTAAACTGTCAGGCTGTTATGTTAAATACTGTATCCTAAATTGGCAGTAACAACAACTGAATGATGGGACAATAACCAGACCATCTAACAACCTCATACAATGAATACATTTCCCCTATATTCCTTGAACTCCTTTGTGAACATGACATTCCTCACGTATGATGCATTTACTAGAGAAATTTAAAAATATTTTGGTTACTAGATAAGCAACATGAATATATATTAGTGTATAATAATAATAATATCTAAAATACTACCGTACATAGACATGAATCCCATACGAATAAAGAAATATTATGCAAGATATCATTAAAATATTAAGCCAAACAAACAAAGCCTTGCAGAAATGAGTGCGAATAACTGGATTTCTACACAATGCATAAAGAGAATGTTGCACACAAGACACATGATAATAATACCCCACTTGAACACAGATCCATCACCAAATCATTTGTTAAGAAGGGGGTACTGTACTATGGTGATAACAAATGAACAGAAGAGCCAATAACAAAACCAGGGTATATTATATTGTATTATTTTATATACCATTGACAACCAAGGTGGCTGAAACCTGTTGTTGTCCGACCCTGTTTGAAGCCTGGCAGGAATATGAACCCTGGTGAATTCCCCTCACCGGATCAAGGGTCAGAATACTCGACTTCCCGATAAAGTTAATCTGCACGCCATCACCATCAGAGTTTAGTTTGATCCCATTGAAGATCCAGGTAAAGTTTACTGGACGGTCTCCCTTCTGAAGGACACAGTGGGCTTGTGCAAAATCTCCCTCATTAATGATAGATTCACCAAAGTCAATGGGAAGCAACAGAGGAGGTTCTGTAATGGGAATAACAACAATACACTCTCATTACACACATAAACATTTCAAGGGGATATAATGATAAACCATAAAGGATTCTATTACTAAGGATCCTCTTCAAGTTTGGGTATTATTCATGACTGTTACAAGATAATAAAAAAGCCTCCCACTTGTTCAGAACATGTACAGTAGTGATATCTGATGACACACTCTAATGGAAATTGCAAGATTTATGCAAAAATAACACCAAGAAGCAAACAAATTCCTCATTTCATCTGAAATACAATACTTCTACTGATGTCACTTTCCATTCAATATACTGTACTGTATCTGCTTTGCATTTTTCCTTTGAAATATGATGTACTGTACTGAAATTTGTAAAGCCTTACTGTGCTTCTGCACTCCATATCATTTCTGTACTTTTTCCTCTGGAGGAACAGGGAGAAGAAATAACCCAATTATCCAAAAACTCCAAAAGCCACTTCACATAAGAGAGATACGGAATTTGGTTAGTACCAACATAGTCACCCATTCCATAAACTTGTTATGAGTACCATTAACAATCAAGTTTGCTTGTGATCGAGTAATTCCTGCAGCATTCTGAGCTACACACTCATAGTTGCCTTGATGATGTGCTTTAACAGGATCCAATGTTATTATACTGGTCCTGGCACCAACCCCAGTAATCTGAGTATCATCAGTGTTGACAAGTGCTACACCATTGAACAGCCACGTGAAGACCAGTGGAGGGTCGCCTTTCCTTAATACACAGTTTGCCTGAGCCAAGTCTCCCTCATAAAATGCTTCAGATCCAAAGTCTACGGGTAAAACCTGAGGTGGTTCTGTAAGGTAATGTAAAGATTCTGGTAAACAATGATGACTGTTTTGATTCTTTGCTCATATCATCTGGCATAACACACAAGGATGTATGTATGTACTGTATGTATGTATGTATGTATGTATGTATGTAAACTACTCACTGAAACCGATAAATGTGACAAGTGCGCTTAGATCCTGGCCAGTACAGTAATTTTAAGGACCAATAGTGTGAATTAAGAGTAAAGCCATTTTGTAAAATAATAAACATGATGTACTTTGTATATTTACTCTTTTAAGTTGTGAGTGTACTTCATTGATGTGTAAATAGTACAATGTGTTACTCTCTGTCATCTGTACCTAATTTAAGTATGTAATGAACATCTCTCAAAGAAAATAGAAGTCAGTGTGCATTAATAATCTAAATCAACATCGAGATAAAAAAAAATTGGGGAGAAATATTATTGCTGTTTTTCACGACTACCGGCAATGCAGTTATGGTAATACTGTAAATACAACGGTGGTTTGGACGAAATAATTTATACATACAGTCGTGACCTGTATCATTGGCACCTTGTTTTAATTATTTTAGTGTTCTGTATACCAACGTCAACATCAATTAATTTTACACTAGGGTGATTATATAACTACTGTATACTGTCATCATATAAGAGTAAGCAACATTTTTTAGTTATTACAGTATTGTGGAGGGAAGTGTCTGAAATAATTATTCAAATATAAACTTACTGTTGTTGTCAAGGTCTATACTGTACACTATGTTTGCTAAATTCATTGTAACTGGATAGGACTCTTCAAAAAATTAGGTAAGCGTCAACACCATGAAAAAAAATTGCATAAAGGAACAGGGAGAAGCATAAAAATTAATCCTCGGTAGCACCCAAATGTTTGGAAAAAAGATACAGTACAGGTCTATCATGTATGTATGTATGTATGTACCACAGCACCAAAATTAAACCACCAGCCCCCATCTAAACATTCATAGCTGTTGTTGTTTTGATTGGTTTTGTTTTCTTGCAACAACAACAACAATAACAACATTATTATTATCCTACCATTGACTATGATGTTTGCCTGTACACTGTCCACCCCAGCATCATTGGTAGCACTACAACTATACCTTCCCTGGTGGTAGGCTTTAACAGGGTCAATAATGAGTACGCTGGTTGTCCTTCCTAGGCTGCTAATTGTAATATCTTGTGTGCTTATCACCTGAGCACCGTTAAAGAGCCACCTAAAGCGAATGGGCCGATCCCCTTTGCGTAGTTTACAGCTGGCCTGAGCTATGTCACCCTCAGAAAATGTCCTTAAGCCAAACTCTATGGGTAATAATTCTGGAGTCTCTGCAATGGAAATAAAATATTGTATTTTTCCTCTCATTTTTTTCTTTTAATATTGTACTTTGTTGTACTTTGTTGTCTCTTATTATTTTCTAGTGTTTAACTGGATTTAATTTGGTATCATTACATGTGCAGGAGGAACAGGGAGAGAAACACAGTTAATTGCAAGTTAAGTGTTAGCCTAAAAAGCTGATTCCTGGAGAAAAATAGTTCAGTACCCCAAACTAAAGATTTCTTGACTGATTATCTTTGTACCATTGACAGCCAGTTTAGCTTGGACTTGTACTGTGCCGGCTAAGTTAGCGACACTGCAGGTATAAGTGCCTTGGTGGTGGGCGCGTACTGGGTCAAGAGTCAAAATACTGGTACGTTGTCCGACACTCTGAACATTAATGTCGTCTGTATGAGTCAACTCTACCCCATCAAACATCCACATGAAGGTTACCGGACGATCTCCCTTCCGTAGAACACACGTCGCGTGAGCTAATTCCCCTTCAAAGAACGTGGACTCCCCAAAATCTATAGGTGTTAGCTGGGGAGGTTCTGTAAGGAAATTCAGTATCCAGCTCTGATCAAACTATTTAACATTACACAGTGTCAAAGGAACAGAGAGAAACTGCACTATAAATCAACAAATAAACATGTGTCATTAGATGCTGAGTGAAGCTTTACAACAATACAGTGATACTTGCTAATTACTCAACAGTACATGCAGACCACATTGCTTTGTTTTTATATTCTCATGAATTAGTGAAGGCTAAAACTTTTTTTTTTTTTTTTCAAAGAATGCACCATCATTGCAAAAAATAATTGTTTCAAAAATTTCATATACATAATTATTATACGGGACAGTACATAAATTTTATCCAATGAACAAAGTATGCCGACCAAAATATCCATTCTAAAACTAAACGCATAAATTTGTTTTAGATAAGGTTCATCAACACAACCAACCAACCAACCGTGCACAGTTCAATTTCAGGTTGCTGGGGTTTAAATGGCAACCTCATGAAGATTATATATAACTAAATACTGTACTGAAATAAACTTCAAACTGGGAGGGAAGCTACAAAGTGCAACAAAAGCCATTACAACCATATACGGGTAGGCAGCAAAAAACTGTTTCTAATAAGTCATATCTAAACTGTTCTATATTGTACAGTATATTATATTTGTTTACTCTCTCATTCATCCCAGTACCATTAACTCTGAGTTCTGTAGCGTACTGAGCAGTGCCCGCGGCATTTGTCACTTGGCACACGTATATACCCTGGTGGTGAGCTTCAACACTACTAATTGACAGCAAACTGTTTCTCGGTCCCAGGCTTACAATCTTCACCTCCGAGGAAGGACTCACTAGACCTCCACGAAACCTCCATGTCAGTGTCATTGGCAGGTCACCCTTACGTGCCATACAGCTGGCCTGGACAGTATCACCTTCATACACTTCAAAGTCGCCAAAACTGACTGGCAATATTAACGGAGGTTCTGAAAATAATTGAGATACGACATTTCTCAACGGCAAAACCGGCAGGAAGGATCAAACTTCAATTGTCTTTTCAAACATATTATTACCATCAAGGATTCCTCATCATTTCATTCTATCAGGTAAATTCATAACTAACAATATCCACTAATTATTATTATTCTTCCTTCACTCTCTCCTAATTAACTCTAAAAATATCTCGTATCACATTTTCTACATCACTCACTCATTCACTCAAAATCATAATTAACAATATCCACTAATCATTATTATGTATTATTATTCCTTCACTCTGCCCTAATTAACTGTAAAAATATCAAGTGTAATATTTTCTACATCCATCACTCATTCATTCAAAAGGACCAATGCCTTGTTCTCTAATAAAAACTTTCCTTAAGGCCTCACCAAAGTACAGTAAAAAGTAACGACTTCTTTACCTCACTGTACAACTTTTTATAACTTCTCTCCCTCACTGTACAACTTCTCTCCCTCACTGTACAACTTCTCTCCCTCACTGTACAACTTCTCTCCCTCACTGTACAACTTCTCTCCCTCACTGTACAACTTCTCTCCCTCATTTTACAACTTCTCTCCCTCACTGTACAACTTCTCTCCCTCACTGTACAACTTCTCTCCCTCATTTTACAACTTCTCTCCCTCATTTTACAACTTTTCTATCTTATTTTACAACTTCTCTCCCTCATTTTACAACTTCTCTCCCTCACTGTACAACTTCTCTCCCTCATTTTACAACTTTTCTATCTTATTTTACAACTTTTCTATCTCATTTTACAACTTCTCTCCCTCACTGTATAACTTTTCTGTTTCATTTTACAACTTCTTTATCTCACTTTACAAGGATTATTACTGAGGACCTGCCTATCTATCCTAAATGGGCTATACTGTATAATTTTCTATGTCATTATTTCTAAACTTATCATAACCCCCCTGCACATCCAAATAATATTAATGTAAGTAGCAATGTTTACATGGCATTGGTATTCAGTGAAGAAGGTAGATATTAAATGTCTGCATAACTTGACAGAGTATAATAATAAACTTCCTCTGCAACATTCGTAAATGAAACTGCATGAAAACAAATAAATAATAAATAATAATCACGGCAAGTTTCAAACAGTTTGGAGTGCATCTGCCAGAAAGCACAATATCATACTGTAAATTATATATATTAATTGGGATGGAGGGAGAAGCTACTGTACTGTACTTGGATTGGCCATCTGTTATGTAAATGCCTTCAAACAGAGAGTGGGGGGGGAGGGGAGGGGGTTGTAAATGGGAAATAATCATACTGAGAAGCATTTCGTACAAAAAATAAACAAAGCCGACACATCAAGAATACAAATTGTAGAAAGAACCATTAAAAGAGAGAGTGACTGAGTACGCATAGAGTACACGTTCCAAAGAGTAGCATAATAAACAGAGTGTGTGGCTTAGAACGCATAGAGTATACGTTCCAAAAGTAGAATAATATAAACAGAGTGTGTGAATGAGAACGCATAGAGTAGCCTATACACGTTTAATTAAAATAGTACCATTAACAGAGTGTGTGACTTAGAACGCATAGAGTATACGTTCCATAAGTAGAGTAATAAACTGTGTGTGTGAATGAAAACGCACAGAGTAGCCTACTGTACATATTTAATTAAAAGAGTACCATTAACAGAGAGACTGGCTGAGTACGCGGCCTCCCCAGCGACATTCGAGGCATTACAAGTGTATTCCCCAGAGTGGTCATGGGTGGCGTATTCTATGGACAGAATGCCGGACCGAGATCCCAGCTTTACCGTGGAGATTCCCGTGACGCCCGACGCGTCTTGCCCGTTAAAATACCATTGGATGTTGAGCGGAGTGTCACCATCGCTCACGTAACAAACTATCTGTGTGGCCTTTCCTGAACTTATCTCACCCTCAAAGGAGAAAGGCCGTATGTGTGGTGGCTCTGTAATTCATGGTATAGGGTGGATCTGAACAGGGTGATGATTTGGAATAATTTGTTTTTGTTTTGTTTTTTTACATTTTCAAAACATGATAGGAACTTTTAGAGAATGCTTAGATATTACATAAGCATTACATATTATACGGTAAAGCAATATTGCATCACTGCTCTGATGCAGTTGCCATTTAAAAGATTTCCTCCCGACTTGTTATGTACACCATTATTCACGGCAAATACATTACCTGATATTTATTACACTTTAGGGGACAAATGACCAAGCGTTCTACACCAATTTACAAATCAGCATGATATTAATCCTTCCTATGTCCTCTGATGTAAGTTTTAATATTATGGCAAGTAAGTGATCCTTTCAACAACAAGTGCCGACTGTCTAAATGTTCTGTGAATAGTGAGTCAACTAAGTTATAACAATTTCTGGTCTCAAAATTCACTATTTCACCAATTTCCTTCACAAAGAGAGGAAATTTTGAGATACATTGTATGTAATTTATTCCCATTCTGTGGTTGTCATTAGAGAGGGATTTGTACAATGATACAACACAGGGAGGACAAAACATAAGCTTAGGTAAAATAACTGAATATATTATTATGAAATGCCTGGAACTTAAGACAAGACCACGAGAAACTATAATCATCCGCTAATTATGGAACTGCTGGTCTAAGGCCAAAAATAATATTAGTACAGTGAGCATCAATAGTCATGTACTATAGGAGTAATATATGAAGGTAAAAACATAAACTTGAGTCCAATAGCTAAACTTCTTATATACAGTACAGCCACAATCAAATATCCACCGACATTTTCCTTCCATTGTGGTAAATATCTTGGTAATCAAAAACAACACGTGTATGATTTTGCAGCTCCTCATAATAATAATAAAGGAGGTTGAGTTGACATAAGGTTTATATTTTGATATGATGTCGATTTATTTACACGATGGAAGGAA
This sequence comes from Petrolisthes manimaculis, assembly GCA_034508575.1. Classification (NCBI taxonomy): domain Eukaryota; kingdom Metazoa; phylum Arthropoda; class Malacostraca; order Decapoda; family Porcellanidae; genus Petrolisthes; species Petrolisthes manimaculis. Next base: position 103,319 of record JAWZYT010001494.1, on the reverse strand, counting down.
AGTGTTGGTGGATATTTAATTGTGGCTGTACTTTACTGTACTTTATTTGTCGTGTGTCATGCATGGGTCTAATCTCATAAAAATATTTCACGGGTTAACATATTCTCTTCATCGGGGAAAAAAAACCATGACAGGACTATCAGCGCTCACTGTAAAGTCATGGTCAAAAGTCCAGCAACGTGGTGAATAAAAGCCGACCCATTTGAGTGAATTTTATGAACCAATATTAAAGACACCAACACCTATATTTTTGGATCATTTTTCAGACACCAACAGCTATATTTTTGGATCATTTTTCAGAGACCAACAGCTATAGTTTCGGATCATTTTTCGAAGCCATCTCAATTGGAAGGTGTTGCAGGACTATTGACCATGACTATACAACACACACACACACACACACGTTTCCACCATTACCATGAACGACCAGAGTGGCACTATAGCGAGCCTCCCCTGCTCTATTGGAAGCCACACATGTATATTTCCCAGAGTGTCCGTGAGTTACGTGTTCAATACTCAATATGCTGGACTTGGTACCCAGTTTCATGGTACTGACTCCCATTACATGAGATACTTCCTGTCCATGGAAGTACCAGGATATATGAAGGGGAGGATCACCCTGTATTATATAACATTGAAGTTGTGTGTCAGAGCCAGACAAAATCTCAGGCTCAAAGTGAAATTCTCTAATCTGAGGTGGTTCTGAAATTAAAGATTCAGAGAGTAAACGAAAAAAAAAGGTATTCAAGTAGCAATGATAATGTTTCCAAAAAGGTATTCAAAAACCAATAATAATGTTTCCAAATAGGTATTCAAGTAGCAATGATAATGTTTCCAAAAAGGTATTCAAAAACCAATGATAATGTTTCCAAATAGGTATTCAAAAACCAATGATAATGTTTCCAAATAGGTATTCAAGTAGCAATTATAATGTTTCCAAATAGGTATTCAAGTAGCAATGATAATGTTTCCAAAAAGGTATTCATAAAGCAATGATAATGTTCCCCAAAATTTATAAAAAATAATTATGTTTCCAAAACCATTATTTTTCCAATATGCATAATTATAAATCCTACAATTCTGAGATACTGTATAAATAAATGATATAACAGGTATCATATGATTAATTCCATTTGTGAAGTCAATCAACAAATACAATTACTCAACATTGCATACCGTACATGTTGTTGCAGAAGAAGATTAACGATACATAACAGTAAACAAGTACAGTATCCACATTAAATACAGAGACAACAGTTAAGGGAGAAGTTCTGTGTTGGTAAATCTGGAGCAAACGAATCCTCCAAATTATTCCAAGCAACAGACAGAACGAACACCATTATTTTTGCTCCTCTGGTCCTGTTTCCTAGTGCTATACTTTAGAGGAATCAAGGCACTCCAATGTACCAAAGAAAAATTACCATCTTAAGAGTCCACATATCCTAACCAACCAACCAACCAACCAAACAACCAACCAACTGCAGTACAGAAAATTACAAAATGCCGAGACAGAGTCGTTTTAAACCTCGTTTTTTGTGATTGATGGCTCTCCCGGGAGAGCAACAATACATACATATTACAACAACAACAACAACAACAACATGTGCTACTGTTGTTGATGTTTGTTTGTTTATGCTGAACTTTTAACCATCTGCTGTTGACTAATATGCTTCATAACCAAACAATGTCTGTAATTCCCGTCATGATAATAATAATAATAATAATAATCCACCAAAAATAAATAAATTGTTAATTTAAAAAATGACTTCACCGAGGTCATTTAATTAAAGGGGAGATATTTTTTTTATGGTAAATATTTGAAGGTTGGCGATTCCTCCAAACCATGACATGAAACAAATCCCTTACATTACATCAATCTGGTCCTGTTTCCTGGCACACTTTGGAGGAATCAAGGCACTCCAATGTTGTACCAAAAAAGTGTATTACCCCCTTAATCAACAAATGCGTTACAGCTTTCTACAATGGCGGTAATTTGCACTTAGAGAAAATAGGCGTAGTTTAAAATCCAACCCAATTAAGATCAAAACACAAAATACAGCATAAAGAAGCAGAGGTTTTTTATTTATGAGTGATGTACGAGATAGAGTTGGCAAAGAGTTAATTAAGTAAAGGGGAAGTAAAGTGTTGATAGTAAATGTAGAGCAAGTGAAGATTTTAATAATTTATTTGAAGAAAGGAGACAGATGAGAAAACTGAGAGACACTGAGAGATGATGAACTGTGAGAGAAACAGCAAGAATATAAGAACTGTGAGAGAGACAGAGAGAAACAGCAAGAATATAAGAACTGTGAGAGAGACAGAGAGAAACAGCAAGAATATAAGAACTGTGAGAGAGACAGAGAGAAGAACTGTGAGAGACAGAGAGAAGAACTGTGAGAGAGACAGAGAGAAGAACTGTGAGAGACAGAGGAGATGAACTGTGGGAGAGAGAAACAGAGAGACAAAGATAAGCAAATTGAGAGATAAATAGAAATAGAGATAGAGAGAAGACTATGAGAGAGACACAGAGAAAAAGACTGAGAAAAGAGACATAGATAGAGAAAAGAAAACAGATACAGAGACAGAGAAGACTGAGAGAGAAACAGAGAGAAAGGGAGAGAACATGAGAGATAAAGAATATGATGGAGAGAAAGAGAGAGATAAAGAACATGATGGAGAGAAAGAGAGAGAGAAAGAACAAGGTGTTGAATTTCATGTTCCTGTTCGTAAGCAAGCCAACCTAAAAAAAAAAAATATCGACAGAGTGATCCGCTGGTACTAACTAACCAACCAACTAACTAACTAACTAACTAACCACACATAACTTATCCTCCTCCTCCTCAATCAGTCAATCCTACACCAACAACAGCGGTTATTCTTCTTTTCCAACAGGAGAATAATAATAATAACAATAATAACAATAATAATAATAATAATAATAATAATAATAATAATCATAATAATCATAATCAATGGGTCTGATGGATGAGATGAAGGGTGCGGCAGGGTATAGTAGGAACGTTATTGGAACATACCAACACGAAAGAACTTAATTAAAGGAAAGCCAAGTGGAAGGAACTACAAAGCTAATTAGAGAGAGATCATGCCATTATACAATACTCAGGACAGCAAGGAATTGTTTTTTTGTTATTTTTTCAACACTGACCCATTTTATATATAGAGAGAGATATATATTTCTAAGCAACAATATTATACAGTGTGGAAAAATTGAGGAAAACACTTCAAAAACAAAAAATAATAATAATAATAATAATAATAATCCTTTTGCAACTCATACATCCAAACAATGTTATCCACTAGCAAATGATAACATGATTAGTTATTACAGCATTGCAAATTTCAGCATAATTTAATAATCAATGTATGGAAATGCACAGAGTTATGCAGAGAAATTTTTATTGAGTAACTGTGGCAACGCAATATATTTTCAAAGTACGGCAAAATGTTGAATAATTATTTCGAGACGTTATGAACAATGAAAATCAGAATACGGTATTTTTATTATTTTTACTCCGAGGTCATCTGTTTCTCCAGGCATTAATAATTGTCTTTTAATTCACCAAAAGAATCTTCTCTTAAGGACCTTGTGATTGTGTATAAATAATGGAGGCTTCTGATTCCACCTAACCATGCCATGAAACAACCTCCTTCCTTATAGGTGTTGGTTTCATGGCAATGTTTGAAGGACTCATTTATCTTCAATTTATTTTCTGACCACATCACAGGGATCTTAATGGCTGCTATTTTTATTTTGAGTGTCTGAGTTTAATTCCAAGGTGACGTAACTGACCAAACTATTTCATCACGTGGTAAAGCAATCGTCAAAAATGTTTAGAATAAGTTCATGTATATTTTTACTACAGAAATTTGTCATCAACTTTATCTCATTCACATTTTCTGAAACTTAAGCTTTGTAAATAGCATACAATTGCATGCTGTAATTTACTTTTTCAACATGAAATTTACAGAGTTTTATCTCAAATTACATAAATAAATTCTTAGTAAACAATATTTATGTTAATGTAAAAATGTGAAGTACCTTTACAGTATTTTGTAATAAACTCCATAAAACATTATAGTAAAATATTTATGTTGTCAATAATATATCTGCATAAGTATTTTATAATTGCATTTCCATACATAGTAAACAAATTAGCCTTGATACTACACATGTACGATTGAGTGTAGTTGCATTAGGTGTTGAGTGATGATGTCGTACCGTTTACCCAAAGTGTCTCTGTTTGGTTGGTGCGTCCAGCATGGTTACTGGCCAGGCATGTGTAGGATCCTCGGTGTTCAGAACCCACTCGGTCAATACTCAATATAGAGGTTCTCTCCCCAACACGCTGGGTGAAGATGCCGAGTTTGGGGCGCACTTCCTCCCCATGAAGGGTCCAGCGTATGTCAATGGGAGCATCTCCCTCACCAACAACGCAGATCACTTGAACTAAACTTCCAGCACGAATGTGTTCCTCAAAGTGGAAGGGGATGATGCGAGGTGGGACTGATTGAGACAAACACCACCATATACTTTTCTCATACAAATACAAATATTACATAAACACATTCTATACTACAGTACTGTACTATAAATATATACCAGTGGCAACACTTCTTGAGTCATTGTACAATTCCAAACATTACCCAAGATGGTCTTACAGTACTAATGAACAACCCACCAACACGTACATACTGGGACTCATACTATTATACTAAAAACATCATCAGACAATAACACTTATATACTTACTATTAAACACCACATATCAACACCGTACAACCAGTAATTTGTCTGAACAGTATGACTGCTATTATTAAACTATTTCTTAGAGGAAAAGTTCTCTTTATTGCTCAGATCTTATCATTTTGCAATGCAAATTTAGCAACAAAGCATCTTTTTCGTGGGAGTAAGTTTAATAATAGCAGCGTGTATGTCCGTACAGGTCAGTAAAACGTGGACCAAACATTAATCCTCTCTCTCAATGTCATGTAAAAGTCATCACCACACACTCCCATTACTCCACACATATCATATCTACACTCACTATAACCAGTAATATTGTCCAGTTACACACCAGCAGTTCTTGGATATACGACACTCATACTCAACCATAAGTACCCATTTATTTGTTCACCATTCCATAAACATCCACAGCTTCACATTCTTTAAAATTTGTACAGCACTTCTCTGAGCTCCAGATTCTCAAACAAACAAATAAACTGAGGGAAAGACTCCATGTACAGTCACAATCAAATAACCACTAACACTTTCCTTCCATCATTCAAGTAAAATCAGTATCATATAGAAATATAATCATACAACACCTTATGTCAACTCAACCCCCTCAATTATCATTATGAGGGGCTGCAAAATCATACACGTGATGTTTTTTACCATCAAGATATTTACTATGATGGAAGGAAAGTGTGTGTGGACATTTGACTATGGCTGTACTGTAGTTTTGTTGCTCAGTTTTGTGACACATGTTTGAGGAATAAAAACAAAGTCAGGGTCTGGTGTGGAGATTAGAGTGAAGCACCAATTAGAATTTTTCCTTATAAAACTCAATACTTTCCTTCACAAACCAATCAAAATATGAGGAACTAATGTATTGCTCCAGCAGCAACGAAGGAAGGACTAACCTGTGTTCAGTGGATTTGAGGAAGACAAATATAATGGATGGATGGATGTTATTAAGGGATATAAAAATAGGCACAAACATACATAGGGGGGGGCTTTTAATCTGTCGGCAAACTCGAGGTGTCTACGCTTACTTCTCAAAACAATGCCACTAAACCAACTCCATCAGTATAGGAACAAGTTTGTGGCAGTTTAGTTCAGAAAAAATCCGTAGCCTTCAATTCACCGACAAAGCTTTCACCCCCATACGAGCAAAATCAAAACAACAGCTAGCTAATAATAATAATAATAAAACAACTGTGGTAGTTATGGAATACCAAGGACAGTGAGAGTGGCGCTGTAGTTTGCCTGACCGGCCATATTCGAGGCCACACAAGTAAAGACTCCAGAGTGTAGTTTACTGACACTGGGTATAACAAGAAGAGTGGACCGGGAACCCACTGAGTTGATGGTAACACCCGTCAGTGAGTTGCTGTCCATGCTAATATTATCCTTGAGCCAGTACAGGGTTATGGGGTCGTCTCCGGACAATATGTTGCATAATATTTGTATGGACACGCCTTCAAAGTTTTCAGGAGGGATCATAAAAGGCATGATGACTGGGGCCGCTGTGAAAAAGATGGGTTATAAAAAATTGAGCAGTATTTTTATGGAATACGACTGAGCATCTTTGTAATGTTGATACCGGTTGTCTGTACTCCATGGCAGTGGGTATCACACAACAACACTTACGTCAGGGAACTGTGGCTTAAAAATAATCATCAATAAATGTGAGTGAATGGGATGAGAAGAATAATAATCGCAATTTCACTCATCCACCAAACTCTCAATCAAAAATTTCCATGTCTTATTTTATCTTCTAAAGCAAAACGAGGACGTGCAGTCACATCACAAGAAACCAGTCATTCAACATAAGAAGCTCGAAACAATTTTGCAGTGACCACGTGTGTCGAAACATTTATCGAGGCTAACAGAATGCGTAACTGGCTAAATGTAGCAAAGTAAAATCTTAACAAATGCAAGTAGCAAGTCAGCAGAAGAATATCCACGAGATAAACTTGCCTTCCCTTCAATACATTAGAGTAATAGCTAAACAAGACCTTCTTAACTCTGTACAGCACAAACTTGTAAATGCACCATGTTTCAGAATATAATAAGTAAAAGGTAACTAGTGTGTGTTAATCATGTATAAGAACATTTCAAAATGCTCTGAGTAGAAGAGACTGTTAATGGAATAAGGATCAAAGAGAGTTATGCAGTACGTTAGGAACTATAAACTAATTAGGCAGGATTATTTAAGTCATGCTATGCATATTGTACAGTACTTAAGGGACCCCGTGATGTAGATAGAAAATTGGAGGTTGGCAAGTCCTTCAAATATTGCCACGAAACACCACCTATATTGAAACACCACCTATATTGAATGACCTTGTTTCATGGCATAGTCAGGAGGAATCAGAAGCCACCAAGTCTCATACACAATCACAGGGTCCTTAATACATAGTGCAAAACCAAATGAATACTGTTGTGCATAATGTGAACAGCCCGCTGCAATCATTACCATTTACCCACAGCTGAGCGGAAAACCTCTGCTGGCCAACGGGATTGAATGCCAAGCAAGTATACGTCCCCGAGTGTTCTAACCCAACGTCACGCAGAATCAAAAAGCTCATCTTGGAGTCGACTTTATTGATCATGAACTTGGGAGACGAGGTGATAGGAATTTCATCCTTGTACCACTGGAGTGACACAGGGTCGTCACCAGTTGTAATGGTACATGACACCTGCAGCAGCTGACCTCCACGAACCTCAGACGGAAACTCAAACGCAAGGATTTCTGGCTTTTCTGTTGAACAATTTCAATTGGTTGCCTCAACTACTATAAGTCTTGACAAACACTATATGCAATAAGGATAGGATGGGAACCTTGGAATAATAATAATAATAATAATAATAATAATAATAATAATAATAATAATAAAAATAAGAATAAGAATAAGAAGAATAAGAATAAGAGGAAAAAAGTCTTACATACCAAAAACATAAGTACAGTATAAGTACTCCTCAATACTGATTTAAAGCTACTGATCTCAGAAGCAGTTATCAATTAAGATAAAATGTAGTAATCCAATTATCATCACAGATTAATAAAAAATTTGGTTATTGAAATCAAAATATCTTTTCAATGTATGATCTACAGTACAAAATCTATGGAATATTGGAACATTTTTTCCTGAACAAAATGTCAAGAAAAAAATGTAATATTGGGATGTGGGAGCATTTGTACTTGTGCCGGAGGCCATGAACAAAATAGAAAGCTGAACTAGTTGCACCAAGGTGTTTAATTAAAGGGAATAAATTGTCAGTCACTAAAGAGTAACAAGCATTAATGATAAACACAAGCCACTAAATTGAATGACTTAAGTGTGTTGTTGTACCCTTCACTTTGAGTTGATCCGATATGGCAGCTTCACCAACAGTATTGTAGGCATTACAAGTATAGATGCCAGAATGTTCAGATCCAACATCTTGTAGGATCAACTGACTCATCCTCGTCACAACATTATTGATTATAAACTTTGAGGATGATATGAGAGGTTGGTTATCCTTAAACCAATGGATGGTCATGGGTTCATCTCCAGTCAATACAGTACAAGCAATCTGTAGTAACTGACCAGCTTGTACCTCTTTGGGGAAGGTGAATGGCAGTAGTTTGGGTTTCTCTGTAATAAGGTCATTCATCTAGCTAACACACACCAAGAGTCGTTTAGTGGTGAATTGGAAGGGTTCTGATTCATCCAGACTATGCCATGAAACAGTTCCCACATTGGTAATATTAAGGTGTCTGTTTCCTGGCATAGTTTGGAGGAATTCGTAGCCCTTCTATTTACCAAAACAATAATCTCCCCTTAAGGACTCCCATGATGTAGTCAGAAAATTGGAGGTTAGCGAGTCCTTCAAACATTGCCACGAAACACCACCTGTATTGAAGGAGTTTGTTTCATGGCAGTGACAGGAGGAATCAGAAGCCACCAAGTCTCAAATCATCACAGGGTCCTTAATGGTAACAGGGATAAAATATATTGTACTGTACTATACATTCATACAAAAAATACTGTACAATGTCAAAAAATCTAAATTTACAAATGTATAATGCTATAATCATAGGGTATCTAAACACAATAGAGATTACTGTACTCTGTATATATATATATATCTAATAAACATCCACTTATGTATACTTAATATTAAATTCAATCCCTTACATACATCTAAAAATGCCTTAATGTTATGTTACTCGTGTATGACCAATGTAGTTGATGATTTTTCCATTTAGGACCCTATGAATGTGTATGAAAATTGGAGGTTTCTGATTCCTCCTCATCATGCCACGAAACAAACTCTTCCGTGTAGGTGTGTGTGTTTCGTGGCAATATTTGAAGCACTCGCTAACCTCCAATTATCTGACTACATCACAGGGTCCCTTAATACAATCAAACCCAGACACACTAAAGTATCAACATCCCCTCAATCAGTAAGTTCCATGACACAGACACAAGGAGACAAATATTCCACACAACACACAAACAAACCCACAACCACAACCACAACAACAACAACAGTCATCCACATGGAGTTCAATATTCCACACAACACACTAATGAAGTCTTCCAAAACAACAATACCTCACTCGGGCTATGTTTGTGGATAAAGTGAACCGTTGGCGATCCTTCATAGATAATCAAACGAGGAAGTCAGCGATCACAAATAATACTAAACAACAACAGAATAGTGTGTTTGGACAAGGTGGTCAGCATGTTGAAGGCAGTGGTATTAGTGAATGAAAACGATTGAGAGAAGGAATTACACACTTACAAGGAACGGGATTCATTCATGGCCGAAGGGATACCTACTAATCTCTTTAAGTATCGTCTACGAGTGCTGTTTCTAATTCTGTAGAGCATTGTCATCTACTGTATCTGTCCATCCACCCATACACAGTGTAGAATGACAAGTGTGGTTTCAGGGACAACAGGAGACAAGTTAGTGAGGTGTGAGGTGGCACCAGGTAGGAATGGAACATCTTTCCTCACGGGTTGTTAGAACTAAACAACAAAGTAACTGCAACTCTATTATAGTTATGTAACAGCATACATGCACTTCTTCCATCAAGATGTTTTTATTATAAACAATAAGCAACAAAAGTTAACAAAAGTTGTAGCACAGAATACTACAAACACATTAAAACAAAGATGTACGGTAGATGCCACAACATGCTAAAGAAAATGAGTACCAAAGAAATTGTACCAGCAAACTGTTACTCAGTGAAATTTACCCATAACTTCCAATGAAGATGAAAATCCAGTCTGTCCAACGGGATTAAACGCTTTGCAAGAATAAGTCCCTGTATGTTGTGAATCTGCACCAGTAATGATTAACATGCTCATCTTAGACGAGACTGTGTTGATCATTGTGTTTGCTGATGACATGAGGGGAATGTCATCCTTGTACCATTGAAGAGTTATTGGTTCATCACCAGACATTATAGTACAAGGTACCTGCAGGGGCTGACCTTCCTTTACCTCCTTTGGAAATTGGAAGGGGAGAATTTCTGGCTGTTCTGTATTAGAAAGAAAAGTGGTCATCTTATTTTAAGCATGACTGATATCTCATGCTGAACACTGAATAATTATAAGGTACAGTACTGTACAGTGTTAAGGTGATAATGTTAACCAAACTGTTATAATGTTGAAAATGAGGGGAAGATATAAGTGTATAGTCATGTACAACACAATTAATAATCTATCGTAGCACTTTTCCTACAAGCCAAGATTTGACACCTCTGAAGATTACAAGCACAAAATAACAAGACAATATGAGCTACAAAGTTCATTTAAGATATCACTGATGCTCCTTACACCATTTATTTCATCCCATGGGAAACAGGAACTCAAAAAGGAAGCTGTGAACACTGAAGGGAAAAACTTGAGGGTGAACTGGAGGGCTACAGATTCCTCCAACCTTTATCACAAAACAGGTCCTCTATAAATAACATTAAGGTGATTTGTTCCTTGGGAGAGTTTGGAGAAATCAGTAGCCCTCCAATATTCCCCCAAAAGGTTCTTCCCTTAAGGACCCTGTGATTGTGAATGAGAGTTGGTGGCTTCTGATTCCTCCTGACTATGCCATGAAACATACTCCTTCAATAAATATACTATAGGTGGTGTTTTGTGACAATGTTTGAAGGACTCACTAACCTCCAATTTTTCTCACTACATCACTTGGGTCCTTAAACAATACAGTACGACACTCCTTAAGATCTGACACGACAGACAAATTATCGCACCATCATACCGAGGTGAAAGTTGTTGCTTTGTTTATTTATTTCTACACTCTTCAGATGCCCATACAGTACTCAGACTCTTGCTTCAAATAACGTATACTGTACTGTATATTAATATGGCAGTTGATGTAACAGGGAGGGTTGGTTGTATGCAAGTATGAAAGCAGCGATGGACTGTATCCTAATATGACTCACACTTCTGTCACTTTCACTCCCATACTGTATCTCCACTCACACTCATCCATTCACACAACTCACACTTCTGTCACTTCCACTTCCATACTGTATCTCTGCTCACACTCATCCATTCACACAATGACACAACTACAACATGAACAACAACAACAACATGAACAACAACAACAACAACTATCCACTAATCCCAAACACAAGACCAATACACAAACAAATACCAAGATGAAGGAATATGATTACATGAGACAGCGGAAGTAATTATAACCTATTACATTTTGCTACTTTTTCTGTGATATCAAGGAAATAGTATAATAGGGTAAAGTTAATTATAATTGGACAATCTATAATTATACAGCATTTAAATAACCAATACACAGATTTGAACGTTCACAGGTTTTTCTTAACCCTAATATTACCCATAAGTTACGAGGTTTGTCTGCATAGTGAAAAAATGAATGAAATATATGTACCCATTGTTGATCGAATACGAGAATAAGGAAATGTAAGTGCTGCATGTTGAAAAATGCACGGAAAAGAGGAATAAGGATGGAAGAAGATAAATTAAATAAATATAAAAGGCTTTTCATTATGTTGTATACGAAACTGTTTAATTTCTTTGGTGGGGATTTTCTTTGGCAATATAAAATTATTTGTAAACAATAAATAAAAATAAATCATGCACAAAAATGTGCTAACAATATAAAAAGCTCTGTAGTTTCCAAGAAATCTACAAAAAATACTTAGCATTCAGTAAACCCTTGATATAACAAACTAATTGGAGGGAAGTGAGAGTTGCCAAATCCAAAGTTTGGCAACTTTCTGATAAAATGAACTTCAATCTCTACATTAGAGAACTGCTTATTAATTTGGTAACATAATAACAGTCGTTGTGGAATCAGATAGCGAGGTTTGTTACAGCAAGGGTTTACATACTAAAAATGAAACAAAAAAATCAGTACAACGAAAACAACAACTCTACCACATGCCACGAAAAAAATATATATATACGAATACTAATCTCACTCAAAAAAATTTACCCATGACTTCCACAGATGCAGAATATTCTGCCTCTCCAACGGGATTAAACGCTTTACAAGAGTAAGTCCCAGAATGTTGTGACTCTGCACCAGTAATGACTAACAAACTCATCCTAGTGGAGACTGTGTTAATCATTGTTTTGACTGATGACATGAGGGGAATGTCATCTTTGTACCATTGTAGAGTTATTGGTTCATCACCAGACAGGATATTACAACCAATTTGTAGAGGATGACCTTCCTTTACTTCTTTCGGAAAGGAGAATGGCAGAATTTCTGGTTGTTCTGTGTTAGGAAAAGATGTTTTGTACGACATACTGTACAGTATTTGTATACAGTACAGAAATATTACTGTATTTCTTAATTAAGACTGGAAGAATTAATATTCAAAGATAATTTTCCTCTTCAATCTCCAGGCAGAATTGCATATTTAAGGAGCACTACAAAATCCACATCAGAATCATTACCTAATTATACGAAACAATGTGGGGAGAGAAAGACACAAAACCTACTAATGTTGTTGAAGTTCCTCAAGCTGTCTGGCCGAGCAGCCCCAAGTTCCCAACCTACTACACTAATGTATTCAAATTCATTATTCAGAGAAGACACGAGCCTTGGGAGTCAACGGCAACCATAACAACAACTACTCTTGTTGTCAACGTGCAACATGTACAACCACAAGCACTAATAGGTATTCAGGTGTGCTTCAAATACCTAGAGACAGTAAATAAATGCACAATAAAATTTCCATTAGAATTAGTTCATTGATGAATTGGACTGCTGTTCAAACCTTCAATGAAAGCTGTATACTGTATATACTTATTAGTGCTTGTGACTGTACCAACCACAAACAGCCATTGAAGCAAAGAATACTGTATTTCATTTGCCAAACCATTGATAAAGTTGGGGAATTTTTATAGATTGTCTCAACCAACCAACTTTGTCTCTGAATCACTGTTCATAACAACATCAGCAGCAGCAACCACAACAAGAAAGATGAAGAAAACCAAACCTACACAACTAACCATATGTTTCACAAGAACATCATATGACTAACAGAAAGATATCCATTTGTCTTCACTTATGAAATGATAATAGACTATGTTTGAGAGGTCCAAAAGTATGTCCCATTTTGTTCGAAATTTCTAGGCACGACTGCGTTGAAATGAGTACAAGTCATAACAGATAGAAGGAAAGATGGCCGGCATTCGAGTGATCCAGAGCTGACCAGTGTATGACGAAGGGCTGAAATTGGTATCATTAAATACTTCTTCGAGGAAAAGTTCTCTTCGTCTGTCAGTTCCCAGTACAGTATTCTGCAAAGTGAATTTACCAACGAAACGTCTTTTCGTCCAAGAGAAAATTGAATAATAAGAGCCAGAGAGTACAGTACCAGGGGAGGAATTACTACCTTACTATGACACAGACACAAGACGCCTTCTCTACTCTATACAGTAATTATCATACATTATCATTACACAACAGAATAGCAAGAATACACTACAGTACTCTATGTCCTTATAAGTTAGTAGGGAAATGATAAGAAGGAAGAAGTTGTTTTGACTGAGGAGGAATAGAAAGTTAGATTGAACTAGTAAACAAGACAATACAAAATTCAGTAAGGAAATGATAAGAAGGAAGAAATTATCTTGACTAAGGAGGAATGGAATGTTAGATTGAACTAGTAAACAAGACAATACAAAATTCATAATAATACAATATACAGTACAGGACTCAGGAAATATTAACCGTTTATCACTAAATCACAAGGAAGATCAAAAGAGAATCTAAAGAGAAAGACAGAGGCAGAGACTATTAGGTTTCAGAAAGACGACCGATTCCTCCAAACTAACCGAAGAAACAGACCCAATCCACTAATTTAATATATGTACTGTAGTTTGTTTCTCGGAATAGTTTGACAGAATCAGTTGCTCCGAATTTGTCAACACTATACTATACTGTATTACCTCCTTAAGGGACCCGGTGATTGTGTATGAAACTTTGTGGCTTCTGATTCCTCCTGACTGACTATGCCACGAAACAAGCTCCTTCAATGTAGGTGTGTGTGTTTTGTGGCAATGTTTGAAGGACTCGCCAACCTCCAATTTTCAGACTACATCACAGGGTCCCATAAAGACACACATCTAACTGTCACACAAGATATTTTCACCTGAGAATACAAAAACGATACAGAACTACTATTGAAGAAGTAGACTACAGTATATATATGCAAGCAATCTAAATAAGTGGCTTCAAATGTTTATATATTCCATACAGATATTTAATCACATCTCATTTAATTATAATGTTCTAAGTTCATCCCTCCATCCCTTTAAATGTGTTGTTGATAGTTCAGATTTTTAATTCATGGAGAACGTACAGTACCATCATTAGAAAATGCTGAGGGTTGTACAGGTATTATTAAACTACAGTACTTCTTTGAGGAAAAGGCTTTTTGTCACTCAAGTCGTATTATTGTGGAATACAAACTGACCTACAAAAATAAGACTTTCCTAAAAGAAGTTTAATAATACAACCGTGAGACTGACAGATGAAGGTGGCTGGGAGGGAGATTATAAATGGGACGTATTGGTAACTATGAAGCGGATTCATGCTGGCACCAGTACCCAAGGAAACAACATCTAATATATATCTCAGATGTTATCATCAGTTTACTATACCCTTGACATTTAATACTGAAGATTTTCTGGTTGTTCCAGCAGAGTTGGAAGCCTCACAAACATAGCTTCCTCTATGATTGGCTGTCACACTTCTTAACAAAAGTATGGAGAGCTTGGAATCAACATTAGTGATCAAAAACTCTGCTGATGAGTGAAGTGGCAAGCTGTCCTTATACCATGTGATGATGATGGGACTATCACCTTTAGTCACAGTACATGACATCTGAATGAGTTGACCTTCTTCCACTTCTTCAGGCAGCACGAGTGGCAAAATGTCTGGTGCAGCTGATGGGGAATGTTATGATAGGAATTTATTTATTTATTTATGTGACTGGGGTTTGGTGGATTTTTAACTCAACAACAAGGGAAATTATCTATTGGTACACAGTGTCATAATACAAGAAGCCTAATAAGGTACTACAATACAGCAGTACAATAACAAAGTACACAATAAAGTGCTGCTAATATAATCATGCACAATTTCTAACAAAATCACAAATGGCTTTAGAAATAACTGAAAAAAAACAAAATCATAAACACACAGACACACACACACAACTCTAAATGGACACCGGTGTGAAAACGTGTACCCTTGACGTTGAGCAGCGACGTGTGATCAGATTTTCCCACGGGATTCATTGCCAAGCACGTGTACGAACCCCTGTGCTGGTCATTCACCTTCCTTAGCAAGAGAAGGCTGAGCTGGGTATCTACATTACTGATCATATACTCAGGGGAGGAGATGAGGGGCATGTCATCTTTATACCACTGTAGGGTCATGGGTTCATCCCCCTCACTCAGAGCACATGACACCTGTACCAACTGTCCAGCCTCCACATCATCACGGAATGTGAAGGGCAGAATGTGTGGAGCCACTGACAATGTAAATAAATGTATGACAGACACTAGTGTATAATAATGACTGGAATAATACACAGGAGCTAATATGAGGCTGATGAATTCCTGTACCGCCTCACAGAAATTAAAATGGAATGTAAAAGGCAGGATGTGTGGAGCAACTAACTTGGTAAATGATCAAGTGAAAGACAATGTAATGACGTCTGTAATTATTCAAAGGAGCTAAAGTGAGACAGACAAATTCCTGGCACATAACACAGGAAATAAAAAGGGACTGAGAATGACAACAGCAGGACACCGAGAATGACAACAGATGGCATAATAGTACGAACAAACCGAGTTTCAAAAAGAATCGCGTCTTTGCCACAGTACAGAAGATTATCGTGTACTCATACTGCACTGATAAATATGTCAAGATACAACATTATTATTTATATTATCTATGGACTATTGATTTGTTTTTCTTCCACATCCCGGCATGACCACTTTGTCCTTACTACTATAGCACTAAATCCTTAAAAACAAAAAGACTTCTTCTGACATCGAGTATAAAATCAAACACATTCTCAGGCTGGTGGTGGGAGGTTTCCATATCACTGTGGTTTATTTACAATGAGTAAGGGAAGTATTGCACACCAGCATTCCAAGTTTACTCCACTCAGCAAATATCAAATTCTGCTTTGTATTGAAAACCATGCTACAGTACAGTACTCTCTCTCTCTCTCTCTCATAGCAGGGAAACAACTAGCAGGACCAGCTCTGTAGCAACAATCTCACTCATATATACAGCATAATAATACACACAGGATAAGGGTGAGGGTATGTTCAATCCAGTACAGTATAATTATATATAGTAATTAATTATCTCTAGGGATCATCAATGCTTTCAGAGTTTTCATCACAAAGCATTCCACAGTTTTAAATCTTACAGTAATGTACGCAAAAAAAAATAAAAATAAAATCATCTGAGGAATTTTAAGTATCCCTCCTTCCTTGTGCTTAGGTATGGCTTATATTATTTTATATATCGATAAAATTGAGTCTTCTCGGCCAGTAATAGAATGATCCACTACTTTGATCATTCTGGTTTACTGTATTGTGTTTCTCAAGTGACATACATACAGTATTTCTAATTTCACCCCGGGAAGGTATGAGTGGAACATAACAGTTTTGTCCTACTAAAAAAAAATAAGGCAACAAAAGAGAGCTGCTTTATGCACATGCAATGCAATCACACTCTACATAAAATTGAAAGTTTTACATATACCCTTTACTCTGAGGCTGGCAGAGGATTCAGCTGTCCCAATGGGATTGAAAGCGAGGCAGGAATATGTCCCAGTATGGTTTGCGTTGACACTGCTCAAGAGGAGTAATGACAGCTTTGGAGCAACATTATTAATCATAAAGTGATTTGATGATATGAGAGGTACACCATCCTTGTACCATTGTAAGGTGAGTGGATCATCACCCTTAGTTACTGCACATGATACTTGGATCAGTTGACCCTCCTCTACTTCAGTAGGGAAGGCGAATGGCAGGATTTGGGGCTCAACTGGTAAAAACAAAACACCAATTGCTAAATAGTTCTTAGTCTACATTAAATGCATATCACTGTACTGCTCATGGCATTACCATAGAATGTGTAATGTGTCATAACACAGATAAAAAACTTAGAATCTAAAACACTATTACATGTCTATGTTTCCAAATTAAGAATGTGTCAGCCATCCTTACATTATTTATACTTTAAGAGACTTTTATTGTCAAAAAACAACACCACAACTATCCGACAGCAAAACATTATCCATCAATACAAGCATAGTACACTATCAACAGACTTCCCAGAACTAGGATAAGTCAAAGCATAACCAATTTCATATCACATCGTACACAAGTCTAATCATCCTCACTGATTAATCTAACAATCACAACTTTAACCACTTCAATGCCAACACAAGGACTCAAAGCTTCAGAAAACTAATTGAGGAAGTGATAAACAAGGTATTCTTCTCTCGGCTAAATGTTTTGTCCTGCAGAAAGCCGCATGCAGGCTAAAATAATACACCGTCAAGTTTAGTGAACAAGAATGACCCACGGATGAGTGTCTTAGGTGATCTGGGAGTAATGTTTATGTCCTGTTGTTTGCAGCCTTCAAGAAGGAACGTATAATAACTAATAAAACCGAAAAAAAGGGAATACCATGCTGTAACGATATACAACTTATGATTATACCGTACAGCACAAAATATAATATACTGTAAAATAATGCCTTGTACAGTAATAAAATAAAATAAAGAGTAAAAAATGATCATAAAAACACAAGTGGACATTTCAAAGCAGACAGCAGGCAACATATTTTTTCCTCCATGCAAATGAAAACAAATGAAATATCCTCGGTTCCTAAAGGGAGTCGTTTCTTCTCGGTAAATTGGAGGGCTACCGATTCCTCCAGACTGTGCCACAAAACAGATCCCCTACTCGTCGTCATCCACTGCGGTAGTCTGTTGTTGTTGCCTGACACAGTATGGAGGAATCTGTGTTAACCCTTCAATTCGTCCAAGCTCCTCCTAACCCGAGAGTGATTTACCCTTGACTCGCAGTTCCTTCTCGTATCTGGCCTCACCCACGGGGCTAAAGGCGGCACAAGCATACTTCCCAGAGTGTTCAGATACAACTCCTCGCAGAACCAAGTTGCTCAGCTTGGAATCAACTTTATTAATGATAAATTTGGCCGAGGACATGAGGGGCAGATCGTCCTTGTACCACTGTAGTGTTATTGGATCATCACCATTGGCAGTGCAAGATATCTGGATTAACTGTCCTTCGGTAACCTCCTCAGGGAAGCCAAAGGGTAAGATTTCTGGTGGGACTGAATGTGAAAATATAAACCTGGTTAATGGACTGTATTTGTAAATCTATTGGACCATAATGTGAAGATATAAACCTGGTTAATGGATTGTACTGTATTTGTAAATCTATTGGACCATAATGTGAAAATATAAACCTGGTTAATTGATTGTATTTGTAAATGTACGGGACCATAACGTGAAAATGTATTCCTGGTTATTTGGCTTACGAGGAGACACATCTATAGGGAACTTTATGTGAAAATATATCCTGGTTAATCTGTACATCTCATAATAATTATCATGTTGGGTCAGGGGAGCTCTTCCTATTCTACTGTAGTAACAAATCATATACTGTACTTCATATTATTATCTATCAATCTATATAATATCAAGTACGTATAATATTATATAACAAAATTGCACTTTCTAAACAATGCCAAACTTCACCTTCCTAAGCCTTATGAAACGACAGCAGCAATGACTCCTAATAGTGACCAAACCTACGTGTTGAGCAGTGTACACAATTTTCAAGATGTGAGAGCCAATTTCTCTGACCGAAGGAAAGGAAAATTCAACAGCATGTGGAAGGAAGGAAGGAAGGATTTACAATGTCATGAATGAAGTGGATGGACAGATTTGTTGAAGAGCTTAATTATAACTGAAATGTGGAAATTCTTCAAGATGGGAAAGATGAATGTTAAAACTGATTGCAACCGAGTGAAACCAATGGGAGTCCCACAACCACGGTTATCATACACGGAAAGGAGTTATAATAGTCAGGTGTTAATAATTGAAAGATTATCTAGGGGGATAAAAAGAAGCAGCAAAATATTAATTAAAATAATCCATATACTGTAATGTAATACTAATATAATTATAAGGTTGTAAACTGGTGTGGTACCATTGACAGTGAGGACAATGGACTCCTCCACTCGGCCCGCTTGGTTCGAGGCCAAACACGAGTATGTGCCTGAGTGTGTCTTGGCCACTCGTGGTATAATAATGATGGCCATGGAGGGTGTAGGGGAGGAGACTGACACAGAGGAATCCATCACAATACTCCCGTCCTTCTGCCACCTCAGTAGCGGAGGAGGAGAGGACTGAGCGATGCATGACTGCTGAAAACTGTCTCCTTCCAAAACCTCCAGTGTGTCCATAAGGGGGATAATACGAGGAAGGTCTGCAAGTGTGTGTTTAAAGATTTACATTCACACATTTATACTCAAAGGACAAATACCAATTACCACATTTCATCTCAAAAGTCAAACTATTATTCCCACATTTCATATCAAAGGACAAACTCCAATTCTCACATTTCATCTCAAGACACAAATACTGTACCATCTTACACTCAACACAGGGACAGAAAACAAAGATGTCTTGGTCATAATCTACACCTCTCCTCGGATCAATCACACACACACACACACACACACACTCTTTCACACAGCGAGCAAGATCAGAGACACACCACAGGACAGATCAGCAAAGAGACAGACAGATTTACTACCCAAGGAAATGTAAACTGTTTAGCCAAGAAGATTTAGAAGTTTGCAAACCATGATCAAGAAAGAAACAGAGTGTGTGAGAAGCAGCATTCACGTCAAGTGCAAATTTATCATCGTTACGGAAATACACTCTTGAACGACAACCTAAACATTTTGGAAAACGGAATGTGACGATCAAAATAATAATCTATGAGAATATTGTGACATCTTCATTCCTACACCAATAAACCTGATAATTATATTTGATGTCCTATTCAGTGATATATTTGATGTCCTACTCAGTGAAGTTAATTATATACCGTCATGTATTGTACAGTATATTGTATCTACTGTATAATTATAGCCTAACACTTTATTTCCCAACATTACTTTCCTTCAGGGTAGAAATGTCAGAGCAGAAAAGAGGTACTGTATATAACTCCTCTGCCTCATTCAGCTAATATTTTATTCAATGAGATGTTGCCAGCTCATTACAAAGGGTTAATTAATTTCTCATTATATGATGGGAGATTATAGGTAACTGGTGGGTCATGGTAATGGGAAAGTATACTAACAGTTTACCACATTGTAAACACTACTGGGTCATGGTAATGGAAAATAACATTGTATTCAGGGAGTCTGCTCAAATATTATATTAAAATCACAATTCACAAACCAAAATCTGGCATTTACTCTACAGTACTTACTAATGAATTAACTGAATGTACAATACACAATTCAAAATAAAATATATTGTTCTTCTGTGCAACTAAGAATTCCACAAAATATGGCAATGCCAAATAATTTGGGATCGAAAATAATTTTGACCAATGTGGCCGCGAGCCTTCATACAAACCAACAACAACAATATGGGTAAATAGATTGTGATAAACAGGTAAAAACAAAATAATAGGATGATGTGAAGTATGACAAGATAAGAAGCGGACAATTAAACGAAGGGGCAACACTCATATAGAGACAAGTGATAAATTATTACAAAAAAATATATATAAAAAAATAAGACCTTTGACTTTTAGCTTTGAGGATTTAGTGACTTGTCCAGCGGGATTTTGGGCCACACAAGTGTACTCGCCGGCGTGCTTCCTCTGCGATTGCGGTATGACGAGAAGTGACATCATGGGGGAAGGGTAACTCACCGAGATGCTTGTGTCCGTGAGCATTGAGCCGTCTTTAAGCCAAGTGATTCTCGGGGGCGGGTCGGACTGAGCCACGCATGTAATTTGGAAAATGTACCCGGCAAATACCTCAGATTCAGCGGGGATTTCAAGAATATAGGGACGTTCTGCAATTGTCGGTACAGTGGAAAGGATGTTAGTTAGGTAAGTCATTCTCCTTCCCAATATCAAATTTTCTTGACATATATTGTGACTCCCACATACAGTACAAATAATATTAGTAGAATAAACTGTGTAAGTGAATTTGAGGGCATTTACTTATTAAATCTACTATTGAAAATAAATTAAATTAATGGAAAAGTAGAAAATACAATGCTGTACTGTACTATATAGCTTTTATTAGCTAATGTATTATGCAGTTTTAGTATATCTGCTGCTTCCTGGCTTCCCTGCTAAGAGTAATAGTGAATGTTGATACAAACAGAACATTCAACCAGGAAATATATTAAGTAAGAAATGAATTTTGAAGACTCCCTCTATAATGGAAATAATTGATAAACTATTAATAAGTTTTGGTACCCAGCATAAAAGAAAAAAACTCAAGATATTAATATAACCTATTATTGATAAATACATTTGTCGACACAGGCATAATTTTCTGAAGGGTTAAAACAGCTCAATGCCCATCAAAGACAACAGTTCACCTTCACTAATTAATATCAAAAAGGGATGAAAGTTGTTTATCCTAACACTAGTATCTCATATAAACACTGACCACATAACATTTTCTTCACTGAACTACTGTACACACAAAGAGTAAAGACAGATTCAAATCAATTCATCACTTGAGTCACTCATTGGACAACACACGTCAAGAAACAAAACATTTCTTCAGTGAGTTACTCGTTGAAGGAAGAATAGAGACAGACTCAAAAAATTTCTTTAACCAAGTCGCTCGTTGAACTAAACACATCAAAAGGTAAAGACAGATTCATCTCATTTCTTCAACCAAGTCGCTCGTTGAACAAAACTAATGAAGGAAAAAGACCGACTCAAAACATTAACCAAGTCGCTCATGTGAACAACATACGTACATGAAAGATAAGGACAGACTCATCAAGACGTGTGTGAGGAAAGAGGCACCTCACATGTCACTGCTGCTACTGCTGTTGTTGCTTGGATTGGTCACAGCAAAAGCGTTAGACAATGTTCCGCTAACTCATGTGTCAGTGCATAATGCCTTATTCAAAATATCTTATAAATTAGCATGATGCTGGTAAAGTTGTATGGTGTTTATTAAACTTAAAAGACTTGTTTATTCTCATTCTCTCACATCATTTCAAAATGCATGGAAACCTCACTTTCACTTTCTTAAACCAACACTGTATTAGTTTTGGGTAACTTTTTTGTTTTCTTTTTATCAGCCATTCATTCCCATCCATGCTATTTAATGTTTAGTTCACACGTCCAAATCACGTTTCATTAATGACACTCCCAGAACACAACAACATTGATTCCAGCTTGCATTAACCAGATCATCACTCTTATACTCAACACAAGTATTATCTTAATGTCGTGCAAATGCAAATGGAACAGCCATTATTAAGTGGCATTACAATGTATCACCAAAGTGACACTTGTATCAGTCAAGCTACAGTATAACTAATAAGAGTCTCCAACAATTACCCTGAACAATCAAGGGCAATGAATCTGAGCCATAGTTGTTGGTTGCCACACAAGAGTAGTTGCCACTGTGATGTGGACAGAGTGTGTTGAACCTGAGTTGTGAGTAGCGATCACCCAGTTTGTTGATGGTGATATGTGTGTCAATACCATCCTGTTGACCCAATACACCTGTAGCCTGATCATTGAGGCTAGACACACCACCATGCATATCCCACTCAGGACAGCCCCCATCATGCCCTTCCCCAGGGACTCTTCCCATAGCGTGACGATCTGAATCCATCCTTGCCGGAACGACTGGCCGACCATCTTTATACCAGACGAGATTAATGGGGGAGTCCCCAGCCATAACCATACAGGGAATCATATACTCTGATCCAACGTCAGGCTCACCAAGGTTCTCAACTTGGTAAATCTGTGGAGGTTCTACACACCACCAGAAAAAAAAGAATAAGATTTGAACAAAACTTAAACCAGTAGTATTTGCTGTTAGGACATAGGAAATATCAATTAACTGTTAATAGATAGATTCTAAAAAATATCGCTTACCTTTACTGCTCACAACCAGTTTCAAATAATTAACCCTCTGAAAATTATACACCTGAAAAGTTGTTGAGTTAGGTTATAAATGTTGTGTGTATAAAGTGAGGAGCTAACTAACTACCTTCACATACTCAGACTTTAAAAACATGACAAATGTACAAATGTGAAGGTTTACTGACAAGTTAATATCCATAATAAAGTAATGTAGAATTAAAAATCAACAGGTACACTGACACCTAAAGAAATTGAAGACAATAATTCTCAACTTGTAGGTGATAAGTTCTTTACATTTATTATATTACATTTGTTTTCTTTTCTCTAACTGAATCATCCCTAAATCTTGGAAGGATAGTGAGTGTGTTGTGTGTAGATGTGAGAGAAAGAAACATTTGTACTCACCCATAACCTGTACATCGAGATCACCACGAGCAGTGTAGCCTTGAGTGTTACGAGCCACACAGGTGTAGCGGCCTTGGTCTGAGGTGCGTTCCACGGCCTCTACGATAAGAGTACCGTTGGGGTGGACGTTCTGACGACGGTTGATGGGCAGGATGCGGCCGTCTATAAACAAATGTAAACCAATTAAGTACATCATAAAGTGATAATCGTAAATATTTCCAGTTTCAAAATAATGTTTGGTGGCAGCCATAAACAACAACAACAAAATTACAATACTTCACTTACACTCAACTAAAAGTTACTCAAAATGACACACAAAGGATAGATGGCAGTAACAAATGATAAACAGAGGATGAAAATATGATCATTAACTTGACAGACTGGTTATAAAACAACACCATATGAGGAGGAACATTTACTGACATTTCACTATTGTTTCTATGACGTGGAGAAGCAGGAATAAAACAAAGTCATCAATAAAGACTCCATTGTTTTGCCTCTGTTTTCTAACCTGAGAAGTAGTAACAAAACAAAGTCATCAATACAGGCTCCATTGTTTTGCTGCTTTATTAAAACTTGAAGCAACAGTAGCAAAATTAAGTAATCGGTAAAAACTCCTTCTCAAAACAAAGTCATGAAAACAGATTCCACCTCAAAAACAAAGTAAAAAAAGCAGATTCCTTCTCAAAAACAAAGTAAAAAAAAGCAGGTTCCTTCTCAAAACAAAAACATAATTACAGATTCCTTATCATAAAATAAAGTTATCCGTAAAGGCTCTTCCTCCTCCTCCTCCTCCTCCTCCTCCTCCTCCTCCTCCTCCTCCTCCTCCTCCACCTCCTCCTCCTCCTCCTCCACCTCCTCCTCCTCCTCCTCCTCCTCCTCCTCCTCCTCCTCCTCCTCCTCCTCCTCCTCCTCCTCCTCCTCCTCCTCCTCCTCCTCCTCCTCCTCCTCCTCCTCCTCCTCCTCCTCCTAATATAATGTTGTTAAGTTTTGTTACTCACTCTTCTCCCAAACAATGGAGTCGATGGGATAACCAGCAACGGGGCAGTGGACAACCATGTTCTCTCCAGCAACAACAGCAACCTTGTCCATGGGTCTAGGTGGAGACAGGGCAAAAAATGTTAGAGACAGAAAGACAGAGAGAGAGAGAAAAACAGAGACAGAAACATTGAGAGAGAGAGAGAAAAACAGAGACAGAAACATTGAGAGAGAGAGAGAAAAACAGAGACAGAAACATTGAGAGAGAGAGAGAAAAACAGAGACAGAAACATTGAGAGAGAGACAGATACAGACAGAGTGGGTAGAGACGGAGGAAAAATGTTAGAGAGACAGAAAGAGATAGAAAGAGAGAAAACAGACCAACATAACATTAGAGTAGAGAGATTGTATTTTAGTGAAGTTTGACTCCCTAAGGGAAAACATAATTTACTGTACACGTGTTTCAAGAAATTCAATAAATAAACGTTAGAACTTGTAATTAATGTAAGAGAGGCTGTAATTCAAGAAAACCAATACACTTGAAATAATGCGTGTGCCTTGCGTTCGTACCTGATGTAGGGGAGGCCGTAGACGTTAAGCTTGGCTGCATGACGAACTGAACCAACAGTAGAGGAGGCAACACAGGCATACAGACCACCATCATTAGTCAGAACACCAGAGATATTAAGGTGAGACACAACTTCTCCATTCACAGTCACATATTGTCCAACTTGCATCCTGTAGCCGGGCGAGAGTAGAGTTAATGAGATAGTATACATTTGGGTACATTGGAGCACTTTGATTCCTCCAAAGTATGCCAGGAAACAGTACCAGATTAATATAAATAAAGGTACATTTGGGTACATTGGAGCACTTTGATTCCTCCTAAGTATGCCAGGAAACAGGACCAGATTAATATAAATAAAGGTACATTTGGGTACATTGGAGCACTTTGATTCCTCCTAAGTATGCCAGGAAATAGGACCAGATTAATATAAATAAAGGAGGCCTGTTGCTTGGAATAGTTTTGAAAAATCAGCTGCTCCTGATTTACCAACACTGTACTTCTCCTTCATACAGGGGGGAGTCAAAATTTTACAAACATAATTACAGGGTGAAGTACTGACATGATAAGGAACACATTACAACATGAATTTTTTCCAATAATAAAATAGTAATTACCGACGTGAAAGCCAAATCCTGCAGTACTTTGGCTGAATGATTAAACACGTGAAATCAACCCCGTACCCCACCCACATAATCTTCCATAATACCTTATAAAACAGAAAAACCCACATTTCAAAGCCAAGTTAAAAAAAATGGAGTCGCACCTTTCAGTATTGGAGAGACGGCTGCCATCGAGTTCCCAGGTGATCTCTGGTGTGGGGTTACCAGCGGCTACACACTTGAGGTAAACAGAAGGTCCAGGCTGTAGAGTGGAGGTCTCAAAGGTGTAGGTCAGCTGGGGAGGCTCAACTGAAATGGGAAGAGAAGGGGAACTCATGGTAACAGCTAACACAACACGACCCATGATCTCACGTTATCGAAAACCAACAAAAATAGAAAAAATATATATCTATTCACAGTGCGCAAGTAGTATAAATTCAGTCAGTGTTAATTGAAATTTTTTTATATATATTCACAGTGCGCAAGTGGCATAAATTCAGTCTGTGTTAATTGAAAAAAAATTATATATATTCACAGTGGGCAAGTGGCATAAATTCAGTCAGTGTTAATTGAATTTTTTTTATATATATTCACAGCGCGCAAGTGGCATAAATTCAGTCAGTGTTAATTGAATTTTTTTTATATATATTCACAGCGCGCAAGTGGCATAAATTCAGTCAGTGTTAATTGAATTTTTTTTATATATATTCACAGTACGCAAGTGGCATAAATTCCGTCAGTGTCGCAACTTAATAAAAATACTCACATCGTCCACCAAGTTTGAGTTCGGCAGTGGCTTGGGCAGACTCCTGGTCATTGCGGATGAAACATTGATACATTCCCTTGTCTTCACGGCCAACGCTGTCAATACGGAGAACAGCTTCCTTGTGGTCTGTCAATAAATAATGTCAATTAGTTAGCGACCGGTATCAAAATATTTTCTTCGTAATGAATACCCAAATTATTTCATCTAATTAACGCCCAAATTATTCTACTTATGAGAACACAATATTAGACATGAATGAATCACGTTTAAAGGACCCTATGATATACAAGCACAAGTAAATCAGAAAATTGGAGGTAAACAGGTCCTTCAAATATTGCCACAAAACACCTATATGGATGGAGCGTGTTTTATGGCATAGTCAGGAGGAATCAGAAGCCTCCAAATCTCATACACAATCACAGGGTCCTTAAGTAAGTCTGAACGCTTCGGAAACACAAAAAAGACAATAAATAAAATCAGGTTAGCTTACTGAGGGCGGTTCCATCCTTGAGCCAGGTAACGGACTTGACTGGGTTGCCGCGGTAGGTGCAGGAGAAGGTGGCGGGACGACCAAACTCAACCGTCTGTACGTTGGGTTCTACTTGAGCGCTCAGGGGGGCTGGCGGAGGAAGTGACGGAGGGGAGGGGGGCGGAATAATAACATCAGTATTTTTTTTTTTTTCATCTATTTACATTTTCATTTTAGTGTTTTTTAGTTATCTTGTCAATCTACATTTTCATTCAATTCATCAATCAATCCAAATTCAATCTCTCAAAATTTATCAGTCTATGCTCTCAATCAATCTCTTTCCACTTATGTATACACACTCAATCAAATCTCTGTCAATCTATCCATCTACTCTCTCAAGTCAATCTCTGTCAACTTATTACTCTACACTGTCAATCAAACCTCTTTCAATATATTAATCTACACTTTCAAAATTTTAATCTACACTTTCAAAATTTTAATCTACACTTTCAAATCAATCTCTTTCAATATTTTAATTTACACTTTAAAATCAAATCCCTTTCAATATAATTATTAACCTACACTTTTAAAATAATCTCTCTTAATATTTTTTCAACAGTACAGTTTTTTGTTTACCTGTGACGGTGAGTACAGTCTCGACACTCTCTCCACCCACAGAGTTGTTTACCACACACAGGTACTTGCCGGAGTCGTCTACCTTGGCCTCGCGGATGATCAGGGTTCCTCCAACTTGCTTCACGCGGTCTCCAAGTTCCACCGGGGCCTTGCGTCCACCATTCTCGGCAAACTTGAACCATCTGCGAACAAGGGTTGCATTTTAGTACACTGGGAATTTTTAATACAGTAATCTTTCTTTTTTTTTTCCACTGGTGTTTTGTTATGGGTATGTATGGTACTATTTCATGTGTGTGTGTCAAGAGAGAGAGAGAGTGTGTGTGTACTGTATGTGTGTGTGTGTTGGAAGAGAGAGTGTGTGTGTGTGTGTACAGTGTGTGTGTGTCGGGAGAGAGAGTGTGTGTGTGTGTACAGTATGTGTGTGTCGGGAGAGAGAGTATGTGTGTGTGTGATATCTTTTTTTCTGTGTCGTGGTCAACAACAAAAAACAGTGGAAAAAGATAAATTACTGTAAGCCTTGGTTAACTATACTTACTTACTATTGCTTTTCAGGACAATATGCAATACAAATGAATCTATATTATTATAATCTATATGATAATTTAAAAGTTGATTAATATATCCACATACAGTAGTTTGTAACAATTAAAGTTTTTTTTTTGCATAATTTTAAGTGTATTATATTTCAGTAGGTTACTGCTATATCAAATTGATTATTATTTTTAATGGATAACATTGATGAAGACTGTATATATTTTGTATACATAAGAATACATAATTATATACATATACTATTGATGAAGATTGCACAAGTTTCTTATACATAGGAATACATACATTAGTGCTCGACAAAAGTCTATATCGCTTGTAAACCAAATCAACCGAGTGTGATAGTCAAGATGTTTTTACGTGTGGAAAAGGAGTACAGTGACTATAGTACACAAACTGATTTACTTTGATGTTAATTAGACGTTGGTAGAACAAGTAGTTTTCCTAAATCCTACCCAGAAAAAGAACCCCAAACCATTAGGTAATGTGGCTGTTTTACCATCCCACTAATGTAACGAAGGTCAAGTGTGTTACTCTCCTTATGGTGGTAAATGTTACAACTTTGTGTTACAAGACAGTAACGTTAAATACAAGTAAAAGAAAAGATTGACTCGTCTGACCAAAATACGTTTAGCCACTTTTGCTCAAGCTAAGCAAGATATTCCTTGACAAAAGCAACCCTATGCTGCTTTAGTTTAAGAGTCAAGATGGGTTTCTTTACAGTGGCTATAAGTGTACCCAAGGCAGTGAATATGCTTGTTCTCAATACACACACACACAGACACACACACACAAACATCTCCCAAGTCCCAAAGTTCCAGGGGTTGGATTCGTTGACAACACGAGGTGAGGTGTAAGTGAGGCTTCTTTTCAATGTCTCTTTTCAATATGGTCCTGACACGAACCGACAAACTAAAGAAATAGTCAATTGAACTGCTGCTTCCTTTAAAACAACTATCTTTGCAATAGTATTATGTTTCAACGGAATGTTCCTAGGCTTTTTTTTTAATTAATAAGGTAGTAACACACTCAGTGACTGTACACATAAGTACCTACCCTTCAGTAAATAAGTACCTCCTCTCAGTGACAGTACAAATTCCAGTAAATAAGTACCTCTTCTCAGGGAAAATACCACCTCATCAGTTAACTTTTGATTAAATATTTCCCTCACAAAGATAAAGTTCTTTCTTTTTTTGTCAAAAGTCTGTACCGGCCTACTCTACCTGGCACAGACTTTTGTCGAGCACTGTACATACATACATACATAAATAAGAATACATATACATACACTATTGATGAAGACTGCACAGGTGATGTATACTGTATATACGAATACATATACATACACTATTAATGATGACTAATACAGGTGTTTGGATACATAAAAATACATATAACTTACATATATTATGGATAATTGACAATAAACCTAATTAAAAAAAAAAACCACGTGGGACATTAATGGTTAAATCATCATTGTAAACACCGTAGAATTATTTAATTAATTAATGTACGATATTGTCTACATTAATTACTTACCAAATAACTTACCAAATATATCTTAGTAAAAAAAATATATACTCGAACGATTTAAAAAAACTTACGAAACCTTAAATTATCTTGAAAAAACAAAAAAAATCTTACGTATATGTTGGTATAGGAATTATAACTTACCAAATATTAATATCTTTGTTAAAAAAAACACACACACACTCGTAGATAAACTCGAACCATGTCAAAAAACTTACGAAGCCTTAAAATATCTTAAAATAATAATAATAATAAATAAATAACAATAACAATAAAAAACAACAAGATAAAAACAATAATAAAAATAACAACAATAACAACACAAATAATAATAGAATAACAATAAAAAGATAATAATAACAACAACAACAGTAACAGTAATAAAAAAATATATAACTATACCTCAAATAATAATAACCACAATAATAATAATAATAAAAATACTAATAATACTAATACTAATAGACTGAGCTTACGTATAGAGAGGTACGGGGTGAGCCTGAGCAAGACAGAAGACAGTAGCAGTGGTAGTAGAATGAACACTGCTTTCTGATAGACGGCTCCCAGTTACACGAGGTGGGACTCGACTCCTCGGCTCTGTTTATATGAGGATGGGCCCTGATATTTCGTGTGTGTGTGTGTGTGTGTGTGTGTAGAGAGAGAGAGGGATAGAGTTTGTGTGTGTAGAGAGAGAGAGGGATAGAGAGTTTGAGTGTGTGTGTAGAGAGAGAGAGTGATAGAGTGTGTGTAGAGAGTGTGAGTGTGTGTAGAGAGTGAGAGGGATAGAGAGAGTGTGAGTGTGAGAGAGAGAGAGAAGGGGATAGAGAGTTTGTGTGTGTAGAGAGAGAGTGTGTGTGTGTGAAGAGCCTGTCCCCCTACTCTCACACTTCCAAACCCACCCCCACAAACCCCCAAACCTGTCCCCCCTACTCCCACCCCACACCCCCTAAATTACAATCATATACTCACGTGTAAGTAGGAATGGGATGAGCCTGAGCAGGACAATAAACAGAAGCTGATGCTGTAGTGTGGACAGTCACTTCAGGTACCCTTGTTCTCGTGACCTTGGGTGCTACTTGGCTCATAGGCTCTTTAGTAAGCACATACACACACACAGACAGACAGACAGTGTTAAAATTCTCTTTAGTAAGTCCATACACACAGACAGACAGAGTTAAAATGTTCTTTAGTAATTCCATACACTAACACACATACAGACACACAGACAGAGTTAAAATGATCTTTAGTAATTCCATACACTAACACACATACAGACAGTGTTAAAATGTTCTTTAGTACTCCAATACATACATACACACATACAGACAGTGTTAAAATGTTCTTTAGTA
Organism: Petrolisthes manimaculis; assembly: GCA_034508575.1. Lineage (NCBI taxonomy): Eukaryota > Metazoa > Arthropoda > Malacostraca > Decapoda > Porcellanidae > Petrolisthes > Petrolisthes manimaculis. The sequence continues at coordinate 72,001 of JAWZYT010001494.1, read as the reverse complement.
CTCCAATACATACATACACACATACAGACAGTGTTAAAATGTTCTTTAGTACTCCAATACATACATACACACATACAGACAGTGTTAAAATTCTCTTTAGTAAGCACATACATACACACAGACAGACAGACAGTGTTAAAATTCTCTTTAGTAAGTACATACATACATACACACATACAGACAGTGTTAAAATGTTCTTTAGTACTCCAATACATACATACACACATACAGACAGTATTAAATTGTTCTTCAGTACTCCAATACATACAGACATACAGACAGTGTTATACTCGGCTCATAGGTTCTTTAGTAAGCACACACACACACACAGACAGACAGTGTTAAAATGTTAATATGTCACATACCTATACACGTTTCCCCGCCCCCCGCCCCCCAAATAACAAACTTTTACAATTTTCCCTCTAAACGTTTGCTAATTTTCCCTAAAAACGTTTTCCAAATAACAAACCTTTTCAATTTTCACTCCATACGTTTTTCATTCGTCCCTACAAACGTAAATAGCAGATACCTATAAACGTTTCCCAAATAACAAACATTTTCTATTTCCCTTCTAACGTTTTTCAATTATTCCTACAAATATGTCCCATGTATCCCTACAAACGTTTTCCAAATAACAAATGTTTCTTCCACCTCCTAACACGTGCCTTACCTGTACAACCAAAGTAATTAACTCCTCCTCTTACCTGTCCAAGCAAAACTCCCTCCTACTCTACCTGTCCAAGCAAAACTCCCTCCTACTCTACCTGTCCAAGCAAAACTCCCTCCTACTCTACCTGTACAAGCAAAACTCCCTCCTACTCTACCTGAACAAGCAAAACTACTCCTTCATTTACATATCCAAGCAAACCAACTAATTAACTCCTACTCTTACCTGTACAAGCAAAACTCACTCCCTTTCTTACCTACACAAGCAAACCCAACTCCCTTTCTTACATATCCAAGCAAAACCAACTCCCTTTCTTACCTACACAAACAAAACAACTAATTAACTCCTTCTCTTACCTATCCAAGCAAAAACAATTCATTAACACTTCTTACCTGTACAAGCAAAACAATTAACTCCCTTTCACAAACAAATCTCACTCCCTTTCTTACCTACACAAGCAAAACAAACAAAACCAACTCCCTTTCTTACACATCCAAACAAAAACAACTCCTTAACCTCTTCTCTTCTCTTACTTACGTGAATTGTGGAGTAGGGAAGGCCTGAGCCAAACACAGAAGAGTAAGATGAGACTCCACCTGCCCAGACAACTCTTGTAGTCTGTCCCCTGATAGTCTAGGCTCTACGTGGCCACCGGGAGCTGATGGGGCCGATCACGTTATACATATATATATTTATTTATTTTAGAGTGTGTGTGTGTGTGTGTGTGTGTGTGTGTGTGTGTGTGTGTGTGTGTGTGTGTTTATGTGTGTGATAGATTGATTTCTTAGTGTGTGTGTATCTATTTCGTGTGTGTGTGTGTCTATTTCGTGTGTGTGTGTGTCTATTTCGTGTGTGTGTGTGTGTCTCTTTCGTGTGTGTGTGTGTGTAGCAGTGCTGAAGTCTGCAAGGTGTGTATGTGTGTTATAGATTGATTGCTTTGTGTGCGTGTGTGTGCGTCTGACAACTTCGTGTGTGTGTGTATCTGACTATTTCGTGTGTGTGTGTGTGTGTGTATGTGTGTAACAAGGAACCCATGATGAATGAATATAAGCAAAACAAAACCCATCTACTATTTCACTCTTTGACAAATTGGAAGACTACAGATTCTTCCTCTTAACTATATCAGAAAACAAACAAACAAACCAACAAATCAATACCTCCATTAGCAATAACATGGGAATATTCTGTTTCGTGGCACAGTTTGGAGGAATCAGAAGCTAAAAACAAAAGAAGTCCTGCCAAGTCTCAATAATGAAAACAACGAGTGATTAGTGATCCCGTTAAAAACACAATAAATAAATAAACACACAAACAAAAGGATATTATATTATAGCCATGCAGCTGGAAAATAAAATACGATAATAAGGTCTCTAAAACGTACGAATACCCGGGGAAAAAAGGTTAAAATACGATAAGAAAACCTTAAAACGTACAATAAATGAAAATACGACAATAAGTCCTCGAAACGTACGAATGCAGGGAAAAATAGGTGAAAATACGATAATAAATCCTATAAGATATAAGAAACTAGATGAAAATACGACAATAAGACCTCTAAACGTACGAAAATATGTGAAAATACGATAATACGACAATAAGTGCTCTAAACGTACGAATACAAGAGAAAACAGATGAAAATACGATAATAAATCCTATAAAATATAAGAAACTAGATGAAAATACGACAACAAGACCTCTAAACGTACGACTACCCTAATAAACAAGTGTCTTGGGATCCCCAGGGTGAAAACGACGACGACGGTGGTCCGGAAAAACGACAACAACGACAACAACAAGTACGAACAAGTGAAGCCTTTGACCCGACTAGTGTAATGGAGGTGCAACTTTAAGAAGAGGTGGAGGAGGAGGTGGTGGAGGAGGAGGTGGAGGAGGAGGTGGAGGGGACAGGATCGATACCACGTGGATGCTATGACTGTGGAAGGAGAGGGGAGTGGGAGGAGTGGAGAGAGAGGGAGAGGGAGAGTGGGGAAGAAGAGGGAGAGGGAGGGAACTATATCTACCCACAACGCCCCCCTCCCTCCCTCCCTCCCTCTCTCTCTCTCTGTCTCTCTCTCTCTCTCTCTCTCTCTCTCTCTCTCTCTCTCTCTCTCTTTCCTCGTTCTCGTTCCTTTATCTCCTCTTGTTCCCCCCCCACCCATCCCTATCCTCTCTTCTCCTTTCCCAACCCACCATCCTTTCCCTTCTTCTCTCTTTCCTCTCCCAGTCCACCTCTCACTCCCCTTCCTCTTTTCTATCCCCGCCCAACACTCCCCTTCTTCCACTATCCCCGCCCGCCACTCCCCCTCCCCTTCCACCTTTCACACCCCTCCCCTCTTCCTCAGCCCCCCTCCCCGCCCACCTTTCCTCTCTTTCTTCCCCTCTCTCAACCCACCTATCACTCCCCTCTGTCCCCATCCCCCTTCCCCCTCTCCCCTCTGCCCCCCTCCCCCTCCCCCCCCTGATCTCGTGACTATACTCCTGACGTAGTTCTCGGAATGGTTAGGGGAAGGGCGCCCCCCTCTCTGCCGCACCCCCCTTCCTTTCCACCCCCGCCCCCATACACACACACACACACACACATACACACCCGAGGGGAACGATAATCCTGACGAAGAGAGAGAGAGAGAGAGAGAGAGAGAGAGAGAGAGAGAGAGAGAGAGAGAGAGAGAGAGAGAGAGAGAGTGTGTGTGTGAATTAGTGAGTATGTGTGTATGAGTGAGTGAGGGAGCCAGGAGTACACACACACACACACACACACACACACACACACACACACACACAGGTAAAACCCTCTTGGGAACTCAGCTATAAGTAGGAAGGAAAGTCTGTGTTAAAGGTAAGTGTTCAACCCTTTCCCCTTCCCCTTACACTACCCTCTTTTCCCCTCCCTTACACTACCCTCTTTTCCCCTCCCTTACACTACCCTCTTTTCCCCTCCCTTACACTACCCTCTTTTCCCCTCCCTTCCCCTCTTTTCCCTTCCTTTCCCCTTCCCTGTGCCTCTTTTCTCTTCTCCCTCCCCTCACCTCACCTCTCCTCCCTTCTCTTCTCTTTTCTCTTCCTCCTTCCATCCTTTCCTGTCCCTCCCTTACCCTCCCCTCCCATTCTTTTATGTCCCTCCCTTCTCTTCCCTTCCCCTCTCCCTCTTCCCCCTCTTTTTCCTCTCTCATGCGCCTCATGACCACGACCTAGATAGCCCCCTCCCCTCCCCTCCCCTCTCTATCACTCCCCCTCCCCTCTTTCCCCCTCCCTCCTCCCCCCTGGTCCAGTCTCAAGGTCAGTCTGCAAGTCAGACTCCCTAAATATTGTTGTCCTTATACAAACTTTTCACACACACACACTCAATTACTCACACACACACATATATATATATATATACACACATACATGCATTCAATTACTCACATACATGTATATTTTCAGCCTCCCAGCTGCTACTTTTTAATAAACCGATTATTATTATTATTATTATTATTATTATTATTATACATACACTCAATTACTCACATACACACACACTCAATTACTCACATACACACACATATATATATAGATACAGACACATACATATATATATACACATATACATACTCACACACACATAAAAATAACAAATTATCAATACAAATAATAACAACAATAATAACGAAACTCTGTAAACAATAATAATGTAATTTCCAAATACGAATATCACTTCTAAACCCACCTTCCACCACCACAAAAAAAAAAAATATATATATATATATATATATATATATATATATATATATATATATATATATATATATATATATATATATATATATATATATATATATATATATATATATATAACCTAAAACATATCACATTTCCTTCACGAAACTTTGAAATTAATATTGTTGTTGTTGTTGTTGTTGTGGTTGGTTTTGTGCCCCACCTTGACGCCCTTAGAAAAGCCCTAACGTACAGTACCTGAAGGAGGGTAGAGGGTAGGCCTGTATCTTGCATGTGAGTGAGGTGGTGTTGGCTTGGTTGGTTGACAAAGGGAAGGGGATTTCTTGTAGCTTTGGACTGGTGCTGGTGGTCGCCTCTGATACATACATACAGACACAACATTTACATACATACATACACAATATTTACATACATACACAACAGTTACATATACACATTTTCATACATACACAACAGTTACATATACACATTTTCATACATACACAACAGTTACATATACACATTTTCATACATACAGTACACACAATACATACATAAGATATTCATATACATACAGTACATACACAACATTTACAGATACACATACATAATTATACATACATACAAAATATTTACATATATATTCCTCTTTATCACCTTCTCCCTGTCCCTCCATTCCTCCTATTTCCTTCTATCACCATCTCCCAGTCCCTCCACCCCATCGTAAACACTAAGGACAGTCTTGCATACGATCCATACCACAGTAGGGTTAAATAAGAGTACCTACCTGTAACTTGGGATAGGGAAGCCTTGGAGATTACAGAGGAGGGCGAGTGAGTCCCCTTCAGAAACTAGACTGGGTATATGAAGTTCTCTCAGTCTTGGAGCCGTACTGGACTGTGGATCTGTTTGTTGTGGTGCCATAATGGATTTGGGTACTCTCTCTCATGGCTCTCTCACTCTTCATATGGCTCTCACTCTTCATCTGGCACTCTCACTCTTCCTTTGGCACTCTCACTCTTCATATGGCTCTCACTCTTCATATGGCACTCACTCTTCATATGGCTCTCACTCTTCATCTGGCACTCTCACTCTTCATCTGGCACTCTCACTCTTCATCTGGCACTCTCACTCTTCATCTGGCACTCCCTCTTTATCTGGCTCTTACTCTTCATTTGGCACTCTCACTCTTCCTTTGGCACTCTCACTCTTCATATGGCACTCTCACTCTCTCCAAATTGTGTGTGTACGAGAAATAGATAACTAACTAACTATCTTACTAACAAACTAACTCACCAACTGACAAACAAAATAACTAACAAAACAAATACTTCCCTAAATAACAAACTAACTCACAAAATGGCAAACAAAATAACTACCCTACCTAACAAATTAACAAACTAACAAATACCTCCCTAACCAACCAACTAACTCACCAACTGACAAACAAAATAACTACCCTACCTAACAAATTAACTAACTAACAAACACCTCCCTAACCAACTTACTAACTCACAAAATGGCTAACAAAATAACTACCCTACCTAACAAATTAACTAACAAATAACAAACTAACTCACAAAATGGCAAACAAAATAACTAGCCTACCTAACAAATACCTCCCTAACCAACTTACTAACTCACAAAATGGCAAACAAAATAACTAGCCTATCTAATTAAAAACACAGGCAACCCACTGACCTGACAGAGGGGGGCGGGGACCCTTGTACACTACAGGTAAGGGCAGTGGGGCTCCCCTTCCCAACCCTCCTTTTCTGACCAATGGAGTCTTCATCTTTTCGAGTGGGTCTCACGCTGGCTTGAGGAACTGAGTACAGGTTTATACATACTAATTGGATGAACCAGTTTCCTCCAAGATACGACGTGAAACAAGAGGCCTCAGTATAAGATATGTCAGGTCTGTTTTGTGGTATTATTTGGAGGAACCAGAAGGACTAACCTAGAGTATATTGGGCCGAGGGAAGGGTAGCATTTGTGTGTGTGTGTGTGTGTGTGTGTGTGTGTGTGTGTGTGTGTTTAAACTGATCTAACAAAGCCTTCAAGTATTGCCACGAAACACACACACACACACACACACACACACACAGACAGACAGACAGACACACACACACACACACACACCTATAAGTAAGGAGCTTGTTAGTTTCGTGGTATAGTCAGGAGGAATCAGAAGCCTCCAATTTTTATTCACAATCACAGGGTCCTTAAACTTTCAGACTACTTCCGGATATCGATATTACACGAATATTTTATGATTTGAGAATAATTTATAAATACTGATAAAACATCTCTCAATCTCACTCTCACTCTCTCTCTCTCTCTCTCTCTCTCTCTCTCTCTCTCTCTCTCTCTTACACACACGCACCTGAATACTGGAACTGGGTGAGCCTGAACGAGAGAGAGAAGAGTAGCAGGATCTCCTGTATTAGTTCGACTCTCCATCAACTTAATGCCTGAATCCTTGACAGTGGGACGTATAGTGGAGGTCGGTTCTATATACACCAAGTCAACAACAACAACAACAACAACACATACATATATATATTAGGGTATGGTATATATACACATACACAAATGCACACACACACATGGTACAGTACTATACACATACATTCACACACACAGTCAACAACAACAACAACACATACATATATATATTAGGGTATGGTATATATACACACATACACAAATACACACATACCTGTACATACATTAGGGTACGTTATATACACTCATACACACACACACAGTCAACAACAACACACATACATATATATATTAGGGTATGGTATATATACACACATACACAAATACACACACACACACACACACACGGTACAGTACTATACACACACACATAACACACACAGACACACACACACACACACATACATACACACACACATACACACACACATATCCTTCCCGACTCGCAAAAGTTTACCAAGAATTTCAGAACATAATAACTGCCTATATATAATTATGTATGTATGTCTCTCTCTCTCTCTCTCTCTTTCTCTTTCTCTTTCTCTCTCTCTCTCTCTCTCTCTCTCTCTACTTATTCAAAAACCCATTACCCAAATACGAATAGTCAAACCCCCAAACACAACACTCACCTATATTACCCATTATTACCCATTACAACTCACGTATATCCAACCCCCATTACCCATCACGTATATCCAACCTCATTACCCATTACAACTCACGTATATCCAACCCTCATTACCCATTACAACTCACGTATATCCAACCCTCATTACCCATTACAACTCACGTATATTCAACCCAACCCCCATTACCCATCACGTATATTCAACCCCCATTACCCATCACGTATATTCAACCCATTAACCATTACCCACAAACCCCAAACACAACTCACCTAAATTGTGGAACTGGGTGGGCTTGAGCAGGGCAGGTCAGAGTGGCAGGGTTACCTTGTGTCGCCTCAGCTGCCTCAAATCTTTCCTTTATTGACAGTCGAGGGCCAGCCAAACCAACAGGCTCTAGTCACCAGTTAGTTATGGTTTGATTTTTTGTTAGTGAGTGATGTGTGGTGCTGAATTTTTGTTACTTTATACATACTTATATATACATACACACTCGCTGAATTTTTGTTTACTTTATACATACTTATACATACATACACACTCGATCATTGTTAGTTTGTTTGTGTTGTGTGGTGCTGAATTTTTGTTTACTTTATACATACTTATACATACATACACACTCGTTCATTGTTTTTTTGTTTGTGTTGTGTGGTGCTGAATTTTTGTTACTTTATACATACTTATACATACATACACACTCGCTCATTGTTTGTTTGTTTGTGTTGTGTGATGCTGATTTTTTGTTTACTTTATACACACACACACACACACACACTATATCACACTATCTACCTCTCTATCCCTGTATCTCTTCTCTCTCTCTTCTCTCTCTCTCTCTCACACACACACACACACACACACACACACACACACACACACCTGAATGTTGGTACTGGATGAGCCTGGACCAAACACAACATAGTGGCTCTTCCTCCAACCTCAGTGTGACTCTTGAGACGCTCTACCCCAGAATCCTTTACAGTGGGACGTACAGTGGAAGTCGGCTCTATACCCAAAATAATAACAACAACCTCATCACAACACACATCACAACAACACACACACACACACACTATAAGGCAACACAACGCGAGACACACACACAACACATACACACACACACACACAATACCCCAGATAACAATAACAATCTCATCACAACACACACACAACACACACACAATACCCCAGATAACAATAACAATCTCATCACAACACACACACAACACACACAATACCCAAGATAACAATAACAATCTCATCACAACACACACACAACACACACACACACACATATATCGCATAAGGCAAACACATTCATCACACCATCATAACACACACAAAACACACACACACACACACACCACACACATTACCCCAGATAACAATAACAATCTCATCACAACACATGAGTCACTATGCAACACAAAACACACATGTTTTTTGTTGTTGTTATTGTTATGGTTATGGTTTATGTTATTATTGTTGTTTGTTGTTGTTGTCGAAAACGAAAGAAACCCCATAGATGAAAAGTGTCTTAGAATGAACCAAAATAGTGGATAATGATACAAAAAAATACAATATAGTGAACCCAGTACTTCAGTAAAAATATCCAAAATAATGATCACCTATAAACTAACTCAATTAACAACTTTCCTATATATATACCGTACCTGTATTTGGGTGTGGGATGCGCCTGAGCCTGACAATGTAAAGTTCCTGTTGTGTCCTTTGCCATACCAGCTAATACCAACTTGTCACTGAGAGCAAGACGAGGTGCTGACAGTCCTATGGGGTCTAACAATCACATCCACACACCAGTTTAGAACCACAAGAAACTTAGGGCCTTATAAAGAAATATATATATTGGATATTTTTTTTTTTTGTATTTCGAAAAGGATAGAATTGATTTGGTGGTGATGAGGTGGTGATTTAAGGTGTGTGTGTGTGTGTGTGTGTGTGTGTGTGTGTGTGTGTGTGTGTGTGTGTGTGTGTGTGTGTGTG
>JAWZYT010001494.1:40000-55000 GCA_034508575.1 Petrolisthes manimaculis | reverse complement strand
CTCTCTCTCTCTCACACCATGAGACATTTAGCATACACACACACACTCTCACTCCCACTCTCTCTCACATACACACACACACACCAAGACATTTTGAATATACTCTCTCTCTTCCTCTCTCTCTCTCTCTCTCTCTCTCTCTCTCACACACACCAACCTGACAGAGGGGGTAGGGGATGCCTGGGCTTGACATGAGAGGGACAGGGGGGGACCAGAGGGGTGAACGAAACCTTCCAAATTCCTCTTATTGGTGAGACGGGGGGCGCTGCTCCCCACGGGTTCTAAGAGGGGGGGGGGGGCACGCAAGTCAGCACCCCACGTCAGTAAGTCGGCCAATAAGTCAGTAAGTCAGCAAGCCAGTCAGTCAGTCAGTCAGTCAGTCAGTCAGTCAGTCAGCAAACCAAGTCATCACAAGTCATCTTTCATTCATCACACAACTTCATTCATCACTATTTTCCTACAATCTACTTCATTCATCACCATTTATCACTGTTACCATTCCTTCCTTTATTTATCCATTATCACTATTACCATCTCAAACACCATCATGATTCAAGATCCTACTGCCTCTCCCTGTGTGTGTGTGTGTGTGTGTGTGTGTGTGTGTGTGTGTGTGTGTGTGTGTGTTGACATCAAAGGGACATCATCTAATGCACCTCACCCGACCTGATGTCTCACTCACTCACTCACTCTGTGTGTGTGTGTGTGTGTGTGTGTGTGTGTGTGTGTGTGTGTGTGTGTGTGTGTGTGTGTGTGTGTGTGTGTGTGTGTGTGTGTGTGTGTGTGTGTGTGTGTGTGTGTGTGTGTGTGTGTGTGTATGTGTGTGTGTGTGTATGTATGTATGTATGTATGTATGTATGTATGTGTGTATGTATGTATGTATGTATGTATGTATGTATGTATGTATGTATGTGTGTGTGGTGGAGGTTTAGAGGGAAGGGAATCAAGTTATCATCCAAGTAGTTGTATCGTATATCCTAAATAATAGAAGGGTACCTGATGGTTGGGGGAGGTGAGGACTGGGCACTACAGAAGATTGATGAAGGCTCTCCCTCTTCACGAAAAAAGCTCTCAGATTTCCTCTCACTTGTAAACTTGGGACCACTGCTTCCAACGGGCTCTGAGATGGGTGTGACAGTCCCCAGTTCTCATTATCACACACACACACACACTATCTCATTATCACACACACACACACACACACACACACTATCTCATTATCTCACACACACACACACACACACACACACACACACAGTAAGTAAGTATTCACATCTTCAATAAAAAATTTTGAGGTGTTTTACGTTTCGCACTCAATCGATCTGTTCACGTCACTAACTTGTGTGTGTGTGTGTGTGTGTGTGTGTGTGTGTGTGTGTGTGTGTGTGTGTGTGTGTGTGTGTGTGTGTGTGTACAGTACCTGGTGGCTGGTGGTGGAGAGGACTGAGCCTGACAGAAGAGTGAGAAGGGGTGACCTTGTGCCCGAGTAAAGGCCTCCATGTCCCTCTCACTTGTCAACCTGGGACCACTGCTTCCCACCGGCTCTATTATGAGTAGCCCACGGTGGTAATAATTATCTCTAACTAACAGGTGGAAAGGTAACGCTGATGTGTGTGTGTGTGTGTGTGTATATAGCTGTCTGTCAATGTGTGTGTGTGTGTTCGTGTGTGTGTCTTCATCTGTCTGTCATTTTATGTGTGTGTCAGTCATTGTGTGTGTGTGTGTGTATCTATCTGTCAATGTGTGTGTGTATCTGTCTATCAATGGATGTTGTGTGTATCTATCTGGCACTGTGTGTGTGTGTTTGTGTGTGTGTATCAATATGTGTGTGTATGTGTGAGTGTGTGTGTGTGTACCTGAAGGCAGGGGGAGGGGACGCCTGGGCCTGACAGAAGAGAGACGTGGGCTGCCCCTGACGTAGTGAAAACGCCTCGAGTTCACTTCTGCTTGTAAACTTGGGACTGCTACTACCAACTGGCTCTGTTTACATCACAACAAAACCATACCACGAGGGGACGAGTTAGAGAAGGCATTTGTGTTGTGGTTGGGAGAGAGTGAGAATTTGTGGGGTTGTGAGAGTGAAAATATGTTGTGGAGTTGAGTGTGAGAATTTGTGGGGTTGTGATAGAGTGTGTGTGTTGTGAGGGAGTGTGTGTTGTGAGGGAGTGTGTGTTGGGGAGTGTGTGTTGGGGAGTGGGGAGTGGGTCTTGCCTTATGCTCCACAGTCAGAGATAGGGGATAAAAACTACACACACACACACACACACACACACAGGGCAAACGAGTACACTGACATCTGGTGTTGACATAAAACAACAAGACTTTAGTCCTTCAAATAACGTAAACAAACATTCCCACAGGTTACTCATATAAACAACAGCTTCTGAAAATTGAGTGGGGCTTCGACACACACACACACACACACACACACACACACACACACACACACACAAACACACACACACACACACAAATGTTGCCAGTTTTCACGAGTATCCATCAACAATTTTGCAACAAGAGACGGGGACTTAATGGTGTGCACTATCTCTCGACACACACACACACACACACACACACAGACACACACACAAACAATCCTCAATACTGACTTCTGCCCCTGATGTCTCCTATTTGGCACTAATAAGGAACTTCATATTGGCAGAAATTGACCATCTTTCACTTGGGCTGTACCACCCATTCATGTATCCAACTCTACACACACACACACACACACACACACACACACAGTACCTGAAGGAGGGGAGTGGGTGAGCCTGGGCCTGACATAGGAGTGTGAGGGAGTGGCCAGAAGGTTTTACGAAGGATTCAAGTTTGGTTTCTTTGGTCATGCGAGGAGGACCACTTCCCACTGCGTCTGTGAAGGGATGGGACGGGATGGGACGGTGTGTGTGTGTGTGTGTGTGTGTGTGTGTGTGTGTGTGTGTGTGTGTGTGTGTGTGTGTGTGTACTATGTCTGTGGAGAAGTGAAATGGGAAGGGGTCGATTGTGTGTGTGTAAGAGTTGAATGGGATGTGGTCGTTAGTGTGTGTGTGTGTGTGTGTGTGTATGTGTGTGTTCTATCATCTAACCTGACCTAACCCCATCTGACCTGACCTTTTCCAACCACAACCTGATGACCTAAAAAAGTCCTAAATACACACAAACAAAAAAACATACAATACCTTTTTATGAAGACAAATTGTAGCCTCGTCTTCTGAGTTGAATTCGTTTTTCTTCATAATAATTAAACATTTTCTTCTTCACTTACCTGTGTCGCATTTGTATATATATAATTAATTAAATAACTTACCTGTATTATAATGGAGAGATAAGTGGAATGGTTATGCAAATTAGGAAGTACATTTTAGGGCCAAGTTTGAGACAATGACTGACTGACTGACATGCGATCACACTACACGACCAAGAAACAACAATAATAACAACAATAACAAGATATAATTCGATGGCAACACCGCCCCTTAAAGATGCCAGCGACCACTCGCCCTTTGCTATCTTTATTTTTTTGTGACCTTGACCTTCGACCGATTTTGCCCAAAAGTTAATCATTTTGTTTTATGATGAATATTTATCAATAGAAAAAAAATGAACATCATACGGCTAAAACTGTGGACGCTAGACTGTAAACAAACACACGAACAAATAAATAAATAAATAAATATCCAGCACCGAAAACAATACACCGTCCCCCCTTCGGGGCGGGGCGGTGAAACAACAACAAAAATAATAATAACAACAACAACAACAATAATCATCATCATCATAATAATAATAATCATAACAATAACAAAAATATTAATAATAATAATGAAAATAATAACTTTTCAGCCACATCACCACAACATCATCACCAACAACACCATCATCATCACTATCTTCACTCCACCACCACCACCACCACCACCACCACCATCATCACTATCTTCACCACTTGTTAGAAGATGAAATACAAGGTGTTAAATTTATGTGTGTGTGTTGTTGTGCTTTCCGTCTTCATGATCTAAACGATGATTCAGAAGCTGACTCATAACACCACACACACACACACACACACACACACACACACACTCACACACTCACTTGCTCTCTCTTTCTTATTCTCTCTCTCTAACACATACACACACAAACTCACTTTCTTTCTCTCTCTCTTACACACATACACACACATACAAACTCTCTCTCTTTCTCTCTCACACACACAAACACACACAAAAGGTGACACAGATCTAGAATATGATCCATTAGTCATTTCCTCTCTCTCTCTCTCTTTCTCTCTCTCTCTCACTTTGGGGACAATTGGATTAACTAGACATTGAGGAGGTTGGTTGACGAAGGTACCGGGAACCTTAGTCATCCGGTGAGTCACACACACACACACACACACACACACACACACACCATATTTATACACGTCGCTATACGGGAGACAAGAGTAGATACACACACATACACACAAACACAAACATTACTTACTTCACGATTATCTTTCTCAGGGTAATAATATATTTAAAAAAAAAAAAAAAAAAAAAAATACTTCCTTCGCGATTACTTTAAAAAAAAAAAAAAAAAAAAATCACAGACGTACACAAACATTTACTTCCAAAACAATATTTACAATTCACGTATATCTATTGTAGAACATAATAAATGAAAGCAAAACAACTCTCTCTCTCTCTTCTCTCTCCTCTCCCCTTCCCTTGCTCTCTCTTCTCCTCCCTCCCTCTCTCCCCCTTTTTCTACCTTCCTGTGTGTATGTGTGTCTGCCACTGACCTAAACTGAGGGACGGGGAAACCTTGGGCACGGCAGGCGAGGGCGAAGGAGGTACCCTGGTGACGAGAGAATGTGTTGCTTTTGGCCATTTCTGCTACTTTGGGAGACTCACTTGAAAACGGCTCTGAGAAATGAAGTGGTGGGAAGTAAGTGTGTGTGTGTGTGTGTGTGTGTGTGTGTGTGTGTGTGTGTGTGTGTGTGTGTGTGTGTGTGTGTGTGTGTGTGAAGTGTGTGTGTGTGTGGGAAGTGTGTGTGTGTGTGTGGGAAGTGTGTGTGTGTGTGTGTGGGTGGGTGCGTGGGAAGTGTGTGTGTGTGTGTTTGAAGGGGAGGAAGGGTTGGGTGTGTGTTTTTGAAGGAAAGGAAGTGTTGGTTGGTTAATTGGTTGGTTTGTGTATATGTGTTTTTTAAGTGAAGGAATGGTTGGTTGTGTATGTGTGTGTGTGTGTGTGTGTGTGTGTGAGAGAGAGAATGTGAGAAAGAGTCCCACAACACCCACTAAATTGCCATCAGTCCTGCACAACAACACGGAGACAAAAACAATAACAATAATCACTCCTCCTCTGCCTTGAGTGAAGTGACGAAGTGTGTGTATTTAAACGTGTATACCCTATATTAATTTTATATTTAGACGTCTATACCTTATATTTAGATGTGTATACCCAACATTTATACGTCTATACCCTATATTCATACGTCTATACTCTATATTCATACGTCTATACTCTATATTCATACGTATATACCTTATATTAATACGTTTATCCCTATATTTAGACGTCTATACCCAACATTTATACGTCTATACCCTATATTTATATGCCTAAACCCTATATCCTTACGTCTGTACCCTATATTCATACGTCTATACATTATATTTATACGTCAAAACTCTATATATCATTTAGACCAACATGTGCTCAAGGGCGTGGCATACCTGAAGGAGGGGACGGGGAAGCCTTGGACGCGGCAGGTGAGAGTGAAGCCGGAGAGGGCCCTTTTAATGAGAATGTTCCCCCGGGCGTCTTCAGCCACTTTGGGAGACTCACTGGAGAAGGGCTCTTGAAGGAGGCGAAGAAGATACACGAATTGAGGAGAACCCATTGGATTTACGACTCTCAGCCTCACACAAAATACGACCATAGTATACGACCCTATCTTGTCCCTAAACCCCACTGAAACGACCCTATCTCGTCCCTAAACCCCACTGAAACGACCCTATCTCGTCCCTAAACCCCACTCAAACGACCCTATCTCGTCCCTAAACCCCACCCTGATAACGACCCAACTTCAACCCTTAACCCCACCCTAAATATGACCTAACTTCAACCCTAAACCTAACCCAAACGACCCAATCTCGTACCTAAACCCCATCCTGAAAACGACCCAATCTCGACCCTCAACCCCACCCTAAATACGACCCTACACTATACCCACGTGACCTTAATGCCAGTTTGTTGTTGTGGTGTGTTTGTGTGTATGTGAAGATTCTTTGTTTATGTTTTTTTTTTTTTTTACCTGCTACGAATTTCTCTACTTCAAATAAATCCTACATAGTTTTTTTTTTTATCCCACCTTGATAAATGTTTCGTCTGTCTGTCTCTGCCTCGTGAGTTTTCTTTCGTTTCTATGTCTGGGGTTGCCACTGTGTTACTCTTTAACTTTTTAACAGTGCAAGACTTACCTAAACACAACAGCACACGACTCGTCAAAACCTACACCTTTTCAACAGCACAAAATATACCTAAACTTTACCTTTTCTTAACAGCAAAAAATTTACCAAAACTCAATCTTTTTTTCCACAGCACAAAATTCACCTATAACACCAAATTATCAACAGCTCATGCAACACGACTAACCCAAACCTCACCTTTCCAACAGCAACAAAAGACTCATGCACCTACAACTCAACAGCCAAAAATTCACCTACAACTTTCCATAATTTTAACAACACAAGACAGACACACACACACCCACCTTACCTAAACTCCACCTTTCCAACAACACAACACGACTCCCCTAAACACAACCAACAGCCAAAGATTCACCTACAACTCAACCTACAACTTTCCATCTTTTTAACAACACAAGACAGAACACACACACACAACTTACCTAAACACAACCAACAACCAAAAGATTCACCTACAACTTTCCATCTTTTTAACAACACAAGACAGAAGACACACACACACACACACACACACACACACACACACACACACACACACACACACACACACACACACACACACACACCTTACCTAAACTCAGGTACGGGGTAGCCTTGTACTCTACAGGTGAGGGCAAAGGCTGACTCCACCTCCCACGTATAGATGTCGCCCTTAGCACCGGAAGCAACCTTGGGACTCTCGCTTGAAAACGGCTCTTAAAACACCAGAAAACAACAACACACACTCAACTTAACATGTGAAACTTTAAACATGAAACAACAACAACACACACACCATACAAACAAACAAACAAACAAACAAACAAACAAGATAGAGACAAATGTGATTCACTTTTCATATGTTTTTTGGTTGGGGTACAAATTAATTTTACCGTCTCGCTTCTCCATCCCAATACAAGATTAAAGGACATTATAATTACGTGTGTATGTGTGTGGTTTTCATTTCTGTGTATGTGTGAGTGTGTGTGTATGTGTGTGTATGTGTGTGTATGTGTGTGTATGTGTGTGTGTGTGTGTGTGTGTGTGTGTGAGTGAGTGAGTGAGTGAGTGAGTGAGTGAGTGAGTGAGTGAGTGAGTGTATTCATGAGTGTGTTCTTGTGAGTGTGTGTGTATTCGTGTATGTGTGTTCTTGTACTCATGAGTGTGTGTGTGTTCATAAGTGTGTGAGTACAAGCGAGTATGACTATCCTACACACCTTTCTCTGGACACACAAGACTAATTATTAAAAAAAAACTCACCTGAACTCGGGAACAGGAAAACCTTGGACCTTACAGGGAAGAGCAAACTCCTCACCAACACCCCAACTGTACGTGTCACTCTTGGCCCCTGATGCTACCTTGGGACTCTCACTTGAAAACGGCTCTTAAACACGAAACAACAACAACAACAAATACTCAACTTAACATGTGTATCTTTAGCCTTTAATTGAGGGGGTAATTAATTGTTGGGGTAATTAATTGAGGGAGTAATTCACTTTTGTTGTTGTTGTTGTTTGTTATATTAGAGTGCCTTGATATAAACACAAGACAACAACAACAACAAACACAACTCAACATGTGTAACACTAGACTTCAATTATTTGAGGGGGAAATTCACTTTATTTTTGTTTTATATATATTGGAGTGCCTTGATTCCTAAAAAAAAGTATGCCAGGAAACAGGACCAGATAAACAATAAACACAAAACACAAAAACAATCAACTCGACTTGTGTTTATTTGATGGGGTAATTCACTTTTGTTTTTGTTTTATATATATTGGAGTGCCTTGATTCCTTTAAAATATTCCACGGGGTATCAATGTGGTTTGGTTTGTTTATATGTACCATCTCTCATTTTCCAACCCCCAAAAGAAGTTATATAATATTATCTAAACTTTAACAATGAACTTATGGGTCGCGTAATGAAAATGTATATGTTTACTATCGTCAATAATATACGTACTGTGTTTGTGATATTTATAAACTGCCTTTACTAATAACTACTGCCATAAGACTCTCACATCTCATAGTACAAACCTCACACCTCATAATATAAACCTCACACCTCAGATTCAACCTCACACCTCAGATTCAACCTCACACCTCATAATATAAAACCTCACACCTCCACACGACACTCTCACACCTCAGATTCAACCTCACACCTCATAATATAAACCTCACACCTCCACACCACTCTCACACCTCATAGAACAAACCACACACCTCCATATGACACTCACACCTCATAATATAAACCTCACACCTCCATACCACTCTCACACCTCATAGAACAAACCTCACACCTCCAATCCTACCAACACCAACAACACCAACATTCTTCTCACTAATAATAATAATAATAATAATAATAATAATAATATCCAAGTGGAGTAATGTTCTTCTTCATACTTTCCAGAGAAGAAGGCCAAACCACCACACCACACTCACCTGAACTCTGGAACTGGAAACCCCTGGACTTTGCATGGAAGAGCGAAGGATTGTCCAACACCCCATACGTATTTGTTGCTCCATGAATCTGAGGCCACTTTGGGACTCTCGCTTGAAAATGGCTCTATATAAAACGATACAGAAAAAGAAGGTAAACAAAATGGAATGTCACAAACGAGCCTAAACTTTTTTTTTTTTACGATACAGAAAAAGAATGTAAACAAAACAAAAAGTAAAAAACGAGCCTAAACTTTTTTTTTACGATACAGAAAAAGGTAAACAAAATAAAAAGTTACTCACAAACGAGCCTAAACTAAACTTTTTTTTTTACGGTACGGTTACAGAAGAAGATAAACAAAATAAAAAGTCACTCACAAACGAGCCTAAATTTTTTTTTTACGGTACGGTACTTGAATTTGTTTGTTTAATGTCACGCTGATAAGTAAACAAAACAGTCGCAAACAACAACAAATAACGTGTTGACAACGAGCCCAAACTCAATCCACAATAACATGATTACGAGCCCAAATTTTGTTTACGGTACCTTAGCTTGTGTTTGTTTGTGTGTGTGATATCGTTGTTGTTTGTATAGTGTGTGTGTGTGTGTGTGTGTGATATCCTTCCTTCCTTTTTTTCCTTCTACATTACCTTCCCACAATCCACAACTATGATACTTCCTTTTTCCTTCTTTCCTACCTTCCCATAATCTATATATCTAAATGAAGAGACTCTGTTTGTGTGTCATGGTATACAAATTGTCATGTGACCACCTACAACGCCAAGAATTAACACACAGAAAGTGTGTGACAGTGAGGGGGAACAGAGGGCATTTTCGTCACAAAAAACACCCCACTAATTAATTAATTACACATACTTCACTTTTATTGTACACCTGGCAACCCACTCTGTTTGTTTACATTCTACGCTCACACGCTGCTACCGCTTGGAAGGTAAAAATATCGTACCATGCGTAACACGGGCTTATGGTCTAGTGTATAACAACGTAAAACTCACCTGAACTCTGGTATTGGGTAACCTTGGACTTTGCATGGGAGGGCGAAGGCAGACCCAACCTCCCACCTGAACGAGTCAATCTCAGACCCGGAAGCCACTTTGGGGGACTCACTCGAAAACGGTTCTAAGAGTAGGAACGAACCAACCAGTGCACATAAAAAAATATAATAGAAAAAAAAAAATAAAAAAAAATAAAAAAAAAAAAATAAAAAAAAAATAATAATAATAATAATAATAATAAAACACACACACACACCTACAACCCGACCCCCTAAATTTGGACTATGACTATTTGACTAAGACGACTCACCTAAACTGTGGTATGGGGAAGGCTTGGGCAGGACAGAGGAGTGCAAAGGAGGTACCCACGCGACGAAGGAGTGACTCGCTTCTTGCACTCTCACCAACTTTCGGAGACTCACTCGAAAACGGCTCTGAACCACATTTAATTTAGGGGGTACAGTAATTTTTTTTTTTTTTTTTTTTTTTTTTTTTAGGGGGTACAGTATTTTTTTTTTTTTTTATGGGTACAGTATTTCTTTTTCTTTTTTAGGGGGTACAGTATTTTTTTTTTTGGGGGGGGGTACAGTATTTTGTTTAGGGGGTACAGTGGCTTTTTTTTTTTTAGGAGTTACAGTAAAAAAATTTTTTTTTAGGGGGTAGAGTAGCCTTTTTTTCTTTTTTTTTTTTTTTTCTTTTTTGTATAGACACGATCACTAATAAGTATTCAAATGTACAGGTGTGCTTTGTATAACTAGAGACAGTAATTAAAAACACAATAACATCCCTATTAATTAAAACTATTCTCTCTTCAATTGTGTTCTGTTTGTTTTGTTTGTTTCGTGATATAGTTTGGAGGAATCAGTGTGCTCCAATGTATCAAAAGTGTACTCCTCTCGCCTCAATCGTATTCTGTCTGTTTTGTTTGTTTCGTGTTATATTTTGGAGGAATCAGTGTGCTTCAATGTATCAAAAGTGTACTCCTCTCGCCTCAATCGTATTCGGTCTGTTTTGTTTCGTGTTATACTTTGGAGGAATCAGTGTGCTCCAATGTATCAAAAGTGTACTCCTCTCGCCTCAATCGTATTCTGTCTGTTTTGTTTCGTGTTATAGTTTGGAGGAATCAGTGTGCTTCAATGTATCGAACAAATGAACATCGAGTCATGAGGACAACAAACATCATTATCACGCATTCATAAAATCATCTCGTCAACATAACACACATTCATAACATCACCACGTCATTAAAACAAGATTAATTCATCACAACACGAATTTATAACATCATCACCATAATTATCTTCATAGCATCATCATCTCGTCATCTCAAGAGTTTGTGAACACTCAATATTTCATTTAAACTCTTGATATAAAAAATTGTCACTGCCATGGCCCGCATATTATTGGCCGGCTTGGGTATTAAGACGAGTACGTATACAGTTCAAGAATATGCGGCCTGGGTGAAGACAATACCCGTCCCAGATGACACAAGGTACCAACAGCTGCCCAGTCAGTCAGAGTACCAACCTTACACCACTTACCCAGGTTAAAATTAATGTAGGGATGGTTCCAACACTTTTTTTTTCAGCATAGACTGTACCGAAAGTGAATGACCCCCTTAAGGACCCTGTGATGTAGTCTAATAGTTGGAGAAAAACGAGTCCTTCAAATATTGCCACGAAACACCACCTATAGGGAAGGAGCTTGTTTCGTGGCATGGTCAGGAGGAATCAGAAGTCTCCAATATTATACAAGATCACAGGGAACTGAACTCACTCACCTGAAGGAGGGAACTGGGTGTGCTTGGGCAGGGCAGGGGAGTGAGAAGCCCGCCCCTGCCCCCCTCACCATGGTCACGCCCCTCTCACCAGACACCTTAGGAGACTCACTGGACATGGGTTCTAGGCCACGTATCAACAACAACAACAACAAAACAATAACAACAATATAATGAAGTAGAAGTAGAAGTAGTAGTAGTAGTAGTAGTAGTAGTAGTAGTAGTAGTAGTAGTAGTAGTAGTAGTAGTAGTAGTAGTAGTAGAAGTAGTAGCTATTCAGTGTATAATAATAATAATAATAATAATAATAATAATAATATCTTTTGGAGGAATGTTGGTTTAGGAGGGAAAAGAGAAGGAGGATTCATCATCTCTTCTGCCACTTAAATCGTTTGGTGTTGCTCGCAAATCTCAAACTCTCATCCACCTAACATACTTCACCATAAAAAAAAGGTAATAATAATAATAACAACCATAATAATAACAATAACAATAATAACCATAATAATAATAACAATAATAACAATAATAATAATAAAATAAAAACAATAATAATAACCATAATAATAATAATAATAACAATAATAATAATAATAATAATAATAAAATCTCTTTCTCGAAATACGAAAAGTTGCCCAGGTGATAGATGTCTCGTTTTAATTAATTAGTAATCTACCTGTCCTCTGTCTATCTACCTTCTGCAGCGTCTCACCTGAACTCCGGGAGGGGGAAGGCCTGGACACTACAGGGAAGGGCGAAGGAGGACCCGTACTCCTTCAGGTATATGTCGCCCCTGGGACCTGACGACTTGGGAGGCTGACTCGAGTATGGTTCTAAAGGAAATATGGATGGATGGATGGATGGATGGATGGATGTGTGTGTGTGTGTGTGTGTGTGTGTGTGTGTGTGAGGAGGGGGTCGATGGGTGGATGTGTGAGTGTGTGTGTGTGTAAATGGGTGGATGTATGTGGATGGATAGATGTGTGTGGATGGATGGCTGTGTGTGTGTGTGTGTGTGTGTGTGTCCAACCCACCTGAAGGACGGGATGGGGAAGCCCTGTGCCTCACAAAGTAGAGTGACCACATCTCCTCCATACACACTCTGCTTGTCATACTGGGACATTCTGGGAACCTTGGGGGGACCTCCTGCCACCCCATCTAAACACACACACACACACACACAATGATAAGATTATGATGTAATACTTGTGTGTGTGTGTGTGTGTGTGAGTGTGTGTGTGTGTTCTTTTACACACGCAACACACAATGACAAGATTATGATGTATTTCTTGTGTGTGTGTGTGTGTTCTATTTACGCACACACACAACACAGAACAAGAGCCAAAATGTAAAGTACTTTGAGTGAATGTGTGTGTGTGTGTGTGTGTGTGTGTGTGTGTGTGTGAAAAGGAGAGAGACAAACACACAGACACAAAGAGAGAGAGACAAACACAGAGAGAGAGCAAGAAACAAACACACAGACAGAGAGAAAGAGAGAGCAAGAAACAAACACACAGACAGAGAGAGAGAGCAAGAAACACACACACACAGAGACAACAGAGATAGAGAGCAACATACCTGAAGGACGGGATGGGGAAGCCCTGAGCCTCACATAACACTGAGAATCCCTCCCCTAAGTCCTGGTTGAATTGGTTGAGTCTAGCCACGGCAGGAACTTTAGGGGGACCGCTGGACAAGGGGTCTCAATCCCCGAAAAACAACAAAATAAACATCTCTTCTATCGTAACTAATTTCCCGCCATTTTTCTTTGAACACATGGATTTTCCCGCCATTTTTCTTTGAATATACGGATTTTCCCGCCATTTTCTTTGAACACACATATTTCCCGTCATTTTTCCTAACACATCACATCTGTTTTGTTTAGTATACCTTGTACGAACACACAGATTTCCCGCCTGTTTTCAACACCAAATTTCCCACCAATTTTCCTCACACACAATATCTATCTCTTTAAATGAATGAC
Source organism: Petrolisthes manimaculis (assembly GCA_034508575.1). Taxonomy (NCBI): domain Eukaryota; kingdom Metazoa; phylum Arthropoda; class Malacostraca; order Decapoda; family Porcellanidae; genus Petrolisthes; species Petrolisthes manimaculis. The sequence continues at coordinate 41,316 of JAWZYT010001494.1, read as the reverse complement.
AGGAGAGAGACAGACAGACACACACACACATAGAGCGCTCGGCTCACATCCGAGAGGTCCTGGGTTCGAATACATACATACATATACATACATACATACTGTTCACCTAGCAGACAATAGGTACGGGACGTAAGTGGAGGAGTTGTGACCTCTCTATCTCGGTGTGTGGAAAAAGGTTCCAGCCTTACCCAAAGATCGGTCACTACGAGCTCTGAGCTCATTCCGGGAGGGTAACAGTTGGTGAACATGTGTCCAGCAAGTGATCAAGACCAGGTGAAATATATACACACACAGACACACATATATACATAAACGTACCTGAAGGCTGGTATAGGGAAGCCCTGAGCCTCACACAACACACTGAAGGCCTCACCCATCGTCTTGATAAACTGGTTGAATTTGGACTGAACTGGGACTCTGGGTGGACCACTTGAAACACCCTCTGTACCCCAAAATAAACACACATACATACTTACATATTCTTATTCAGAGACACATACGGTACTTACATGTTCTTATTCATACACACACACATACGGAATATATATACATATTCTCACACACACTGAAACTCACAATTACACACACACACACACACACACTCATAGTCACAATTATACACACACACTCAACAATCAGACACACACACAAACTCTCAATTAATCACACACACACACACACTCAACAATCAGACACACACTCAAACTCTCAATTAATCACACACACATATACACACACACACTCAACAATCAGACACACACTCAAACTCTCAATTAATCACACACACACACACACACAATATACCTGAAGGACGGGATGGGGAAGCCCTGGGCCTGACAGAACATAGCCAAGCCTCGACCCAAGCCACGAGTATACTGAAGGAGTTTAGCGTGTTCGGAAACCTGGGGGGGACCGCTTGAAATACCGTCTGGGGGGAGGGGGGAGGGGGTCAGGTTAGCAAGGGGTGGGGTGGGGTGGGGTGGGGTATGTTTTTTTTTTGTTGTTGTTGGGTGGGGGGGTTAGGAAATAATAAACATAATATTAGGGTGTGTGTGTGTGTGTTGGTTTGATTTATTGTGTGTGATTGTGTGTGTGTGTGTGTGTGTGTGTGTGTGTGTGTGTGTGTGTTTGATCTGAGTGTGTGTGTGTGTGTGTTGGATTTATTGTGTGTGTGATTGTATGTTTGTGTTGGACTTTATTCTGTTTGTGTGTGTGTAAGTGTGTTTATAATCTAGAGACGCTACCTTCGTTTAGTCATACACACACACACACACACACACACACGCACACACACATACACACACACACACACACAC
>JAWZYT010001494.1:0-35000 GCA_034508575.1 Petrolisthes manimaculis | reverse complement strand
AACATAAACTAATTAATACCTGTGGTACCATAATATACCTGTACTAATTAATACCTGTAGTAGTCTAATATACCTGTACTGGGGGACGGGTGAGGCCTGAACGGAACAGGTGAGGGCCAGATCACTGTCACCCTGCGTCACCCTATTCACCAACTTGGCCTCTGATGGGAGCTGGGGGGCTGAACTTCCGGCTGGGGCTTTTGGAAGGGGATCAGGAGGATGTGTGTGTGTGTCAATAATAATCGTCGCATCTCAATTTTTTTGGTATGTTTTTTTTTTTTTTTTTTTTTTTTTCAAGTTTATGGGACCATGTGTGTGTAGTTTTTTTTTTTTTTTTTTTTTTTTTTTACCCTTTCTTTCGTCTCGCATTTTTTGTGTCTTTTTTTTCTTGCCTGTGGTAGTGTATGTGTGTGTGTTTGTGTGTGTGTGTGAGAGAGAGAGAGAGAGAGAGAGAGAGAGAGACAGAGAGAGACAGAGAGAGACAGACACAGACAGACAGAGAGTGAGTCTGTATGCGAGTCTGTATGTGTGTATATATGTGTGTATATAAATAACAATATACCTGAAGGTTGGTGATGGGTGTGCCTGGGCTTGACACAGTAAGGAGAGTTGACTATTCACTTCCACATCTGAATTAATGGTATCCTTGGACCTCAGTTTGGGGGACGAGCTGCCCACTGGTTCTGATGACAAAGGGGGGTATTTTCTATCTCCCTTCCTTATCTTTCACTTTCTCTCTCTCGTATCTTTCTCTCTCTCTTATCTTTCTCTCTCTGTATGTCTGTCTCACTCACTCAAACATCTTATCTTTCTCTCTCTCTCTTATCTTTCTCTCTCTGTCTGTCTGTCTCACTCACTCAAACATCTCATCTCCTCTCTCTACTCTTCTTCCTTCACTCACTCACTCACACTGCTATTCATTCACACTCCCATCTTAATAAACTTTACCAAACCAACCACACATATTTCAAGAGTACCCCTGCCTTTCACGTCGCAAAATTAAAAATAAAGTCTACGGATACATCTTGCCACGTTTCACTTACACATAAAATAGAGTAACCTCTATACCTCTATCATTTTCCCTCGTCTCTAATTCCCTGGCTTGTTATTTGTCGAAGTTTAATCATTATGTTTTTAATCTATATTTTTTTATTGTGGAGTGAAAAAGTAAAAAAAAAACTTAGCATCAACAGGGAAGACAAACAACAAAGAAAATGCAAATCTCGGAACACCCACAAAACAAATAAAATATTATCCCCCGAAAACCAAAGACGAAAAAACAGTAAATTAAATATCAAAACACCTTCCTAAAACAAGACCTCATCATCACCATCACCACCACTACCACTACCACTACCATCACCACTAACAACATCACTATCACCACCACAATCACTATCACTACCACCACTATTATCACTAACAACACCACCAACACCACCAACAACAACAACAACACCAACATCATCACCCACACACCACCACACCATCACCTCGGTACCTGAACATGGGTGCAGGGTTGGCTTGAGCGTTGCAGGGTAGAGTGAGTGTAGAAGATGTACCCACAGTGACAGCATTGATAGTACCCTACGCCACAGTCAACTTGGGACCTGAGCTACCCATGGATTCTACACCAACAACACAAAACACAACAAGATGAAAAGTTAATATATAATTCTCAATATATGTTAAAGGAGCTCTGAAGTTTGGTATGGAATTTAAGCCACCCCAACTTCAGGAAACAACACGTGAACAAGTTAATATATAATTTTGAATATATGTTAAGGAGTTCTTAAGTTTTGTATGGAATTTAACCGAACCCGGAACAAGGAAATGATAAAAAGCCGAAGTTATGTATGGAATGTATGTATGGAATGTATATATGGAATTCAGGAAACACGTGAAAGAAGTTAAGGTATTATTTTCAATGTGAGATCGTCTGTCGTTTGTCTGGCATAGAATATTTAAAGACCCTGTGATCGTGTATGGGAATTGGTGGCTTCTGATTCCTCCTGACCATGCCACGAAACATGTCCTTCTATACAAGTGGAGTTTCATGGTAATAATTGAAGGACTCACTAACCTTCAAATTTCTGATAAAAAAAAAAAAAAAAGACGACCCCCTTGAGTATATACACCTATAGTTTAAAAAAAAAATGAGGGTCCTTACTGGAGCTCTATGAACTCTCCAAATAATCCAGACCACAGAACCCTTCAGTGTTTCGAATAGGGAAACTGTTGCCTGGAGTAGTTTGGAGAATTCATAGAGCTCCAGTAAGGGCCCTCAAATGTTTTAAAACTACGGGTGATAGTGTTTACCTGTAGGAGGGGAGAGGGAAGGCCTGGGCGTGGCAGGAGAGGGTGAAGGCTAGGCCCCTGTGTGTCACTTCTTTACTGACTGTGTCTCGAGGTGGTAGTTGTGGTGCTGAACTTCCAACGGGGTCTGTCACACACACACACACAACACAGACAGATACACACACACACAACACAGATACAACACAAAACACAGGAAAAGAAAAGTGAATGTAAGAGTGAGAAAAGAAGAGTGAGTGAGAAGAGTGAGTGTAAGAGTGAGAAAGAAGAGTGAGTGTAAGAGTGAGTGAGAAGAGTGAGTGTAAGATAAAGTACCCCAAACAAAGTCTTCAGTAAATAATAACAACAATAAGCTTTTTCTCGGGGCTCCTCGGCCAGACAGCTTGACGAACTTCAACAACAACAACAACAACAACAACATCAGCTTTTTCTAGGTAGGATTAAATTTTACTCGTGGTATATTTTACAAGAATCAAGATTATCGAATGTATGTGTGTTTCCAAATGTGTAACTACTCCCTAATGTATGTTTCCAAATGTGTAACTACTCCCTTGAGGTGGTAATTCTATTTTGGTACATTGAAGGGGGGTTAGAAAGATTTGTTCCCTATTCCCACACACCCCTAACACCCCCTACTCCCGCACCCCCCCCCAGTCCCCCCCCAATCCTGTCCCCTACTCCCGCACCCCCTTAAATACTGCTTTCGTGGACTGAAGATGAAGAGAGAACCTTTATACATTAGCAACTTAAATACTGATCTCGTGAACTGAAGGAGAAATTAACTTTTAACACATGCGACTTAAATATTGCTTTCGTGGAGTGAAGGGAAGACACTGGTTACTCAAATGGGACGAGTATCTTTCACCAGGGCTGTACCACCCATTCCTGTATCCAACTGTACCTCATAATACACACAATGGTTACTCAAATGGGACGAGTATCTTAGCTGTACCACCCATTCCGGTATCCAACTGTACCTCATAATAGACACACAATAGTTATTCAAATGGGACGAGTATCTTTCACCTGGGCTGTACCACCCATTCCTGTGTCTAACTGTACCTGTAGTTTGGAGCGGGTGAGGCCTGGGCGTTACAGGGAAGGGCTTGAGTCTCTCCCAGTGCTGTTATTTTGGCACTGACGGTGTCCTCAGTGGGAAGCCTTGGTGCTGAACTGCCCACTGCATCTAATTCACCACACACACACACACAGACAGATAGATACATACATACATACATAAAAAGAACAGAGAGAGAGATAGAGAGACACAAATACACACACACACAGACAGATAGAAAGTTTGACAGAAAGACAGACAGACACACACACACACACACACAAACACACAAAAGTACGTATTTATCAACTCCAAAACACAACACGTACAAATATCAAGACAGCCTAAACCAATCAAGAGTCAAGAGTTGAAGTTGGGTACCTCTTGTATCTCTTTAAGGGGACATTTTAAAGTAGGGGTAGTGAAGATGTATGCCTCTCTTGTCTCACTAAAAAGGAGGGAAAAGGAGGGGAAGGAGGGAGGGAAAAGGAGGGGAAGGAGGGAGGGAAAAGGAGGGGAAGGAGGGAGGGGAAGGAGGGAGGGAAAGGGTAGGAAGGGAAAGAGGGAGAAAGAGAGATGTCTATATAAATCCCATATAAAAAACACAATAAATATAAAATGAACGGTACGAATCCAGCGTCATACGAACTCATACAAAAAAAAAAAAAAAAAAAAAAAGTGAGATACTAAAAAAATAATGAAACTAAAAATATTCATAGGTTCTATAGCGAGGAAAGCGCCTGTATAAATATTCAATCTTCATAACATTAAAACTGGAGCAGCAGTGTGTTCTATATTTGACCTTTGTGTTGTGATGTCTTGAGAGAGAGAGAGAGAGAGAGAATAAATGTCTGTTTACCTATGCTTCTTTTTGTGTGTGTATGTGTGTGTGTGTGTGAGAGAGAGAGAGAGAGAGAGAGAGAGAGAGAATAAGTGCCTGTTTACTTATAGCCCTATATGCTTCTATTTCTGTGTGTGTGTGTGAGAGAGACAGAGACAGACACACACAGTGAACGTTATATAGTCTGCCTCCCATTTATGTGTGAAAGACAGACACACAGAGACACACACACACACACACACACACACACATAACCCTCTAGTCTGCGTCCCACCTTACCGCACGGCAGGGACTGGATAACCCTGTGCCTGACAGAAGAGTAGGACGCTAGAGGTGGCCGGCTTCAACACCGTCAGTAGTGTGTTGACTCTCTCCTCCCACGTAAACTTTGGCCCTGAGAATCCTACCGGCTCTGGTGGGGGTGTGGGGGAGTTTGGTTTCGTTGGGGTTGAAAGGGGGGTTACGTGGGGGTGTAGGGGGGGTTTGGTTTCGTTGGGGTTGAAAGGGGGGTTACGTGGTGGGGTTGGGGTTGGGTGGGGAATGTAGTTGTTGTTGTTGTTGTTGTTGTTGTTTGTGTTGGTATTATAGAAGGTTTTTTGCTCTCAACTGTACACTGTCCACATTATAGCCTATACGGGAAATGTATTGTTTGGAAAAGAGATTGATGTTTTTTGCTTTCAACTCTACACCATCCACATTATACGGGAAATATATTGTTTACAAATGTACACGGAGGATGTATAGTTGGTAAAGGAGGATGTTGATGTTTTGCTCTCGACTATACACTTTTTATACTGTGGATGTGTTGTTGGAAAAGATATATATTAATGTTTTGCTCTCAACTACACATACACTTTCTGCACGGGGGATGAGTTTTTTTCTCTCCACTATATTCCGTCTTCACTATCTGCTCTCCACTATCTAACACTAACACTATATACCTTGTACGTGGTGGTGGACTGGCTTGGGCTGGACACATGAGAGGGAAGCTGGTACTCTCTGAACGGTCTGTTGCCAAGCGGTCTCTCGTAGGGAACTTTGGACTCGACATACCCACTGGATCTATCAACAACAACAACACCAACAACAATAACAACAACGCAACACACACACACAACAACACACACAACAACACACACAACACAACAACACACACACAACAACACCAACAACAACAACGCAACACACACACGAGAAAAGTGTGGATTTTATTTAGGCACCTATCACCACCACTAACACACACACTAACACACACACACACACACAAAAGGGTAGAGTGAATTTTAATTAGGTATGAAGTGGTTGTGGATATTATTGTGTTTGTATTCTGTATCTCGGGATGAAGTGATACGTAAGCCCCCCTCTTTCCCCCCTTTTCACTCCCCCCCAACTTACGTGAACCGCGGGATGAAGTGATACGTAAGCCCCCCTCTTTCCCCCCTTTTCACTCCCCCCCAACTTACGTGAACCTCGGGGTGGGATGAGACTGAGCCTGACACTGGAGGGAGAAATTGGTGCCTTCAGTCTTCACCTTAGATCTCGATACGTCCTCACTGATGAACTTTGGGCCTGATAACCCAACTGGCTCTTTAAACATAAAACCATTTGGGAGATGAAAGTAAACCAATATCACATACACATATAGATATACTACTTGCCTCTTTCACACACACACCTAGCATTTGCCTCTTTCACACACCCACACACTAACCAGTTACTCTTTCACACACGCACACACACACACACAAAACTAACCCCGTCCCCTACGCCTCAGCAAACATCAAAACCAAACAATATCCTTCGTCTTAAATATGTAAATAACAAAATAATATCCTTAGTTTTGAATATGTAAACACAAACAATATCCTTCGTTTTGAATATGTAAACACAAACAATATCCTTCGTTTTGAATATGTAAACACAAACAATATCCTTCTTTCTAAATATGTAAACAAACAAAAACAATATCCTTCGTCCTAAATATGTAAAATTAAAACAAAATCCTTCGTCCTGAATATGTAAACAAAACAAAACATACAACCCATCACTTGTGTTAATTTATTTACCTGTAGAAGGGGACTCAATCACAATCACCAGTGTTTATATATATACCTGTAGGAGGGAACTGGGAAGCCCTGAGACTCGCAGAAGACAGAGAAGCTAGAGTCTCGACCCTTCAGTTTACCCCTTGTGAAGTCTTCGGAGGCGAGGCGAGGTGCTGAATGCCCTACAGGGTCTAAATAACCACAGTAGAAGGCCATGACGAAGGGAGAAGAAGGAGGTGGTGGGAGAAATAGTGTATGTACAGTCAAGAGTACTAATTATTATCCAGGTGTGCTTTGACTACCTTGAGATGGTAATTAAATTCACACTAAGATTTCCATTGTACAGCCACGAGCACTAATAATATAATTAGTATTTTTTTTAACACACACACACATATATACAAATCCTTCACACACACACACACACACACTTATATAAATCCTTCACACACACACACACATAAACAAATCCTTCAACTTCACACACACATATACAAATCCTTCACACACACACACACATATACAAATCCTTCAACTTCACATACACACACAAAACACACACACACACACACACACAGAGCATACCTGAAGGCTGGTGGAGGGTGGCCTTGAGCGTCACAAAACACAGTGAAGCCAACCCCAGCCTCAACAAGTGTGGTCCTAGAAACGTCCTTACTCGCAAAGTTTGGGACCGAGTGACCGACTGGCTCTGAGGTGAAGTGAAGGCAACGTAGTGGTGGTGTGTTGTGGGAAGAAGTGATGGTGTGTTGTGATGAAGGCAAGGTGGTAGTGGTGGTGTGTTGTGGTGGTGGTGGTGGGAAGAGGTGGTGTCTTGTGGTGGTGGTGGTGGGAAGAGGTGATGGTGTGTTGTGATGAAGGCAAGGTGGTAGTGGTGGTGAGTTGTGGTGGTGGTGGGAAGAGGTGGTGTGTGTGTGTGTGTGTGTGTGTAGGCAACTAACGAGAACGGTGACGTACTAAACAGCCATGGTTTATATATAGTGTTGGCTCAGGGGTCAAGGAGTGTTGGAGAGCAACTGAACACAGTTCGAAAAAGTAAATCTTCTAAACCTCTCGCAACGTTGAGAATGGTTGCGTAAATTCTCTTGTTCTTGTGTTCAGCTGTCCAACACTCCTGAAAGAAGGGGGGGAAGGGGGGGAAGGGGGGACCGATTACCTGAAGGAGGGTGTAGGGTGTGCCTGGGCCTGACAGAGGAGGGGGAAGCTGGTGTCTGCTCTCCTCACTTGAGTTCTGGACACGTCAATGTTGTTGGAGAACTTTGGTCCAGAAAGTCCCATTGGTTCTGTCAGTCAAATGTCACGTCACGTCACTCACTACCCATCTAAACTCATCTGCCCTCATCTCATATCATCTCAACTAATTAAACTTTACCTTTCCTCATCTCATATCATCTCAACTACTTAAACTTTACCTTTCCTCATCTCATTTCATCTCAACTAATTAAATTTTACTTGTCTTCGCCTCATTTCACTTTACGACCCATTACCTCATTTCATCTTAACTAATTAAAACTTTACCTGTCTTCACCTCATTTCATCTCGACTAATTAAACTGTACCTGTCTTCATTATCATTTCATCTCGACTAATTAAACTTTACCTGTCTTCACCTCATTTCATCTCGACTAACTAAATTTACCTGTCGTCATTTTAATTTCATTTCAACTAATTAACCTTTACTTGTCGTCACCTCATTTCACCTCACCTCACCTCACCTCACTCCACTTGGTCTGACCTACCATGACCTTGTTAAATCTAAGTTTATCTAAATCTAACTTTATCTTGTTCTCTGATAGGTTTGGTAAGCGATGATAAATTGAAAAAAATTGAAAATGCGAGGTTGGGGCTGGGAAAAAGATCACACACACACACACACACACACACACGATTTATTTTTTTCTTTTTACTAATTTTCGTCCTGAAGTTTTGAGCAAGGAAGGAGCCGTTGTGTGTGTGTGAGTGTGTGTGTGTGTGTGTGTGTGTGTGTGTGTGTGTGTGTGTGTGTGTGTGTGTGTGTGTGTGTGTGTGTGTGTGTAATTAGGACAGACTGAAATACCTGAACTGTGGAGGTGGATGAGCCTGAGCCTGACATATGTGTGTGTATGTTTGTGTGTGTGTGTGTGTGTGTGTGTGTGTGTGTGTGTGTATGTTTGTGTGTGTGTGTGTGTGTGTAATTAGGACAGACTGAAATACCTGAACTGTGGAGGTGGATGAGCCTGAGCCTGACACGTGAGGGTGATGGTGGTAGCAGCTCGTTTGGACTGACTACGGGAGGTGTCAGTGGACGGGAATTTTGGACCGGAAAGACCCACTGGTTCTGTATAGTCGAAGCCACAATATCAACAACAACAACAACCACAACACAAAACGGAAATATTTAAGGATAGATTCTCGTGTTGGTAAATTAATAGGCTATTGATTTCTCCTCACACACACACTCACACACTCACTCATTCACACACTCACTCACTCACTCACTCACTCATTCACACACTCACTCATTGCCTGCCTGCCTTTCACTATTCAATCATTGTGTGCCACTCATTGCCTACCTCCCACGTTCCCACACCCTCTCTGCCTACCTCCCACGTTCCCCACACCCTTCCTTCCTTCCTCTCACTCTCTACCTCCCACGTTCCCACACCCTCTCTGACCAACTCCCACGTTCCCACACCCTCTCTGCCTACCTCCCACGTTCCCCACTCACTCCCTTCCTTCCTCTCACTCTCTACCTCCCACCTACCCACACCCACTGTCTACCATCTCCTACGTTCCCACACCCTCTCTGACCAACTCCCACGTCCCCACACCCTCTCTGCCTACCTCCCACGTTCCCCACTCACTCCCTTCCTTCCTCTCACTCTCTGCCAACTTCCTTCCCTCCAACTTACAGAGAAATACCATAACTCAGAAACTTCTCAGAGGGACTTTGGGACGGCTGAGCCAAAACCCAAAGCAATAGAAAGTTGGTGTAAGATGATGAGAAGGTCTGACTAGCAAGGAACCCACCAGAAATGTGACGTGATGTGTGTGTGTGTGTGTGTGTGTGTGTGTGTGTGTGTGTGTGTGAATAGGCAACCCACGAGTACGAACACGATGACGACTGTGTGTGTGTGTGTGTGTGTGTGTGTGTGTGTGTGTGTGTGTGTGTGTGTGTGTGTGTGTGTGTGTATGCATAGGTAAAACACGAGAAAGGTGATGTGATGTGATGTGTGTGTCTGTGTGTGTGTATAGGTAGGTAAAACACGAGAAATGTGATGTGATGTGATGTGTGTGTGTGTGTGTGTGTGTTTTACCTGAAGGAGGGTGGAGGGTGTGCCTGAGCCTGACAGTGTAGAGGGAAGGTGGAGCCAACACGTCTTCCCTGAGTCCTAGAGAGATCAGAATCAGCCAGCTGGGGACCGGTTAGGCCAACTGGGACTGAGTGGGTACAAGAACAGCAGAAGGTAAACAAACGAAGGACCCACGCCAAGGAAACATTAAGGGAAGAGTATACTTTTGATAGATTGGAGTGCCTTGAGTCCTCCAAAGTATTCCAGGAAACAGACGCAGATGAAGAAAAATAATGGTATCCTGTTGCCTGGAATAGTTTGGAGGAATCATAATCTCCCAAAATGTCAAAACTATACCCTCCCCTTAAGGTAGTAATTCTTTTGTGTTACATTGGAGTGCCTTGAGTCCTCCAAAGTATGCCAGGAAACAGGACCACATGAACAAATAAAATGGTGTTCTGTTGCTTGGAATAGTTTGGAGGAATCAAGGCACTCCAATGTAACAAAAGCGAATTACCACAAGAGGGGAATTTCTTTTTGGTACAGTTGGACACATGAATGGATGGTACAGCTCAGGTGAAAGATACTTGTCCCATTTGAGTAACCATTGTGTGTCTATTATCAGGTACTTGCTTTTTATTACCATCCTCAATACTGACTTCTGCCTCTCCTAATTACCAACCTAACCTAACCCATCCCAACTAACGTTATATATTTTGTAGTGTGTGTTTGTTTGTTTGTTTGTTTGTTTGTGTGTAGGTGTGTGTGTGTGTGTGGAAGAATCAATCCAGTCCAAAAAAAAAAATAATAATAATAATAATAATAATAAAAAAAAATACAATATTTTTTTACGAATCATTACCGTACGAAACAAGTGTGAAATAAGCAGACCACAGTACCAACGTTGCTGTTTAGTTCCTATTTACCTGCAGAAGTTAACTGGGTATTTAGGTCCTATTTACCTGAAGGAGGGGACTGGGTGTGCCTGGGCCTGACAGTGGAGTGGGAAGGTGGACCCAACACGCTGACGGGTCCGGGACAGGTCTGAGTCGGCTACCTGAGGACCCGTATGTCCCACTGGCACTAAGGCACAACAGGTCACAAAAAAATAAAATAAAAAAGGGTACCACAACAATGAGTTAAAAAGGGTACCACAAGTTTAAAAGGGTACCACAACAAGTTTAAAAGGGTACCACTACAACGCATTTAAAAGGGTACCACAACAAGTTTAAAAGGGTACCACAACGAGTTAAAAAGGGTACCACAACGAGTTAAAAAGGGTACCACAACGGCGAGTTAAAAGGGTACCACAACAAGTTTAAAAGGGTACCCACAACAACGAGTTATAAAGGAGCCTGTGATGTTTTGGACAAGTTAGGTGTCTCGTATGTTTACAAACCTCACTTCATGACGTCAGAATCGCAGTCTCTCTATTGGTAATACTAAAGATGTCTATTTCCAGATATAGTTTTTCTAGGAATCAGTGACCCCATCAATTCACCACAACCACAAACAACCGACGACAACAACAACAGACTCTTTCCCCTAACAAACACACACCACACACTCCCCTTCTCCACCCATACCAACACACACACCAAACACTCCCTTTTCCACCACTACCAAACACACACACACTCTCCTTCTCTTTCCCTACCTGGATTGTGGTACTGGGTTGCCTTGAGCGGGGCAGAAGAGGGACGAACTTTGCCCCTTCTCCATCGAGGCTCGAGTGAGGTCATCTACTGGAGTTGTAGGAGCCGACAAGCCCAAGGGATCTGTTGTGTGTTTTGATGGGGTTGGGTTTGTTGTTATCGCTTGGGGGTCAGTTAGTTTCCAGGAGTTATTGATTCTAACCAAACTATGCCACGAAACAGACAATCCTGGTGTTATTACACCGCCCCGAAGGGGAAGGTGTATTGTTTTCGGTGCCGGATATTTATTGATTTATCTGTTCGTGTGTTTGTTTACAGTCTAGCGTACACAGGTTTAGCCGTATGATGTTCATATTTCTTTCTATTGATAGATATTCATCAGAAAACAAAATTATTAACTTTTGGGCAAAATCGGTCAAAGGTCAAGGTCACAAAAAAATAAAAATAGCAAAGGGCGAGTGGTCGCGGGCATCTTCAAGGGGCGGTGTTGCTATCGAATGATGTCTTGTTTATTGAGGGATTTGTGTTGTGGGAGTGTTTGGAGGACTCAGTAGCCCTCCCCAAACATCCCTATATCAATCTGACACAACCTAACACCTCTCAAACCTTACCTATCACCCATGTCGCTACGAGGACCTACCCCAACCTACCTGACACTATGGACAATACCTCTAAACGGATACCAGACATTACCACACACCACCACACACTCACACTCCTCTACCTGACAACAACATACTCTCCCTCCTAACCAACACACACACCACACACTCTCCTTCTCTCCTTCTACCAACACACACAACCTAACTTACCTATTGCTATCTAACACACACACACACACACACACACCTTCAAAACACAACCCTCCACCCCCTTCACATCTTCCCACAACGAGTACCAGCCCAGCCTACCTGTATTGGGGCACTGGAAAGCCCTGAGCACGACATAGAAGCCCGAAGCTGGAGTGGACTTGTTGGTAAGCCCTGACGATATCCACACTGGCTACCCGGGGCTGTGAGTGGCCAACAGGGTCTAGCCAGGGACGGTAGCAATAATGGAAATGGATAAACATAAAACAAATTGATAAGTTACTGGAGAGAGATAGATACCCCTGTCGCTCTCTCTCTCTTTCTGTCTGTCTCTCTCTCTCTCTCTCACACACACACACATTTTTTTGGAGCAGTTCTGTCTGTAGATGTAACACCGTCGCATGATACACACACACATATACACACACATCTCATCTGTCTGTACCAAAATAAAATAAGGGAGATGGAAGGGGATGATTCTGCCCTTATAGCCACATCCTTAAGAGTACCTGAACTGAGACTACCTGAACAAAGGGTACCTGAACAGAAAGTACCTGAACAAAGGGTACCTGAACTACGAGTACCTGAATTGAGGGACGGGTTGACCTGGTGAGAGTACCTGATCAACTACGAGTATGGTACCTGAATTGAGGGACGGGGTGACCTTGTGAGTGACAGAAGAGAGGGAAGTTGCTGCCCCTCTCATGTGTCGTACGAATCAGATCCTGACTTGGGACCTTAGGAGAGGAAAATGCAACGGGCTCTGTGTGGGGAAGGAAAGGAAGGAGAGAGGGAGAGAGGGAGTGAGTAGAGAGGGGGAGAGAATGAGTAGAGAGGGGGAGGGGGTAGAGAGGGGAAGGAGAGAGGGAGGGAGGGGGTGGAGAAGGAAGTGGGACCCAAGTTTTTTTTATCTTTTCATAATAATTATATGTACACATACCTTAATACTTTACGTGATTTCTCTACTCCTCAATTTATTTACCTCGCCTCTTTCTTTCCTTCCTTCCTTGTGTGTGTGCGTGTGTGTGTGTGTGTGTAAAAATGAATGAATAAATAAGTAAATATGAAAAAATGAATGAATTAATATATAAGTGAGAAAGTGAGTGAATAGATATGAGAATTAATGAATAAATAATACGACTGAGTGAGAGAGAGAGATTGAGTGAGTGAGTGAGTGAGAGAGAGAGAGTGTGTGTGTGAGTGAGAGGTAGATAGATAGATAATGAGTGAGTGAGTGAGTGAGTGAGAGTAAGTGAGCGTGTACCTGAAAGCTGGTATTGGGTTGGCTTGAGCTTGACATTGGAGAGTGAGTGAGGTAGTTGCAGGCTGTGAGACTGTATTAATCTTATCATCAGATGGTAGTCGAGGTGATGAGCTACCCATGGCCTCTGTTTGGGTGGGGGGGTGGGGGGGTCAGGAGAGGGGGAATGTGTGTGTGTGTGTGGTTGTGGGTAGGAGGGTGTGTGTGAGAGGGAGGAAGGAGGGAGTGAGAGGGAGGAAATAGTAAGAAAGGAGGGAAGGAGAGGGAGGAAAAAGCAAGAAAGGAGGAAAAGAATAAAATTGGAGAGAGGGAGGAAAAAGTAAAAATGGGAGAGGGAGGAAAGAGTAAGAAAGGAGGGAGTGAGAGGGAGGAAAGAGCAAAAAAGGAGTGAGAGGGAGGAAAGAGTAAAAATGGAGGGAGTGAGAGGGAGGAAAGAGTAAGAATGGAGGGAGTGAAAGTAAGGAGAGAGGCCAGTGAGAGCTTCATTTATAATACAAAGCTACAACATCCACGCTCTCCCTCCTCTCCCTCTCCCTACCCCCTCCTTTCTCTCTCCCTCTCCCCCCCCCTCCACTTACTAGCATCTCCCCCTCCTCTCTCTCTCTCTCTAACTCTCTCTCTCTTTACATCCTGCCGCCTCGCGTGATACAACCTACGTGTCAAGCCTCTCTCTCTCTCTCTCTCTCTCTCTCACACACACAACCTTCAAATTCCCTCTCTCTCTCTCTCTCTCTGACACACACACACACACAAACTTTCAAATTCCCTCTCTCACTCTCTCTCTCTCTCTCTCTCTCTCTCTCTCTCTCTCTCTCTCTCTCTCTCTCTCTCTCTCTCTCTCTTTCTCTCTCTCACACACACACACACACACACACACACACACGTTCTGAGTGGGCTGACGTCTAGAAACACCCCCTAACGTACCTAAACTGAGGGATTGGGTGGGCCTGAGCGGGGCAGAAGAGGGGGACGGGGAAGCCTGCCCCCTGCCCCACTATGTCCCCCCTCTCTCGGCTAGGAAAGTCTGGTTTGCTGCTCCCCACTGGCGCTGTAGGTTGGCGGGGGAGAGGGGGGGGGAGGGGGGGTTAGGGGGGGTCGAAAGGAAAGGGATGATATGGAGACAGAGACAGAAAGAGATAGAGATAACAAAAGATAAGAGAAACACAAGAGGAATAATTAAGAAAAAGACACAGAAAAGAATCGGAATTAGGAGTGAAAAGAGAAATATGAAAGAGAAAGAAATATAACGAGAAAAGAAGAAAAGAAAAGGAAGAAAAAATAAAGAAAAGAAGGTGAGACGAAAAGATGAAAGAAAAAGAAAATTTGAAAGAAAATGAAAAAAAGAAAAAAGAATAAAAAAAAAAAGTGAGTGAGAAAGTTGGGAGAGGGGACCCCCATCTCACTAACTGCCCCTTGTGTGTGTGTGTGTGTGTGTGTGTTTGTGTGCAAGGGAGATGTTATTGTGTATTATTTATTTGTTTTACTTTCTCTATATATAGGTATTCTAAGCACACCTGATTACTTATTAGTTCTGCTGACTGTACAATGGTGATGTTATTGTTTAGTTATTTATTTACAATGTGACCTGATACACTGGTGACCTTATACACTGGTGACCTGATACACTGGTGACCTAATACACTGGTGACCTGATATACTGGTGACCTGATACACTGGTGACCTAATACACTGGTGACCTGATACACTGGTGACCTGATACACTGGTGACCTGATACACTGGTGACCTGATACACTGGTGACCTGATATACTGGTGACCTGATACACTGGTGACCTAATACACTGGTGACCTGATACACTGGTGACCTGATACACTGGTGACCTGATATACTGGTGACCTGATACACTGGTGACCTAATACACTGGTGACCTGATACACTGGTGACCTGATACACTGGTGACCTAATACACTGGTGACCTGATATACTGGTGACCTGATACACTGGTGACCTAATACACTGGTGACCTGATACACTGGTGACCTGATACACTGGTGACCTGATACACTGGTGACCTGATACACTGGTGACCTCATACACTGGTAACCTGATACACTGGTGACCTGATACACTGGTGACCTGATACACTGGTGACCTGATACACTGGTGACCTCATACACTGGTGACCTGATACAAGCGTGACCTCGTACACTTGTTTTTGTTATAATGTTGTTATTGACTGACCTGGCTACTGGTGGTGGATTAGCCTGAGCCTGACAGAAGAGGGCGAAGGAGGCACCGAAGGAGTGTGTTAGCATGGAGCCCGTCTCTTTACTGGGTAGACGAGGTGCAGTCATACCCACGGGTTCTGTACACGGGTATATCTTGCACTCTTAACACTCATACTGACACACTGACACTCTGGGAACTTTAACACTCATACTGGCTCTCTGGGCATTCTAACTCACACTGGCACTCACATTTACAGTCTACTCTATTTCCACACTCACTCACACTCACACTAAAACTCCACACACACATACTGGCACTCACACTCACTCACTCACACTCACACTGGCACACACACACTCTCTCACACTCTCACTGGCACACACTCACTCACTTACACTGGCACACACTCTCTCACACTCACACACTATCCATTTATAATATTGTCATTTTTTATTCCCCTGATTATCGTAAAATATATTTATATAATAAAACATTTTATAACAAGAAGTGTGTTAGTGATATCAGAGGCTTCGGTGGTTGTTATTGTTTGTTTGTGATGCTAACGTGTTATGTACTTGTTGTTGTTGTTGTTGTTTACTGCAGTTTGAGTTCTTGGACAATGGGTGAGAGCATGCACACACACACACACACACACACACAGATTGACTGACTGACTAACTAACTAACTCTCTCTCTCACACACACACACTGATTGACTGACTACCCGAGCTATCTAACTAACTAACACACACACACCTCTCTCTCTCTCTCTCTCTCTCTCTCTCTCTCTCTCTCACACACACACACACACACACACACACAATTTCTACCTGGTACTGGGTGTAGGGTTGGCCTGAGCTTCACACAACAGGGTAGTGGATGTACCTTCCTCTACTTCGAAGTTTTGGGCCTTGTTCCTGGAGGGTAGCTTGGGAGATGATAGCCCCACTCCCTCTGTAATACCCACGACCCCATCAAACCCACGACAACACACACACACACACACACACACGGTCAGCTTAGCAACTTAATGGGAAGGACTACACATACACACACACACACACACACACACAAGAACACAAATACACTCACATTTTAGCCATCATTCTACTTTATCTTTTCTCTTGTGTTATCTGTACTTCCTTTTTATCACTTTCTCCTATTCCCTTCTTTATTCTCTCGTGTTTATTGTCCTACCTCTCTCGTTTCCTTCTTTATTCTCTCGTGTTTACTGTCTCTCTTCTTTATCACCTTCTCCTATTCCCTTTTTTATTCTATTCTGTTTGTTGTCGTTCCATTTATTCTCTCGTGTTATCTATCTCTCCTCTTTATCACCTCCTATTTCCTTCTTTATTCTCTCGTGTTTACTGTCTCTCTTTTTTATCACCTTCTCCTATTTCCTTCTTTATTCTTTCATGTTTGTTGTCCTTCTTCTATGTCACAACAAGTACTTTCATCTCTAACAAAGTCTACGTGTTATTTTTCTATTTATTTTATATTTAATTAAGACTCTCTCGTTCCCCTTTATAGACAAATGAAATAACAATGAAATAATAAACACCATGGATATTCTTGCATACAACTCAAACACTCATCGTACCAGAACCACAGCATCGTAAACACTATGGATATTCTTGCATACAACTCAAACAACAGTCTCATCGTACCAGGAACCACAGCATCGTAAACACTATGGATATTCTTGCATACAACTCAAACACTCATCGTACCAGAACCACAGCATCGTAAACACTATGGATATTCTTGCATACAACTCAAACACTCATCGTACCAGAACCACAGCATCGTAAACACCATGGATATTCTTGCATACAACTCAAACAACAGTCTCATCGTACCAGGAACCACAGCATCGTAAACACTATGGATATTCTTGCATACAACTCAAACACTCATCGTACCAGAACCACAGCATCGTAAACACTATGGATATTCTTGCATACAACTCAAACACTCATCGTACCAGAACCACAGCATCGTAAACACTATGGATATTCTTGCATACAACTCAAACAACAGTCTCATCGTACCAGGAACCACAGCATCGTAAACACTATGGATATTCTTGCATACAACTCAAACACTCATCGTACCAGAACCACAGCATCGTAAACACCATGGATATTCTTGCATACAACTCAAACACTCATCGTACCAGGAACCACAGCATCGTAAACACTATGGATATTCTTGCATACAACTCAAACACTCATCGTACCAGGAACCACAGCATCGTAAACACTATGGATATTCTTGCATACAACTCAAACACTCATCGTACCAGGAACCACAGCATCGTAAACACTATGGATATTCTTGCATACAACTCAAACACTCATTGTACCAGGAACCACAGCATCGTAAACACCATGGATATTCTTGCATACAACTCAAACAACAGTCTCATCGTACCAGGAACCACAGCATCGTAAACACTATGGATATTCTTGCATACAGTTCAAACCTTGTGACTGGGGAAGGGTGTGCCTGAGCCTCACAGAGAAGGGTAGTTGTCAACCCACTCTCTACTTGGAAATTGTGAGCTCTGTCTCGTGAAGGTAGACGAGGTGCTGACAGTCCCACACCCTCTGTAATAACACGTACACCTTGGCACTCTGGCTGGCACTCTCACACTCACACTGACACTCTGGGAACTCCTAACACTCACACTGGTACCCCACGCCAACACAGGTGTGCAGAGTTATACTGTCTATACACACACACATACACTCATACATACATACATACATCACACACACACACATATATACATATATATATATACATACTAGTGCTTCTCAAAAACTTAAAACACACACACACATACATACTAGCGTTTCTCATATAACCTAATCACACATACACACATACTAACACTTCTCAATAACCTAACACACACACTAGCACTTCTCAATAACTTAACACACACACACACACACACACATAAAAGGTGCCAATGTAACAACGCTAAAGTCTAAGGTCTGCTCAACTCACATTTCACCCGTCAGTCACCTCACAAAATACAATATCAGTCAGAGAAATGTTCCAATTTTTTTTCAACAGCGCAAGAATATGCCACAAAAACAATAACAACAACAACTGTATGTAATATTGGTCGAATAAAAGGTGACAGATTTTCAACAGCGCAAGAATACACAACAACAACAACAACACAAACTGTATCTAATTTGTCAAGAACAGACGATTTCCTGAATTTATTTCTTTGAGATGGATACAGAATTGAGGCTAAGATTTCTGAGAAGTATCAAGATGTTTATGTTGTGGAAAGTGAAATGTTGAAATGCGAGAATAAATATCAATACAAAAACAACAAACCAACGACGCGCCAAATAAACAACATCAACAACAACAATAAATCAACGTGGCACCAAATAAACAACAACAAATCAACGTGGCACCAAATAAACAACAACAAATCAACGTGGCATCAAATAAACAACAACAAATCAACGTGGCATCAAATAAACAACAACAAATCAATGTGGCACCAAATAAACAACAATAAATCAACGTGGCACCAAATAAACAACAACAAATCAACGTGGCACCAAATAAACAACAATAAATCAACGTGGCACCAAATAAACAACAAATCAACGTGGCATCAAATAAACAACAACAAATCAACGTGGCATCAAATAAACAACAATAAATCAACGTGGCACCAAATAAACAACAACAAATCAACGTGGCACCAAATAAACAACAACAAATCAACGTGGCACCAAATAAACAACAACAAAAAATCAACGTGGCATCAAATAAACAGCAACAACAATAACAACAACAACAGAGACAAAATCAATACAGGTCTAACCACACGAGCAACAAAACAATATATATTTCCTTCGTCCTTCAATCAATTTATGTTTCCGCGTCACGATTTATTTCCAATTAAAGTTAAAGGTCTCTCCAATTGGCCCTTAGCAAAAAAAAAAAAAATGGTTGGAGGACGACAGAGGAAGCCATTTAAATTTACCCAGAGGACGAAGGAAGACTATGTTTACAATAAGCTCATGTGATTTCCCTGCACCAAAAATATGAAATCTTCACTTACCTTTTCCGCCGCTAGATGGTGTTGTCGGCCGCTAGAGTACTGACCCTCACAACATTCTCTACTTATGACTTCAGAAAAACATGTCAGTAAAAAAGACAACATGATTTCTCCTTCCCTATACAACTTCCTCTCTCCCTATACAACTTCCCTTTCCACAACTTAATAATAAGGATATATTCTATTCCTTTCAACTATCTATCTACAAATTCTACATCTCCCCAACTCTCCCTCTTATTTTCCTGACTAATCTATCAATCCCTTCTATCTATCTTCCTTTCTATCCTACCATTCACACGCCTTACTACTCTGTGTGTGTGTGTGTGTCTGTATATCTGTATGTCTGTGTGTGTGTGTGTGTGTGTGTTGCGACTCTTCCCTCAAGAAATTTTGCCCACTTTTTGTTTACAATTATAATGATTTTTTACAAAGATTTATTGATTTATTTACTCTTTTGAAAACTGGACATGGTAGACGGATCGAGAGAGGCAGTGACAAGCAACAACAAACACTCAAATGGCAGAAGAGGCTGATTTTATAAACAATGTGATTCTTTATTACATTGTTGACAAATTTTGAAAGTATCTCAGAGGCAACAATTCTTCCATCCATCATTGACGACTAATTAGTATTATTTTAGACTCGTTTGTTAGAATTTTGAAAAGCGTACGTATGCCATTTTCATCATCACCAATATCAATAAAAACAATTATTCAGTCAATATAGAATAAATTTAAGCTCGATTGTAAGAATTTTGAATAGCACGCATAGTAAAAAAAAAAAAAAAAAAAAAAAATTTGGGCAACACTTGAATATCAATTTGATGATGAAGTATATTTTAACATTTATTTATATATATATATATTTTGAATTTTGACTTGAGATGACTTTGGGTGATGAAGACGATTTTGATATTTTGGTTATTAATTTTGAGTCTTATTCATATATTGAATTTTGACTTGAGATGACTTTAGGTGATGAAGAAAATTTTAGACTTGAGATGGCTTTGAGTGATGAAGAAGAATTTTGAATATTGATTTTTTTTTTTTTTTTTTTTTTTTGGAATTTTGACTTTTGACTTTAGCGAGACGGCAGGGGTACCCTATCCCAACATTCAGGCTCCTTGTTCACAATACCAACGGCATCCACAGACACACACTACAACACCAAGCCAATATTATCATTATTATTATTATTATTATTATTATTATTATTATTGCTCTTATTACTCGTACATTTATTATTATTATTATTATTATTATTTTTTCTCGTATATTTATTACTAGTATTATTATTATTATTTATCGTATATTTATTATTATTATTATTATTTCTCGTAAATTTATTATTATTATTACTATTTCTCGTATATTATTATTATCAAACTTTGGCTAGGAGGTGTTGTAGTAATGTATTTCCAAGGTTGCCGCTGATAATCTACACATACATGTATAATATATATATAAAGATAAATTTATTTCACACAATGTATATATATTTCACAAAAGACATGCATGAATTTTTATATATATTTCATTTTGTATTCAATTACGTTACGTTACTTTACTTTTCAGCAAATTCAAACAATACAAATTATTTTTTATATAAGCACAATACAACAGAACATAATATTGTCTAAAAAGATATTCTAATTTATTCTAATCTATGCTAATTTAACCTAAGTCAATTTAAGGAGACTGTCTTGTTGATAAATTTGGAGTCTATTGAATCCTCCTACCTATACCAGAAAACAGATACCCTCAATGAAACATATAAGGTATTTGTTTCGTGGCATAGTTTGGAGGAATCAAGAACTTTTCAATTCACCCACAACAGAATCTCCTCACCTTAACTTTACCTAACATAATCTAACTTAACTTTTTTGTGACCTAGGATACCTCAATATCACCTAATCTAACCTGTCTTGATTTCCTACGTATGGAAGTCAAGCTAATCTGACCCTAATTTGACCTCATTTGACCTAATCAATCTCCAAGTCTACGTTCATAGGTCAGCCCATTTAATTTGACCTAACTCAATCTTACTTAACCTAATTTAATCTGACTTAACCTAATTTAATCTCACCTCTCTTAATCTAACCTCACCTCACCTATCCTAACCACTCTCTAACCTTATATTCTGAGGTCAGCCTAACCTAACCTGACCAAACTCAATCTCACCTAACCTCACCTCACCTAACCCAACCTAACCCAACCTATCAAACTCTACTCTAACCTAACCCAACCTAATCAAACCTAAACCAACTACAGTATACTCTAAGTCTAAGCTACTATACCCTAACCTAACCTAACAAACTCTACTCTACTCTACTCTACTCTAACCAAACAAACTCTTCTCTAACCTACCCTACCCTAACCAACCCTAACCTAACTCCTACACAACACAATATCAAAAAATAAACAATAAAGAGAACATTGAACTTACCAGAGATAACCAGACGTCCAGCAGTGGCAGAGAGTCGAGTTTCTTGTGTAAGACGATGTACAGTACGACACTTGTAACTCTTAAACCCATCTTCTGAGGTCACGGAACGAATGTGAAGCTCACCAGAGGGAAGCACTAGGTATTTGCCATCTGGGAGTTCGTTTGTTGTTTGTTGTTGTGGGGGAAGAGGGAGGGGAAAGGGAGAGAGGGTAGGGAAGGGGAGAGAGAGAGAGAGGGTAGGGGAAGGGAGGAGAGGGTTGGGGGAAGGGAGGGTTGGGAGGAGAGGGTAGGGGAAGGAGAGAGGGTAGAGGAAGGGAAGGGAGGAGAGGGTTGGGGATGGAGGGAGATGGATAGATTGTGTGGGTAGGGAGGAAAGGGAAGGAGAGAAAGGAAGGAGATACAAAGGAATGGATAGACAGGACAAGGAGAAATGGAGGGGGAGGGGGAGAGAAACACACAAAAATACATTAGTCAAAACTGTTCACTTCATATAACCAACACAAACACCTCACAACACGAAGCAATTCCTCACAGGGTCAAGGTTATACGTGTCAATTGTTTTTATTTATTTTTACCACAGATCGATCAACAGTGAAAGATATCGATACTTGAATGAATATTGGATTTTTCTCCATTATTATTATTATTATTATTATTATTATTATTGTTGTTGTTATTATGGGGGGGAGAAGGGGTAAGAATACAGTAATGGTTTTGTAGTTTATATACAAAATACATTAATACTGTAAATTCTATGACCCCCTCCCCCCTAAAATAAATAATAATAATAATAATAATAATAATAATAATAATAATAATAATAATAATAATAATAATAATAATAATCAGACAGTCAAGCATCGAATATTATCTTTTTTTTTTTTTCTAACACCATCGATGATCATGGAAATATAAAATAAAATATCTAACACTGATAACTTAGACATTACTGAAGGAATTATGGTTGGAGGCGAGTGTGTTGGTGTTCGCAGGAGCTGACACACCTTGGACTTTTATCTGCGAAGTCATATGACGCCCGAGGAAGAGAGTAATGAAATTTATCCTTACATTTTATTCTGATTTTTTTTTTTTTTTTACACTTTTTTTTTTTTTTTTTTTTTACATTACGTGGGTTTTATTTTATTTTTTTGCAGTCATTTTAAATTCTATGTATGTAATGAAAAAAAAAGTGTTATTTGAAAGTACCATAAAATAAAATAGGCTCGTATTTTTTTATCTTTTTTTTTTTTTATACATTTAATATCCATTTTTGGGTTTTTCTATTAAGTTTATTTTTAGTTCTGACCTTCATTTCTAATTTGAGCCACAGCCTTATCAAAATAATCATTAACTCGTAATTATGAATGACTAATGATTATATTATTATTACTATTATTACCATTATTAACTATTATTAACTATTATTTCCTATTATTTACGAATGAGTACTGATATTATTATTATTACAATTATTTAGTCATGACAGTCAAAGTTAATAAATGCAAAAATTTAGATAAAAAAATAAAAGTCCAAAGAATGTATTATATTCAGCTCCTGCATAATTATAAATACACATAGATAATTAATACATATATATACACATTATATAATACATACATATACATATATAATACATATACTGTATAATATACGTAAATTACATACATATATTGTATATATACGTAATATACATAAATAATTATACATAAAATTCATCACTAATTCACTTTCCTATATAAATACATTTTTATTAATTTTCTTTTGTAATTTATTGAAGAACATGAGAAAAAAAAAAAGGGGGGAGGTGCTGGGGGAAAAAGGGGGCATTTTTCCTTTTCATTGGGGGGGGGGGCAGCTGCAAATCGCCCCCCCCCCCTCCTCCGCCGCCACCGCTGCCACAGTCGTCGATGCCCCCCCCTCAAAAACCACCAACCAACACCCCCCACCCAAAAAAAAAAAAAAATAACAGTAACAATAAAAAAAATAATAAAAAAAAATATTAATATCTTCTAATAATTGACATTGAAAGTGAATTAGTGACGAGACACAAAAAATACATGTTGATTTTTTTTTTTTTTTTTTTTTTTTTTTTTTTGCCATGTTTGCCTCTGTTCAAATAAATATATCCATTTTTTTTCATAATCTGGGAAAGATTGATTGATTGATTGATTGATTGATTATTAGGTGCCGTAACAGCGAAGTCATATAGTTCTGGGAAAAAAAAATAATTACCATATTTTTTTTATTTAATCATTACGTTACTGAAATTACACTTTTTTTTTTTCTTTTTCTTTTTTCACTTTATAAGCAAGATTTACTTTAAAATATTATAAATTTTGGAGTAAAGTAATAAAAAAATATATATATTATTATTATTATCATTATCATCATTATTATTATTATTATTACTATTATTATTATTACTATTATTATTATTATTATTATTAAATGTAGAATGCAACATGGCAAAATATCCACCGTTGAAGAAAAATTGCAAACTTTGAATGTTGGATTGCAATTAACTTCAGATATTAAAAAAAAAAAACATTAACTAATAGCTAAAATTTCTATGATACACACCTAATCCTGACTGATAATTATTTTGATATTATATTTATTATTCTCAAAAGAAAACACAAACAAATATTGACTTTACTTGGACTGATAACAATTAATTTAATTTACTAATTTACTTTACATATATTAAATTGTTTGTTGTTGTTGTTGTTGTTTTACGTTACGTTATAGTAAGTTGTATTTAAGTAATCAATTACAACAACAGTTATTATATATTTGTAATCAAAACAAGTTACTTTATTTAATTTACAATAACAAAAAATTAATCTAATGAGAAACAGCAATAAAATTTCTAAATACATCCTACCATATAAATATACAAATAAATACATTAGCATATAATAGAGAATAATACATCCTATCCCACAACACCATAAATATAAATATACAGAAATACAACATAAGAAATACAAGATAAGAAAAAATACAAGGGAAATACAAGATCAGAAAAAATACAAGAGAAATACAAAATAAGAAAAAATACAAAAAATAAATACAAGAGAAAATACAGCAACAGGAATAATAAAGTTGATTTCCATTTCGCCACGTCCTGTAGTCGTACCAAAACAACAACAACAACAACAACAGCCTGTAATGTTGTCAAGAGGAAACACACACACACACACACACACACACACATAGCATAGAGAGTAAAGACACAGAAAGTAAATATATAGAAGAGTGAGTGAGATTGTCAATTTATCACACCAGACTCTGCAACTCCTTCTCTCTCCCTCTCTCTCTGTTGTCTGTCTGTGTGTAATAATAAGATCTGAAAATTTGACATAGAAATATATTAATTTAACTTCACTCTCTCTCTCTCTCTCTCTCTCTCTCCCTGTGTGTGTCTGTCTGTATGTATGTAATTAAATCATCTGTATATATCCCGTGGTAATAAATGAATACATATGTTTGTTTGTTTTATCTATACATTGGTGTGTGTGTGTGTGTGTGTGTATTTCCCTCTGTATGATGTGTTCAAAAGGTCATACATGCATACAATAATACTGCAACAACTCCTCTGCTCCTCACTGTATGAAATAATCCTGTAACATAATTAAAATATACAAAGGTGTGTGTATGTGTGTTGTTGTTGTTGGTTTTTTAATTGTATGTGTGTGTTTTTTTTTGTGTGTTTTTTTGTTTTGTGATGTGTGTGTGGTATTTTTTTTGTGGTGTGTGTGTGTGTGTGTGTGTGTGTGTGTGTGTGTGTGTGTGTGTGTGTGTGTGTGTGTGTGTGTGTGTGTGTGTGTGTGTGTGTGTGTGTGTGTTTTGTTTGTTTGTTTGTGGTGCGTGTGTGTGTCCCCCTTTCTTAATCTATACAAACATATACAAACATAATAAATAACACAGTATATACAGCTTCACATCCAACTTCAGAATATCCTGTAAATAATTTTTTGTCGAGAGTCAAATCATGTGTAAATAATAATAATATAAATAGTGGAGTTTTTTTTTTTCTTTTTACTCATTACCAAAACCACGCAACAGAAAGGTCGTATGTAAAACAGTGAATGGGTGAGTAGGTGGATGAGTGAGTGAGTGAATGAGAGGATGATCGAAAGGGTGAATGAGTGAATGATAGGGTGAGTGAATGAATGAGGGTGAATGAGTGAGCCAGTGTGAGTGAGGTGAGGTAATGAGTGAGTGAGTGAATGGGTGATGTAATGATTGAGTGAACGAATGAGTAAGTATGTGAAAAAATGTGAGAGAGATTAAAAGAGACACGGTTACAGAAAGAGGGGGAAAGAGAGAAATAATCTTTGATCCCACAGCCAGTGTTGTGGGCCCAAGTCCACGTTACCACAAGAGCTACAAGTGGGGCAGCACCTTCCATGAGACCAGTCCTGAAGGCACCATAAGGGAGAGGGAGTTTACACTGCTGTATACAAAGGCATAATACACCCCCGTATGCTGACAATCCACACAGTAGTGAACTAAAAAAAAAAAAAGTCTCCGGTTGCAGTACACCTCACGTTTATTTTTAATCCATGTGGAGAGATCTCGTCAAATCCACTAGAAAGAGACCAGATCCTACACCAATGTTTATTCCAGCCCTGTAGGGGATCAAGTGTACCATAGTTGTGTGGTGATGGGTAGTAGGTGACTCCCTGGTCGGTTACCCACGCCTGTACATTCACGAAGTCTGCCACAAATGATGGGATGGAGCACTTGAGTATTGCAGCGTTCCCCCTGATCACAAACTCATCTGCTACTCGAGTCTCATACGGCTGAGCCACAACTGTAACACGGGGTAAACAAATCTACGGCTAATTTACTTGATTTTTTTACATTTTCAAGTATTTTACTGGAACAACAAATCCTTCTCCAATTTACTTTTTTTTATATATATTTCTCACGTCAACTGGAACAACAAATCTTTGGCTAATTTACTTGATTTTTTAACATTTTCAAGTATTTTCCTTCATTCTGAGTCACGTCAACTGGAATCACAAATCTCTGGGAAATTTACTTTTTTTTTTTTTTTGTATTTTCCTTCATTCTCACGTTAACTGAAACAACAAATCCTTCTCCAATTTACTTTTTTGTATATCTTTATTTCTCACGTCAACTGAAACAACAAATTTCTGGCTAATTTACTTTTTTTATTATTATTATTATTTCAAAGTAATTTCCTTCATTCTCACGTCAACGAAAACAACAAATCTTTCTCCAATTTACTTTTTTATATATCTTTATTTCTCACGTCAACTGGAATCACAAATCTCTGGGTAATTTACTTTTTTATTATTATTATTATTTCTAAGTAGTTTCCTTTATACTCCCGTCAATTTCTTTAGTATTTTCCTTCATTCTCCCGTCAACTGGAACACGGGATAAACATTGGCTGACTAATTTCCTTCGTTCTCCGGTCAGTTTAAGTTTATTTTATATTTAAGTAATTTCCTTCATTTTCCCGTCAACTACAACAAGGGGTAAACATTGGCTGACTAATTTCCTTCGTCCTTCGGTCTCAATTTAAAGTTTTTCTCTGTCCCTCGGGTAAAAATATTTTGTTTCGAATTATCAGAACACGAATGAAACGAAGAACTTTTATCCCTCGTTCTTATAAGTTATAATAATATTAGTTGTGGATGACTACAACACGAATGAAAAACAATGAATCTTTTCCCTCGTTCTCCGTCCCTCAGGTAAAAAAAAAATACGTTGTTTAGGATTATTAAAACACGAATGAAACGAAGACCTTTTTTTTTTTTCCTTCGTTTTTGGTTCCCATTTTTATTTTAAGTTTTTCTTCGTCTCTCAGGTTTTAAAAATAATATTGGTTGTGTATGACAAGGATAAGGATGAGACAATGAATCTTTTCCTTCGTTCTTCGTCCTCAGACACAGTTTTAGAGAGAGAGAGAGAGAGAGAGAGAGAGAGAGAGAGAGAGAGAGAGAGAGAGAGAGAGAGAGAGAGAGAGAGAGAGAGAGAGAGAGAGAGAGAGAGAATAAGAGTAAGAAAGACAGACAAACAGACAGACAGACAGACAGGGAGGGGAGAATAGCAAGGCAATGTGCTGTACAGGTGACTCTCCCTCCTGACACACACAAATTACAGGTGTACAGGCAGGGGGAGCGACGACCCCCTGGGGAGTTGGGTTGAGGGGGGCGGAGGGGGGGCTGGGTGGGGGTCGGTCGTGTCTGTTTCGAGAATCTTGTGGGTGTGTATTTTTTTTTTTATATACGAGATCACTGATTAATTTGAGAAGGGAGGTTTAGTCACGTTCTGTGTGTGTGTGTGTGTGTGTAAGAGTGAGTGTGTGAGTGAGTGAGTGTGTGAGTGTGTGAGTGTGTGTGTGTGTGAGTGAGAGTGAGTGTGTGAGTGAGTGAATGTGTGTCAGAGTGAGTGAATGTGTGTCAGAGTGTGTGAATGTGTATGTATTATCAAGACACACTAGGCTACAACCATAACGCATACACCCTATAAACGTCCTTACACACACACACACGCTCCAAAAAGCAGTGACTACTCAGACAAAAACAAGACAGCAGTTGCCTATGTCCGTTGTCCTCTATTATGCTGCTTCGCCCTGTACTATGTTGTGCTGAGATTATTTACATTATTATTTTTATTATTAGTAGTAGTAGTAGTAGTATTGTTGTTGTTATTAGTAGTAGTAGTAGTAGTAGTATTGTTGTTGTTATTAGTAGTAGTAGTAGTATTGTTGTTGTTATTTGTTTTGTTTTGTTTGATTAAGTGACTGACTGAGATTGTTTACATTATTATTTTTATTATTATTAGTAGTAGTAGTAGTAGTATTGTTGTTGTTATTATTAGTAGTAGTATTGTTGTTGTTGTTGTTTGTTTTGTTTTTTGTTTACCAGACGACTGACGACCAGGGGTGTACATGAGGCCCTCAGAGTCGGTCCAGGATTGCACACTGACGAAGTCGGCGACGAAGGAGGGGATCATACACTTGAAGATGGCCGAGTTACCCGCCAACACGTCCTCGTCAATCACCCTAGTCACGTAAGTCTGCGCCACCACTACGAACGACACACAAACAAACACACACACTCATTCTCCACACGTAACATCCATCTCAACACACAAACAAACAAACAAACACACTCATTCTCCACACGTAACATCCATCTCAACACACAAACAAACAAACACACTCATTCTCCACACGTAACGTCCATCTCAACACACAAACAAACAAACACACTCATTCTCCACACGTAACGTCCATCTCAACCACCTATGTATGTATGTACAGTCACAATCAAATATCCACCGACACCTTCCTTCCATCGTATAAACAAAATCAGTATCATATCAAAATATAATCATACAACAACAACAACACCTTACGTCAACTCATGCAACCCCCTCAATTATTATTATTATTATTATTATGGGCTGCTGCAAACTCATACACGTGTTGTTCTTTATTACCAAGATATTTACTACGATGGAAGGAAAGTGTGGGTGGATATTTGATTGTGGATATACTATATGTTACTATTTGCCACAAGAATTTTTGTGGTCAACTGTACATATGCGACACACACACACACACACACACACACACACACACACAATTTCCTTTACTTAATCTATTACGAACCGTGAATTACGTTTTCATATATAAATTTTTCTATTCATCCTTTTTTTTTTCATTTTTAAACTTAGGAAGGTTGGGAATTACAGGTTAAATATCAGCTTATAATTTTATCACCTATATCTTGAATTACAGCAGCTTATTATTATTATCATTATTATCGGTATTATTATTATTATTATTACAAGTTATTATTATTATTATTGTTGTTGTTATTACCGCTATTATTGTTATTATTATTATTATTATTATTACGACGGGTATTATTATTGTTGTTGTTTTTATTACCGGTATTATTATCGTTGTTACTGTATTACTATTATTAACAGTATTTTTATTATTATTGATATTGTTAATATTATTTAAGGATATAGGGAGGAAAATAGGATGGAAGGAAAGATGGAATGAAGAAACATGATGTATGATTAATGATGATAATAATGATGAATAATGAAGCCCCCCCCCCTGCATTAAAAAAAAAAATACATATATACATTTTTTTTTTTTTTTTTTTTTTTTTTTTTTTTTTTTTAGATGATGACGAAAGGTATATACAGTACAATATTGCCTGCTAAAAGTCCTCTCCTGTGAAATGAAAGAGTATATAATATAATATAGTATTATTATTATTATATTTTGTTGTTATTTATTATCTTTTTCATTACCATATCTCTGGAATTTGAAGCCAAGAAAAAAAAAAAAAAAAATATTATTTTTTGTTTGTTGTCATTATTATTTTTATTATTATTGTTTTGATTACCATAAGTTTGGGATTGGAGGTACTGTTTTCCCTCCATATCCTCCCACGACTGTACACTGACGAAGTCGGCGACGAAGGAGGGAATGACACACTTGAGAATGGCTGAGTTGCCCTTCAAAACACTCTCATCCCAAACTTGTGTCAGGTATCTCTGGCCCACAACTTATAAACAGAAAAGAAGGAAAGATAATGCATGGAGGGATGGAGGGATGGATGGATGGATGGTTGAGTGAAGGTACGGTAGGTGGGTGGTTGAGTGAAGGTAGGTGGGTGGATGGATGGATGATTGGTTCTGGCCCACAATTTGTAAACAGAAAAGAAGGACAGATAATGCATGGAGGGATGGAGGGATGGATGGTTGATGGATAGATATTATAGGTTGAAAAGGTGGATGGATGGTTGGATGGGTGGTTGAGTGAAGGTAGGTGGGTGGATGGATGGTTGGAGAGATAGTTGATTGAAGGTGGATGGATGGGTAGTTGAGTTAGGGTAGATGGTTGATTGAGTCTACAGCTTATAAACTGAAGAAAGGAATAATAGATAGATGGATGGATGGATGGTTGAGTGAGGGTAGATGGTTGATGGATGGATGGATGGAGAGATAGTTGAGTGAGGGTAGAAGGTTGATGGATGGAAAGATGGATGGTTGAGTCTGGCCCACAACTTGTAAACAGAAAAAGGAAAAATGATGCATGGATGAATGGATGGATGAGTGGTTGAGTGAAGGTAGGTTGGTGGATGGATGAATGGATGGAGAGATGGTTTATTGAGGTAGATAGTTGAGTGAAGGTAGATGGATGGATGAATGGATGGTTGAGTGTGTGTGTATTTCAGATCACGAAATCATAAAAACGAATATATTTTTTATCACAATTCATTACACCTTACAAGACAGACAGACCCACAGACACCCTCCCCATCCCCTACCCCAACCCCACCCCACCCAAAAAAATAATAATGATAATAATATACGAACAGAGTAATATATCAGGAAAAATTCAGCTGTTTGTATCGAAAAGGAAGTGAAGTACAAAATTTTTATTATTAATTCACAAGCCATTTTCTGCTGCCTCCCTGTTTTGTCCAGCTATCGACAAACTCTGTAACACAAAGGAGAAATTATTATTGTTTAGTAATCAAGAGTTATATAGTTCTTAAGAGATGAGGAAAGGAAAGAGACACCAAGCTGAAATATGTAGATGTAGTGTGAATAGATTATGAGGGGGAGTTATTTATTTATTTATTTATTATTATTAGAGTTTGTGCTGATTTTTTTTTTTTTTCGAATGTGGGATGAGGAGGGGAAAAGAGGGGATTGTGAGGGGAGTGGAGGGAGTAAAGAGGAGGGAAAGTGAGGGGGACGTAACCGAGAGAAAGAGGGGAAAGGAGGGAGTAAAGAGGATGGGGTAAAGAGGAAGGTGAGGGGAGGGGAGGAGAAGGGGGGAGAGAAGGAGGGGGAGAAGGGGGAAGGGAAGGAGAGAAGGGGGGAAGGGAAAGGAGAGTATGGAGTAAAGATGATAGAATTTAAGGAAGGGGATATGAGGGGGTCGAGTCGAAATGAGAGGGTCGAGTTGATATGAGAGGGGGGTCGAGTTGATATGAGAGGGAGTCGAGTTGATATGAGAGGGGGTCGAGTTGATATGAGAGGGGGTCGAGTCGATGAGAGGGTCAAGTCGAAATGAGACGGTTCAAGTCGATATGAGAGGGTTCGAGTCCCCATTCCTCGTACCATAGTGATTGGAGGTAATGTAGGACTTCCCCTCCAGATCCTCCCACGCCTCCACACTCACGAAGTCGGCCACGAAGGAGGGAATCACACACTTAAATATGGCTGAGTTTCCCGTGAGCACAGTCTCGTCCAGAACTTGGGTGAGGTAAGGCTGAGACACCACTGGTAAAATTGGGGGAAAGAAGGGGTAATGGGGGATGAATGAAGGGGGAAGAGGAGGTAATGGGTGATGAATGTATGAGTGAAAGGAGGGGGAGGGGGAAGAAGGGGAAGGGTGATGAATGTGTGAGTGAAAGGAGGGGGAAGAGGAGGGGAAAGGGTGAAGAGGGGGGTAATGGGTGATGAATATATGAGTGAAAAAAAAAGGAGGAAGAGGAGGGAAAGGTGATGAATGTATGGTGAAAGAGAAGGGAGAAGAGGAGACAAAGTAAGATGAATAATGAGTGAAGGAGAGTACAGAACAAAAGGGGAGAAAAGATGATAAACAAACAAGTGAAGGAGAAGAGGGAAGAAGAAGAGAGGAAGACAAATAAAAATAACAAACATAATTATATGAGGAAAAAGACGAATTACCAAACCTATACACTGAAAAAAAGAAACATATTAAATAAAGAAATACAAAACAAAACAAAATAAAATATTACACCACCATCAACGTTACAGAATTCAACAGTATTAACCCCAAATTCAAAAGTAATACCACAGAATTCATTATTATTTTTTATTACCATAGTTTTGTGAGGGGTAGTAAGATCCTCCCTCCCCATCTACCCAGGCTTGTACACTCACGAAGTCAGCGACGAAGGAAGGGATAAGACACTTGATTATGGCACTGTTTCCTCTCAATACACTCTCATCCACTACTTGAGTTAGGTAGCCTTGGGGAACCACTGGAGAAAAAACCACAAGGGGTCATTTCACTGTAAACTTTCCTCTGTGTGTGTGTGATGGTTGGAGAAGGTATGAATGAAGATTGTGTGTGTGTGTGTGTGTGTGTGTGTGTGTGTGTGTGTGTGTGTGATGGAGAGTGTATGAATGAAGACTGTGTGTGTGTGTGTGTGTGTGTGTGTGTGATGGTTGGAGAAGGTATGAATGAAGATTGTGTGTGTGTGTGTGTGTGTGATTGTGTGTGTGCGTGTGAGTCAGAAAATTGGTAGTAAATGAGTCCTTCAAATATTGCCACGAAACACACACACACACACACACACACTATCCCCCACCTCTCTCTCTCTCTCTCTCCTCTCTCTCTCTCTCTCTCTCTCTCTCTCACACACACACACACACACACACACACAACCCCCCTTTCCCTCTCTCTCTCCCCCCTTTCCTCTCTCTCTCTCTCTCTCTCTCTCTCTCTCTCTCTCTCTCTCTCTCTCTCTCTCTCTCCCTCTCTCTCTCTCTCTCATCTACAGTTGTTGCTTGGAATAGTTTGGAGGAAATCAGTTACTCCACGACCTTTTTATAACCGGGAGAAAAGGTCACGATAGTCGTAAAAGGTCAGGTCACGATTTCACGATACGAGAGGAAGAAAGAGTGAAAGAAAAAGATAGAATAAAGAAGGAGAGAAATAAAGAAAGAGGAAGAATGAAAGGAGAGAGTGAAAGGAGAGAGTGAAAGGAAAGATAGAATAAAGAAAGAGAGGAAAAATGAAAGGAAAGAGAATGAAAGGAAAGAGAATGAAAAGGAAGATAGAATAAAGAAAGAGAGATAGAATGAAAGGAAAGAGAATGAAAGGGGAGATAGAATAAAGAAAGAAAGAAAGAATGAAAGGAAAGAGAATGAAAAGGAAGATAGAATAAAGAAAGAGAGATAGAATGAAAGGAAAGAGAGTGAAAGGGGAGATAGAGTATAAAAATATAAATATACAACACGTTTGTTTACACGAATTTTTTCTACAAGTACAAACACAGTGAGAATAATAATAATAATAATAATAATAATAATAATAATAATAATAATAATAATAATAATAATAATAATAATAATGATGATGGCTGTTTCCTCGGATAATAATAATAATAATAATAAATAATGTAAACAGGCATCAAAATTCTGTAAACAAAATAAAGGAGATAAAAAGAGAATATCAATGTTATTATTATTGTTATTATTATTGAACGATCCCACTGAAAGAGAAAGATATAATTATTGTATAAGTTTAATAGTGATAAAGTGTGTGTGGGTGAATGGCGACACGAGAGAGAGAAAGAGAGAGAAAAAAGAAAGTAAAAAAGAGTAAAAAAAGATAGCGAGAGAAGAGTAAAAGAGAGAGACAGAGAGAGAGAAAAAAAAAAAAAAAAAAAAAAAGTGAGAAAAAAAAGAGAAATACAAAAAAAAAAAAAAAAAAAAGTGAGAAAAAAAAAAGAAGGGGGGTGGAGTAGGGGACCCAAGTAAGTTTGTTTACCATAAGTGTGTGTGGCAGGGTAGTAACTTCGACCATCACCATCTACCCAAGACTGCACACTCACAAAGTCAGCCACGAAGGAAGGGATCACACACTTGAGTATAGCAGCGTTACCCTTCAGTACATCTTCGTCGTGTACCCTGGTCTTGTAGATTTGAGCAACCACTATTTTGGATGTAGGGAAGGAAGGATAGATGTTTAAGATGGTTTGAAGCAGGGAGGGAAGGATGGATGGATGTTTAAGAGAGATGGGAAGGATAGATGGATGTTTAAGATGGTTTGAAGGAAGGAAGGAAGGAGGGATGGATGTTTAAGAGAGATGGTAAGGTTTGAGGGAGGGAAGGATGTATGGTTTGAGGAGGGAAGGATGGAGGGATAGTATAAGGGAAGGATGGATGGATAGAGGGATGGTAAGATGGTTTGAAGAAGGAGGGAGAGATGGTTTAAGGGAT
>JAWZYT010001493.1:267500-324697 GCA_034508575.1 Petrolisthes manimaculis | reverse complement strand
AATTTTGAACCTATTTTTGACCCTTTAAATATGTATAGATTTTTTATCAATTTAGTGTGGAAGGAGAATCCATTAATTCGCCGAAACGGGTTTTTTCAGTTTTCGTTTATAATGAAAAGTTTTTGAGTTATGGATATTTTTCACTCAAAATTTCACAACTCAAAATATCCATAACTCAGAAAACTTTTCATTATACACAAAAACTGAATAAAACAGTTACCGCACATTAATGTACTCTCCTTCCACGCTAAATTGATGAAAATCTATACATATTTAGAGGGTCAAAAATAGGGTTAAAGATTTGACTCATATACTATAATTATAGCGGTTCAAATCTTAAATAAGGTACACACATTGACAACGCTGGAGTGATGAAGGTGGCAGTGGAAGAGACTGTACTGTACATGAGTGAGAAGGCTAATAAGATCTCTTATAGGGGCAGTGGTTGCAGGCCCTACTCATCCCATGGAGATACGAATATTCTACCTCCATGACTCATCCACCCCAGGCACACAAATCTCCTATATTACCCACCCACCATCCCTAATCCAACTATAGAGTAGTAGTACGTCACCACGATAATATACAACCCATCAGAGCCTGAGGACAGACCGCTACATATACAGACCCATTCCCACCAGGGTTTAAAATAATAATTGAATATTAAATAATGTCCCTGATAATGTATACACACATACATACAGACTGTATACATCTCTATTGTACAAGCGGTATTAATTAATCCTGCCCTCTTAGGCTAATCCTCACCTGACCTCACTGGTCCATCCCCAAATCTCGGCATTTCGGCCCATAGGTCTATACATGGTCAAGGGTCTATATATACAATAGGTATGTATTTATGTACTCGTGTGTGTACAAGTGTTTTCATATATGCACACTTAAAGTATTTATGTGTATATATGTGTCTATGTGTTTAGAATTTGTGGGTAGGCTTACGCGTGTATATATAAGTACGTATATGTATATGTATTCGTACACAAATCATTGGTTATGTGGGGGTCTTTTATTTTACACATACTGTAGGCATTGTCCTGATGACTGATTCAATTATTAACCAAATAACACACTATAAAGAGTTTGGTGTTTGTAAATTTAATTACAATATTTTCGAGTTATGAACCCATGATGTCAGTGGTGTATACGAACGAATTCCTGAGGCCAACTATACATGTGTATGATGGTACATGTATGTGTATGTATTGTTAATGTTTGTGTGTTTGTCTACTGTTTGTATCATTACGTTTATGTGTATTTGTCTTTGATTAAACAAATACTATAATTCGGGTTTACCTTATCTTTTCCAGCCATTTTTAATCTCATATTTCTCTTGGCCTTTCGAAATTCCTTCTGGCTGCCATAATAAACAGTTTATTATCATTATTATTATTATTATTATTATTAATATTATTATATACACACACAAACTCACTCTGCTTTCATACACATAGAAAGCTATAGTTTATTAATTCTCTTGATCTGTGTGGGAAGGTGGGTAAGAGTTAGTTAGTTATAGTTTGTTGATACTGTATCATGAAAAGTCTTATGATAACTTATAGTAATTTCCTTCCCTCCCTCCTTCCTTAATGCATTTATAATTCCTACCCTCCCCTCCCCTTCCCCTCTTTCTTCTTTCCCTCCTTCCTTAATTCATTCATTAATACCTCCCCTCCCCCCCCCCCTCCTTCTTTAATTCATTCATCAATACCTCCCCTCTCCTCCCTTCCCTCTTTCTTCCATCCTCCATCCTTCCTTCTTCTCTCCATCCTTCCTTCCTTCCTTCATGACTCACGACACGTATGCTTTCAATGTGACAGGAAATGTATAAAAAGAAGGGGAAGGAAAAGTCATGCACAAACGGACATTGTTACAAAAAAGAAAAGAGAAAAAAGTATTCTCTGAGAGTTTCTCTCTCTCTCTCTCTCTCTCTCTCTCTCTCCTCTCTTCTCTTCTCTCTCCTCTCTCTCTCTCTCTCTCCACAATAAAAAGAAGTAAAAAATCAGGAATGAAGTGTATCGAGGCAGCTACAGTCAGTCAGTCTGTTCCTTTCCTTCATTTTCTCAATAGTAAGTCATAATTGATGTTATCTCTTTTGTTAAGGAGAGAGAGGTAAGAAAGGAAAGACTGTTTGGTGAGTCAGTCAGTTAGTCAGTCAATAGTAAGGGCAATCTGATATCCACCAATGACACCGAAATAAAAATATATGACGTATATAAATATGGAGAAAAACGAAGCAATAAATAAGGTAACAAAAAAATGTTGACGGAAGGAAAGAAGGAAGTGGTAAGAATATTGAGAGAGAGAGAGAGAGAGAGAGAGAGAGAGAGAGAGAGAGAGAGGAGAGAGAGAGAGAGAGAGAGAGAGAGAGAGAGAGAGAGAGAGAGAGAGAGAGAGAGAGAGAGAGAGAGAGATGAGGAGAGAGAGAGAGAAAGAGAGAGAGTGTGTTAAGTACTGGAAATGTCAACTCTCCATACATA
The DNA here is from genome assembly GCA_034508575.1 of Petrolisthes manimaculis. Classification (NCBI taxonomy): domain Eukaryota; kingdom Metazoa; phylum Arthropoda; class Malacostraca; order Decapoda; family Porcellanidae; genus Petrolisthes; species Petrolisthes manimaculis. Next base: position 322,202 of record JAWZYT010001493.1, on the reverse strand, counting down.
CATACATACATACATACACCTGATAAAAATGTATATATAAATAGTTGGAAATTCCGAAACTTTCTGGGACTCAGAGTGACGTCACCTTCCGTTCCGATCACGTCGTGTTTGGTTGTATCGGAGGAGCCTTGTGTGTGTGTGTGTGTGTGTGTGTGTGTGTGTGTGTGTGTGTGAGAGAGAGAGAGAGAGAGAGAGAGAGAGAGAGAGAGAGAGAGAGAGAGAGAGAGAGAGAGAGAGAGAGAGAGAGAGAGAGAGAGAGAGAGAGAGAGAGAGAGAGAGAGAGAGAGAGAGAAACGAGGTGTGGATAAAAGTGGTTTCCTGTTGGGTGGCACCGTTGAAATCGTAACACCAAACACACACACACACACATAACACGACACACGCTGCTTATTGTACGACGTATTCATTCACTCGTTCTCAAACCTCCATCTCCGTCAGACTTGCTCCGTCCTTCGTTATCAGGTGAAGGGGGGAGGAGGGGGGAGGGGATAGAGGGTGTTGGATAATAGATAAATACACCACCAAACACCGATAAAGTTAATAATAATAAAAACAAAATAGAAAGCACAGCAAAAAAATTATTTGAGAAATGTTAAGAAAGTGATCCAGTTATACTGTATTGTGATTATTATTATTATTATTATTTCCTATGCGTTGCTTTCTTCTTATTATTATTATTATTATTATAGTTATTATTGTTATTATCATTATTATTATTATTATTGCCGAATTAGCTATATACTGTTGGTTTGTAAATAAATGCCTTAAAAATTACCTTCATTTGTTAAGAACAGAAATTTCTATCGTTGAGAAAAATAACACAACTTTGAAAAATAACACAAACTTAGAAAAAAAACAAAAAAACATTCCAACATTAAGAATAATATCAGAAATTACCAACATTAATAATAATAATAATAATAACAATAATAATATTAGGGGAATATATATTGTGAATAAAGGTAAGTTTTAAGTTATAATTAGTTTTTCTTCGTGTAATGGGGAAGTGAATAGTTTTAATTTAATTTGCATTTATTTTAGGAGGATAATGATTCCTCCAAAGTAATCCAAGCAACAGGACATCATTAATTGTGTTTGTTTCCTGACATACACTGGAGGAATCAAGGTGCACCAATGTATAAACCAAAAATGTACTACCTCTCCCTTAATGTAATGGTAGTGTGTGTGTGTGTATGTACCAAGATGTACTACCTCCCGTAATGTAATGGTATTGTGTGTGTACTATCCCCCCCCCTAATGTAATGGTAGTGTGTGTGTGTGTGTGTGTGTACCATGATGTACTACCTCCCGCAATGTAATGGTATTGTGTGTGTACTATCCCCTCCCTAATGTAATGGTAGTGTGTGTGTGTTTGTGTGTACCAAAAGTGTACTACCCCACCTCATGTAAAGGTTGTGTGTGTGTGTGTGTGTGTGTGTGTGTACCCCTTTCCCCTAATGTAAAGGTTGTGTGTGTATGTGTATGTGTGTGTGTGTAATATATAGACTGGAGTGACGGTAACCATACAATCAACCGGAAATCAGTCTGGTTTGAACTGGTTAAACACCCAGTTATTCGGGTATGGCAATAATAATAATAATAATAATAATAATAATAATAATAATAATAATAATAAAAAGAGCAACTTATTCACCCAAACAACAAAAAGTCAGCATTATTATTCTGGTTCCTGGCATATTTTGGAGGAATCAAAGCACTCCAATGTATAAAATGTGTGTATTATACCTCTCTTATTAAATGATTACCTCTCTCTCTCTCTCTCTCTCTCTCTCCAGCCTCCGTGACGTCACCAGTGTTCCAATATGGCTGCCGGTTTTAGCGTCATGCCAATCGCCATCTTTAATCTCCTGTAAGTATTGTTGTATGTAGTTTGTTTTGTTTGTGTTTGTTATGGAACGTAGGGATTAAGGGGATACATAATAATATCCCCTTTGAATTGATTTCTTTAGTGTCATAAACAAAAATAATCTCCCCTTAACCCTTTAAATATAAACAATAACATGACCTTTGTATTGATTTGTTTACAGTGTGATGTCAACAAAAGAATCTCCCCTTAACCCTTTAAATTTTGTTTTGTTTACAGTGTGATGTCAACAAAAGAATCTCCCCTTTCTTCCCTTTCTAACACTAACATGACTTTTGTATTGGTTTTGTTTACAATGTGATGTCAACAAAAGAATCTCACCTTTCTAACACTAACTTGACTTTTGTATTGGTTTTGTTTACAGTGTGTTGTGGTGTTATCTAGGTGTGACCAACTCGTCTCCAATCAACTGGGATAAAGTCAATCTCACCAAGGAACAGGAGGTGGCCGTCAAGAGAATCGACTGTGTACTCAATCAGTTTCTTAAGCAAGTGAGTGTGTATGATGTGGTTTGGTTTGGTTTGATTGGTTTGATTTCATATACCTTCTCTACTTCCCTCCTTCTCCTTTCTCTTCTACTAATTAATCTCCCTTCTCTACTTTCCTCCTCCTCCTCCTCCTCTTCTCTATACTAATCTTCCCTCCTTCTCTTTTCTTCTACTCTTTTCTCATCTATACTAATCCTTCATTCTCTCCTCTATACTAATCTTCCCTTATTCTCTTTTCTCTTCTCTACTTCCCTCCTTCTCTTCTCTCTTCTACTTCCCTCCTTCTCTTATCTATATAAATCTTCCCTTCTTTTTCTTTTCTCCAATACAAATCTTCCCTCCTTTTCTTCTCTCCTCTACTTCCCTCCTCCTCCTCATCCTCTTCTCTCCTCTATACGAATCTTCCCTTCTCTTTTCTCCTATACTAATCTTTCCTTCTTCTCTTCTCTCCTCTCCTCTACTATTCTCCCTAGACTCCCCTTTCTCCCTTTTCTACCTTTCCTCTTCTCCCTCCTCTGCTTGCATTTTCCCCGAACACTCATAATCATCTCTCTCTCTCTCTCTCTCTCTCTCTCTCTCTCTCTCTCTCTGTGTGTGTGTGTGTGTGTGTGTGTGTGTGTGTGTGTGTGTGTGTGTGTGTGTGTGTGTGTGTGTGTGTGTGTGTGTGTGTGTGTGTGTGTGTGTGTGCCGTATATAAGTTTGTAAGAAAATAATCACACCCTCATTGCAGCTCCAGAACCAAAAGAAGAAAAACAACAACGACGATGACAATGACAACAACAACAACAGTACTGAAGAAGTGGACTGTGTGTTGACGCATCATGGCCAGAAACAACAACAAGAACAAGAACAAAAAGAACAGGGGGGAGTGGGGGGTGGTAATGGTGGAAATGGGAACAATAATGGTGGTGGTAATGGTGGGTATGGTGGTGGTAATGGGAGTAATGGTGATGGTAATGGTGGAAATGGGAACAATAATGGTGGTGGAAATGGTGGGTATGGTGGTGGTAATGGGAGTAATGGTGGTGGTAATGGTGGAAATGGGAATAATGGTGTTGGAAATGGTGGGTATGGTGGTAATGGGAATAATGGTGGTGGAAATGTTGGTGGTAATGGGAATAATGGTGGGGGAAATGGGTATAATGGTGGTGGAAGTGGTGGATCAGGGAATAATGGTAGTAGTGGTAGGCCTAATGGTGGTAATGGTAGTGGAAATCCCAATACTCCCCTTATATTTCCTCGACATTATTATTAAGAGAGAGAGAGAGAGAGAGAGAGAGAGAGAGAGAGAGAGAGAGAGAGAGAGAGAGAAGTATGTACCGTAGTGTTGACAAAGCTGGAGAAAACAAATGATTCCTCCAAACTATTCCAGGCAACAAACAAGGTACCATTATTTTTGTTAATTAATCCGGTCTTGTTTCCTGGAAAATATTGGAGGAATCAAGGCACTACAGTCTATTAAAAGTGCATTATTTTTGTTAATTAATCAGGTCTTGTTTCCTGGCAAATATTGGAGGAATCAAGGCACTCCAATGTAACCAAAAATGTAGTAACCTCTTAATATTATTCTGCATTATTAATATAGCACATTGTTGTTTAGGTGGTAAATCTGGAGCAAATGATTCCTCCAAACTATCCCAGGTAAACAGGATACCATTATCTTTCTTCATCTAGGTCTGTTTCCTGGCAAACTTTGGAGGAATCAAGGCGCTACAGTCTATTAAAAGTGCATTAATGACCCGCTTAATATTATTCTACATCATTATAGTGATTTAATTTTTTTTACACTAATTATTACACTAATACCTTCCCCAATAAACTGTAAAAGAGTGTGTGCAAATTATAGAAAAGGTTTCATTATCCAACTTTAATTAACTAAAGGTTTGGGTGCTCCTTCGAACCCCCAGGCACTCCCCTTGATGTTTTCCACTGTCTTTCCTTTTTTTTCTATTTTCCTTAATATTTGTTTACTGTCCCACCTCTCTCCCTTCCTTACAGTTCTTCCTCTGCCCCTCCTTTCCTTAATCCCTTTCAATTCTATTCCTATCCCTCCTTTCCTTCTAATTTCCTTCGCGTTTGTTTATTTGTTTTCTGTTCCACCTCTCCTTCCCCCTTCTCCCTCCCTTCCTTTCAGTTCTTCCTCTGCCCTCCTTTCCTTAATTGATCCCTTTCAATTCTTTTTCGATCCCTCCTTTCCTTCCAATATCCTTCGTGTTTGTTTATTTGTTTACTGTCCCTTTCAGTTCTTCCTCTGCCCCTCCTTTCCTTTCAATTTCCTTCGCGTTTGTTTGTTTGCTGTCCCATCTCTCTCTCTCACCTCTCCTTCCCTTATTCTGTCCCTCCTTTCCTTCGTGTATGTATGTTTGCTCTCCCACCTCTCTATCTCACCTCTCCTTCCCTTTCTCTGTCCCTGAACCTTTCCTTCCAATTTCTTTCGTGTTTTTTGTTTACTGTCCCACCTCTCTATAATTATATCACCTAACGTTACAAGGTCTTCCAAGCCTAATAATTTAATCTTACTTTCGTTCTTTCTGATACTTTTACGTAATGTATGTAGTAGTGAAGATGTGTATGAAGGTCTTACTGTAGTAGTGAAGATGTGTATAAAGGTTTGGATATAAAAATGGTCAGCTGTGTTCAACTTTCATATATTATGGTAATATACTGTATTATAATGTAAATATTTTTCTTGGTACAGTAATTCCATGGATATTTATTTTATTTATTAACTTTATATTATTGATTGGCTCCATCAGTCAGTCTGGTCCTATCAACATGTTAATCAGTCATTCAATTACGTGTCAATCAATTAATCAATCACCCGTCAATCAATCAATCTTGTGTCAATCAAATAATCAACCAACACTCAGTCAATCACTTATCACATAACTAATCAATCACTCAATCACGTATCAACAACTATGCAATTAGCCACGTATCAACCAATCAATCAATCCACCAATCCTTATAACAAACTCCGAGTCACGGTGCTCACAACCCCATCCTTGGTGAAGAAAAATAGTCTGCCCAGGGAATAGTCCACAATAGTCCTGTAGGCAGTAAGTGTAGCCCAACCCATCGTGAGGTCAAAGGCAGGCTGATGAGTATGGTCGATCTAACACGACATACTGTCATCAAAATAATGGATTCTCACTCTCCGGGGTACGCAGTCCTTGTTGAGTTTCTTGAGGCAGTATTTGGACATGTATATTTTACCATAGGTTGCTGAGCTCACTAGTATGTTGAAAGGTGTGGGCAGTTGTCTGAAGAGGTCTACGTCGCGGGCTTTCAGAGCAGGTAGTGGTCTCAGGTCCTTCCTCCTGATGGGACGTGACATCTTGTGGGTATTCTTGAAGTAGAGTCTCGGGGTCTAGGGGTCGAAGTGGTGTATTATCTTGAGTCTGGTGAGTGTGCCTATACCTAACCTACAAGCGGTCACCTGGTCTGTGCTTTGTAGAGGTACCCAGATGTCAGTCATGAAGGTAAGGTTTCTCTCCAATAAAATCCGTACGTTGGTGTACACGGAGTATTCGGTGGCGTGACATTTACGCCAGTCGTACAGGGATATGCTTTCAACGGGGCAGATGTGTGTTAGTCCAATCCTGTTTGCTGTTTTTTCGTCCATTATATTGTGAATGATGCCGCTGTCTATGGCGAAATATACCCCGTGGCCATTCACAGCTGCCGGTAACCAGAAGGGTAAGATTAGTTTTAAGCTCGTATAACTGGCTTTCAAGGGGGGAAGAGGATTATCCACTGACTGAAGAGGTGGTGTTAGTTCGAGATCGAGGTTGTAATAATCGTGTTGGGATTCAAGGCTCTGTTGTTGTTGTTGTTGTTTCTTGTTTGTACTCAGACTGGATCTAGACTTCCCTTTGCTCTTCCTTGTTTCAACTTTCTCTTGGGACTTATTACTCTCTTGTCTCTTTGTGTTCATTCTCGCTGTCTTCCTAGACACGCGGGAAGTCACAGATTCGTCTCTTGGTCTCTTCTTTACCCCTGTGTTACTTTCTGTGCCGCTGCTCTTCTGTGTATCTATGTCTGTAGCTGCTTCCAAGACTTCTGTGTCAGGTTTCTTCACCCTTTGTGATTTCCTGACACTTATGCTTTCCTTCTGTGTATCTTTATCCTGTGATTCCTGGTCTTGTGCATTACTCTTCGATCTAATCGTCTTCTTCCTCTCTTCCTCCTCCTCCTACTTTCTAATCTAACTTCGTGTGATCATCTTTATTTACAATTTATTCAACCACCGACAGAATAGAATATTAGTAGTAGTAGTAGTGGTAGTGGTGGGTGATACAGCTGCAAACACACACACACACACACACACAGCTGAATATTGTTGTCTGTGTATGGATTCCCTGCACACAGAGTCATGTGGTCGAGCCTCGTGAAAATAAACAATGTTGGTAGTATGCCTGGATCACACACACAAAACACACACACACATCTTCACTACCCACCACGTGCACACATCTTCACAATCCATCACTACCAAACATTTTACACTAAATATAATTATACATGCACGTTAATACATCTTCACTATACACACACGTCCTTTACATACGCCCAGAGAGAGAGAGAGAGAGAGAGAAAGAAAGAAAGAAAGAAAGAGAGAGAGAGAGAGAGAGAGAGAGAAGGGGATGGAGAGGAGGGAGTAGGAAGGGAGGGAGGAAAGGGAAGACAAGGAGGGAGAAGGAACTGGCGAGGGAAGGGAAGAATGGGAAGTCAGAGACAAATAAAGAAGTAAAGAGGGAGAAGGGAGGGAAGAAGGAAAAGGGAGGGAAGAAGGAAAAGGGAGGGAACTCTCTCTCTCTCTCTCTGCCCTTGTTACCTCACACTGGGATGTTTGTGTTATTTATTTAGCACAGTTTCTGGTAACATAAACCAAGCCACATGTGTTCCTTCCCTGCAGAGAGAGAGAGAGAGAGAGAGAGAGGAGCGGTAGAGTGAGAGTTGTTTGAGAGGGACGGACTGTGTGTGTGGAGAGAGAGAGAGAGAGAGAGAGAGAGAGAGAGAGAGAGAGAGAGAGAGAGAGAAGGGAGCGGTAGGGCGAGAATGGGGTGAGAGCATGGGTGAGAGGGAAGGACTGTGTGGAGAGAGAGAGGGGGGGAGAGGGAAGGAGTGTGTGCGTGTGTGTGTAGAGGGAGAGGGAGGGAGGGCAGCAGCAGACATTTACCCGTGTGTGTGTGTGTATGTGAGAGAGACTGTTGTGAGTCAGTGTCAGTATTGGACTAGCGTGAGTGAGGTTCAGACGACATACACACACATTCCCTACAGGACACACACACACACACACACACACACTCTGCCACTCCCATATAACCAGGTTAGTACTGTAGCCTACTGTCTCTCTCAACATTATTCTTTTCTTTCTCTCTCTCTCTTTTCCGTGTTTGTGTGTGTGTGTGTGAACAGTGACGCCGTAAATGAACACACACAGATTACGATAGGGAGTAAATAATAATAATAATAATAATAATAATAATACCTGGCACTTCATCCATGGTAGAGATTATATAATTACAAATTGTTACTTCATACTGTGTAATTAAATATATAACGAACGGTGTAGGATTAACTTAAGACTTTACACTCCATCTATTATTACTCTGGCAAAAATGTACAGTCGTGAGCAGAAATTCGTGCCCTTCAGCTCGAGTGATAGGAGCCACTGGTAATCTACTAAATAACACACTATCAGAGTTGACAGACATGGATTAAAGGCATTATTACTGAATATCATTAGCCATTTAAATCATACTTTTCAACTCTTATACAGTGTTGCCAGATCTCCAGGCTCCCCTCACTTATGCTGAATGGAAAAACGAATATTTGCTGCCGACTGTACCTGCTGCTACAACACTGAGGCCCGTAGTTTTAAAAAAATTGATGGCCCTTACTGGAGCTCTATGAATTCTCCAAACTACTCTAGGCAACAGATTCCCTATTAGAAATACTGAAGGGTTCTGTGGCCTGGATTATTTGGAGGGTTCATAGAGCTCCAATAAGGGCCCTCATATTTTTTTAAACTACGGACCTCAGTGAATATCATCCTTTTGTTGGGGGGAAGTAAATGTAATGCAATCCCAGACAAATTAGGCTACACCTCAATTTTTTTTTACCCTGGTTAAAATGTACCGGTTACTCCCCCAATGACTATCTATCTCCCTCCACTTTTTTTGTTTTGTTTTTATGTAATGGAATCCCAGACATAATACAACTCAAATTTTCATCACTATATGTATGTACAGTACGTCGTGGTCAGGAATTCGTACACACACAGAGCATTGGTTAAAAGGAGTTTGTCTTCATTCTGCACATATAATATTATACTGTTAATAATAATGATTGTCCTGCTGACTGATTCGTATATTAGCCAAATAATAACATTAATAAAAAAAAAGTGTTTGTTTGGTGTTGAAAAATAATTAATGTACTAAATTTTCTAGTTGTTATTATGAATACGAATTTCTGAGACCGACTGTACTACTAATATGAAATTTATAAACACTGGAATGTTCCCACGCCAAACTTAATTGTGTTTAATTAAGGTCATATTGGTAATGGTATCTAAGGTCATATGGGTAATGGTAACTAAGGTCATATGATTAATTTAATATCATATGGTTAATTTAATTACTTGGGAATCTGTACATAAGCCTAGCCTAATCTCTCTAAACTCTCCACCCCCTCCCATAAAAGATTAAGGGATTAGATAGTAAGTACAATGTAGGTTAGGACATCAGACGCAAATTATTTCCCCAAACTATTCTATAGGCAACAGGCCACCATTATTTTTTGTTCTTTGGTCCTGTTTCCTGTCATACTTTGGAGGAATCAAAGCGCTCCAATGTATAGCCAAAGTGTATTATTCACTTAAAAACTCACTAAGGCAAATTCACACTATAAAATGTATATACATTCATGTCACGTCACGTCACATCACTATCAAAATTTCTTCCATGTCAACATCACCATCACGTCACATCACGGCACCAACATCTTTATTTACAGAAAGAAATTATGTGTGATGTGATGAGGGTGTGGTGATGCTATGGTGTACATCAACCTTCTTATACTGGTACAGTTTATATACAAGGCTATTTTATGGTAAATACAATTCCAAGCAATACGTCAACATGATTAGGGTTATTCTAGGTAACCAATTGTATAATCTCCCCTTAAATAATAATAATAATAATAATAATAATAATAATAATAATAATAATAACAACGGTGAACGTAATGACATTTACTTCACTTCATGACTGTAACCTTCAGAGGACATGCGGAAGACTATGATTATCGATTATACATACATACAGACCAGTATAAAAATATTCATCATTGTTTTATATCATGACTCTCTCTCTCTCACACACACACAGGGTAGAGGACAGGTGGTGTGTGTGTGTGTACAGGACAAGGTGATGAGTAGCGGGAAGTGACCAATCATGTGCAGTAACTTCAAGTCTCCACACACAGTCACACACACACATATACTTTATAATACAAGACTCCAACATCCCTTCCCCTCCCAAAAATATGCGGTATACTAAATAATATATATAAAAAAACTAAGATAATCGTGAATGTCTACGGTCACTGCCATCAATATTTCACCATGATTCTTTTTTACCAATTTCCCTTTTCAAATATTGTAATATATTTTCGGATCCCTCCCAAAATGTAATCAGTTGTTGGTCATGAGCCCCCATAAATTTTCCAAATAATCCACACATAATTTTTTGCGTAATCCTCCTAACAATCAATACAAACAAACCGAGGCAAAACAAAAAACTAACCTATAGATTTTGGTCGAGGTTATGACACATAACGTTAGACACACAATAACACAAATAAATAAATGACACAAATGCACAAATAATTATGACATACATAAATTATATATACATACATACCGTACTACTACTACAGTACTACTATTGATACAATGATACAAATACACACACAATCATAACATACATGAATACATATACAGAAAAATACTACTACAGTACTACTTCGTGGCATCCCTCATTTGGGCCCCTGGTACTATAGTGAAACCTGGGCCCCATTCTAGTACCCCCCCCCCAACACTCAATAATAATCATCCACATATGGGTATCTCAAACAGTTTACTGTCTAATGTTTTCACGTTCATATATTATGATGTTATTGTTTTAAGTCGTGCATAGTTCCTTGTATTAAATTAAAAGATGGTATTTAACCTATTTATTGGAAAGTATTATCATCTAACGTTAAGGAACAGAGAGAAGCTGTCAAATTCATACGTAAGTTACCCCTATATGGATGATTATTTTTGACGGCGACAGTACATACATACAGCTCCGGCCAGGTCATGCATGGTACAGTTATAAAAGTATTCAGGAACAGTCTTTATTCGCTGATAAATAAATAAATATATAAAAACACTGAGACTGCCATGCCCTCGTTAATTTACTCTTCTCCATTCCTCCCCTTAAATGCTTAATTGGGCCATACACTACTACTACTATTATAACCATTATTACTACTACTACTATAGATTAAGTGGAGCTTGTTAGTTGTTACGCAATGAAAGGGATGCGTCGTAGCAAACACACACAGAGGCGACATTTTTGTTATACCCATCTCGTTTGCTCTCCTCACACACACACATATACACACCGTCCAAATTACCTTTCTCTACCCAGCAGGAATCAAGAATGGGGACGTTGAGGGCGTGTATGGTACTGCTGGGGGCTCTGGTGGGCATGATACTAGTGACGGAGGCTGCAACATTCAATCCCAGGAGAATTATGTTTGCACGTTGCACTTCGGGTGAGTGAGTGAATTGTTGACATCATGGCCGGTGGCAGTGTTTGGTGATTATTCATTTATTATCATTATTATTATTATCATGTTTTAAATAATTACCTATTGTATACTGTTAACAAAAATGTACACTCAGTCTTTGAATGAAATCAGATATCCTTAGAAATAGAGAAGATTGTACACTATCAGTCTTAAAATATAAACAAGAAAAATCCTAAAAAATGTTGCCCAAAAATTTAAAATAAATCAACTTAATAAAAAAAAGTGATTCAATAATATAATAAAACTATACTAGTACCAATAATAAAAATTAAAAATTAAATAAGCACAAGTAAAACAAAATATAATAATAAAAAAAAAAAAGATCAAATGAGCATCCATTAATAATATGTTGTTTTTTGATGACGTCAGAGGAGAAGATCCCCAGGGCGGTGTTTATGACTTGTGCCAATAGACATGGGGTTTGTGAAGTGAGGGTCGGCAATACACACAACCTCAGAGCCATCTTTATCTCAGGTCAGTAACTTATTATTTATTTATTTTTATTGTTGTTGTTATTTATCATGGGTTTGTTTGTTTTTCAGTGTGTGTTGTTGTGTACGTGTGTAATGTTTCAGCCTGTATTATATAGGGCCGTATTCAAGAACATATCCGTGATGTATACGATGGTGTTGTACTGTACGACGGCTCTGTTGTTTGTCTACAGAGCCATCGTACCGGTACCACACCATCATATGCACCATAAACGTTCTTGAATATACAATAGCCATAGACAGACAAGTAGAGATTACATATGGATCCATCTTGAAGCCCTCCAATTTCCCGACCAAAGACTAACCCAAACTCACCCTACTGTCCCCCTACACAGATGTCAACTCGACCGATGTGGATTCTCACGTGCGTTGGAACTCTTGGTTTGAGGTGCCACTGCCCAACCAACGCAGAAACGCCTGTGAACATGACCTGCCTTGTCCTATCATTGCCAATCGTATCAGTCGCTTCACCTATACTCTCGATATACAGGATTTCTGGCCCAGGGTAAGTATATATATAGCCTATATATGTGTGTGTGTGTGTGTTGGAGTGGCGCCTTGCTGTTTGTGTATATATGTGCCTAACTGAAAACATACACACAGACATACAGACAAAGTCATCTGTGCTCAGTTAAACAAGTCAGTAATATTAAACACGTACATTATTTATGTTGTTATTTAGATTATACTGCATATATCAGATTACGACAAAGATAAAAGAAAAAAATATATCAGGAAAGAGGAGACAAGTAAAGTAGAGAGAGAGAGAGAGAGAGAGGGGGGGGGGGTAATTGAGGGGAGGCAATAGGAGTGAGGGGAGCCAGTTAGACGCTAGTACCAATTTGGGCCACCAAGAGAGACGGAGCAGCAAGGTCACACTTTTGGCACGTGAGAGAGAGAGAGAGAGAGAGAGAGAGAGAGAGAGAGAGATGCGAGGGTTACAGAGTGCTTCTAGGGAGTTGCCAGGGGGGAGGGGAGGGGAGTTACTAGGTCGTTATTAATTAGGTAAAAATGTAATGTTCAGGGGGGTATACAATATAGCATTGTTGTTAGTGGTAAATCTGGAGCAACTGATATATTCCTCCAAACCATTCCAAGCAACAGGATCCCATTATTATTTATTCATTGTTTCTGTTTCCTTACTATACTTTACAGGAATCAAGGTGCACCAATAAGTGTTGTTTTTTTCTCTTATTCGACAGGATGAGTACCCCGTGATTTGGAGTCTTACTGACAGAGCCACAGACACCACCATCTTCTGCTTCAAGTTCAAGATAAACATTGTGTAAACATGTAAATACACATACACATGCCTCTCTCTCTCTCACTACATGGTTTTATTTGAACGAATACTCCTAGCACACACACACACACATTCCTTCTTGCTCCAAATCTTGACATGCTTTCATCTAATGCATATATAATATACTCCAGTCCTACATACCGAGTCATAGATTAAGGGCAGATTATCTTGTTGGTGAAGGGGAAGGCTACCGATTTCGCCAAACTATGCCAGAAAACAGGCTCCCTCGATGGTATACGAATAGGGGATCTGTTTCATGGCACAGTCTGGAGGAATCGGAGATCAATTCAATGACAAAAAATCTCCCCTTAAAAGTAATGTATGATAAATATAGAGAGGGCAGGTTATCAGGAGCTATTTCTAATAATATGCTGGTGTTATAACGAGGCCCTTCTGTATAGTTATAAATCATGTAGCCTCAGATTCCTTACAAATGGCCTGTAATAATCTTAAGTAACTGCTTTGTACTACACCAAGTATTTTTATATGGCAGCCTTTGTATTTGATATTTTACACACCAACTGTACTGTACTGTACTGTAGTGCCTTGTGTAAATGCTTCAGGGGTTATTTTTGTTGTTGTTGGCAAAGTGAGAGCAACTGATTCCTTCAAAGTGGGTCATGAAACAGTCTCTCCTCCGTGAACAGTAGATTCTGGTTTGTGTTAAATGTTGGATAGATGTATTTGAGACAGCAATGATAACCCGATGTGGAGCCAAAGATACAAACACTACACCAAGACTTATCAGAGAAAAAATTGAGTTTGGCGGATTCGGCGACACACGATGGTGGAATCAGTTGCTTTATAATTGCCAAAACTATAGAGTCAGTGGTCCCCATCATGGTTATTTTGGTAGCATACTCAATTAATGTACAATATAAAATCTTTGTATATCTACTTTACGTAATCGTAGTACTATAGGTTGTAAATCAAAAAATATAATTAATAAACTTTACAAATGTGATACTTTGACCATTTAATACAATACTGTATACTACCATACCCTTATAAAGTACAATACTGTAGTTCTGATACACTGTAGTAACAGATGCGATGCTTTGAATGTATGAAAGAATGATTTGGCTATACCACACTGGATCCAGGCTCTCATAAGGCTGTAACAGGAAGACCGAGGGAGATACAGAGGAGGGACAACAAGAATAGAAGAAAAAGAGAGAAATGAGGGACAGCAAGTACAAAAGAAAATTAAAGAAAGGAGGGAAATCAAGGACTCAGGAAAGATCACATCTCTAATCACACCCTACACTGATAATACTCTCTGGAGCCAATGTACTTGGAAGGGTTTTTAAGGACAGTACAAATTAAACAGAGCAAGTTTTATTTCTTTTCAATACAAAATAATTACCAGTATTTTGTGGATAGCTGGCATTCTTTGGTTCACTTTCACCACTGGTATAGATTTATTCACATTTTGAATCTTTAAGGTTACAATGCTGCACAAATAATAATGCATTTATTTATTATTCAGACAAAATGTAGCACTCTCTGTAATAGCTAAGATAACCAAATTAAAGTATGATCTTCAACGAAATTAACAAACTGCTTCACAACACAAATGCTTAGTTAATGTTTAACGTAACTAAATAAATTAAAAGCTACTGTACAAAATGTTATGTAATTACTGCACTAAAACAGTAAAACAAAGTGTGTGAAAGAAAAAGAAAATGCAGGAACGCAGATCACGCAAATACAATAATGAAAGATAGAGTGTCACTTGCGATGTGGTAGTGTTCTGAGGAGTGGAGTGATGGCAGTGGTGGCAGACAAGAGATGGGACGGCAGAGGCAAACCACGCACATTTAGACTCACACTGTACATCTGTTTCAGGGTTCCATTTGCTCCATCACCTCCTGTGCCCCTGGTAAATATTAAAAATATTAGTTACAGAGAATCAATTAAAGTGTTCTTAAATCTTGAGCAAATGATTCCTTCAAACTATTCCAAGCAACAGGCCACCATTATTTTTGTTCATCTGGTCCTGGTTCCTGTCATACTCTAGAGGAATCAAGGAACTTTAATGTACCAAAAGTGTATAACCTCCTCAATATACACCTCATAACACAAAGAATCACATCAAAATATGAATGTACTGTTTAAATACCATATGTAGCACAAATCTAATATCACTCTGATGAAAGGCACATGAAACACAGGTTTTACAAAACTATAATCAACGACAATATGACCAGTGAGATGTGAATTTAGTGTGTCACCCTAACCTAACCATAACATGATGCATAAAAGAACCAGAGTAGAAATTGTGTCTGCAATAAAACTCACCCCTTCCTGGCCACTTTAATGAGAGCCATGAGTGATGCATGTAACTTCTTCTGTAACATTTCTAGCATGTCCTCTGACTTGGCTTGACCCTCGTCTTCCTCTGACCTGGCTAGTCCTTCCTCCTCTGATTGGGCTTCACCATCTTTCTCTGACCTTACTTGACATTCTTCTTCCTCTGACCTTGCTTGACCTTCCTCCTCTGATCTGGCTTGACTCTCCATTTCTGACTTGGGTCGACCTCCCTCCTTGTCAGAAGTGATGTCTGGAGGAGGGATGGGTCTGTTCTCTACCTCTGGTGTGGTCGTGGATGAAGAGGTTGTGGGAGTGGGAGTGGTGGCAGCAGTGGCAAGGGTGGTAGTGTTTGTGGGAGAGGTAGTAGTGTTGGTGGCAGTGGTGGTGTGACTCTGACCTTGAACACTAACATCATCACCAGCCTTCTCTACATTATCCTTGGCACTCTGTTCTTCCTCTCCTCCAAGTGGCTTTTGCTGTCCTGGTCTGGCCTTGGTAGAAGAGGTGGTGGTAGAGGTAGTGATAGGCTGGAGTAGTTTCAAGGCAGGCTGACACTCCACTAACAGCTGTAACATGGACAGATGAAGCCGGTACAGTGTCTGGGGGCTGCTCAAACCTGGTGGGGAAAAGAAAAAGGATAGTAAAATTTTTCTATAATGTTTTCACTGGGACATAAAGGGGACAGTATACTTTTGGTACATTAGAGCGCATTGATTAAACCAAGAAGTGCCAGGAAACATGACGCAAATAACAAATATAATGGTGGCCTGTAACTTGGAATATATAGTTCAGAAGGGATGTGGAAAAGACACCTCACCTTGTATCTGTTCTTCCACCAATGCCATTCGGTCAAGCTGCAACTTCATGATGTCCACTGGGTTCTCAAGGAGTAGGAATAGTCCGGCCGCCTTCTTGTAGTTCAACTCGACCAAGTGACGCATCCTTTTGTTATCACCCCAACCATACCTGAACAAACAATGAATGAAAGAATGAACAATTTGGCTATTGTCTAATGGGCCCAGATTTTGCCTTTTTTTTTGTATGAATATGTATTCAAAATTATAATTTATCCCAACAAGAAAGGATCAACAATTATTCAAGACAAATTTGTCAGTATTACATTCAGGGGCTACTGTACAATTAAGGGGAGAAACTCTTGATGTTAAATTGGAAAGCAAATGAGTCATCTAAACTATATCACAACACAAATCTTCTATTAGTAACATAGGGGTCATTTATTTCTTTGTATAGTTTGGAGGAATTGGTAGCCTTCTAATTTACCAACAAGAGCTTCTCCCGTCAAGGTTCTTTGGAACATTGGAGCTTTTTCTTCCTCCAAAGAATTCCAGAAAACAGGAGCAAATGAACCAAAATAAAGGTAACCTGTTGCCTGGAATAGTTTGGAGTTATCAGCTGCTCCAAATTTACCACCAACACTGTACTTCCCCCATAAAGTTGCGGTCTGACCTTAATGCATCGCGGTATATGCCAGCGAGTCTCATGTAGATAACGGCAGCACGGTATTGGTAGAGGGGTTGGCGGGGACCAGGGGTGTTCACGTCACAGTATTTGAGGGCCTTGTTGAGTAGGTCCACCACTTCCCTTGGCACCTCCTTTACCTGCCATGCGTATCAATATATCTTTGTCATCAACATCATTGTCAGTGGATCTTTATCATCATTGTCATAGTCATCATCATCAATTCCCCGTTTTACACACAAATGTAATAAAAAAAAAAATACTATCGTGCAAGTGAGACCCGATTATTTCCCAAACGAACTTTGCAAAATGTGTTGTCCCATTTGCTATCCATATATGAAAACTAAATAACTAAACAGACGACAATAAAAGTGGAAGAAAACCCAATATGGAACAAAACACACGAACATCATCACAACAAATGTTAATCAGAGAGGAAAAATAAAATACTCAGACAATACAGTATTATGAGGGAAAGCTTCAAGAAGAGGGGACGAGTGTGTTACCATGGCAGAGTGGGTGGAGCGGTCGTGGAGAATGGAGGCGAATGTGTAGAGTGTAGTGCAGTATTCCCATACCACCAGGTCCCATATCTCCTCCCCATGACTCCTATACACCAACACCTCCAGGCCACGTTGGTACTCCTTCAGTGCCTGTAGACGGTGAATCTTTATCAGTCACGTTTTCATTCGGTATTGTTGGTACAATAAAATTATTGGCCATAAAATATATCATACTCAAAAATATAACTACCAGTGTGGATGGTTGTGTCAAGGATGGGGTTGTGAGAACTTAGGATACACAACATACAGTACAGTACCAACCCTACACATATGTCACATAAATTGAATGCCTCTTTTTGGTAGTTGTCAATCACATCCTGCACTGATTTACTTCTGGAGATAATTTACAATCAGTGAAAAAACAAACCAAAAGGAAAAAATAAAAAAAAATAAACTATATTGAAGGTGTTGGATAAGAGTGCCAACCTGCTGATAGTAACGTCTCTCTGCTGACGCTGCCTGGAATTTGTCTCGGGATGTACAGTAGAAGGCACATAGACGCAGGAGGCGGCCGCTGTTGGAGTGTAGGAGTGCCATGTTGGGTTTGTCCTGGGCCCGGGTGAAGGATTCCAGACCTCGATGCAGGAACTCTCCACTTCGACGCCACAGTTCCTCTCCTCCCTCAAACCCAACATCACTCTCCTCACACAGTTCTGCACGACAACATGGTCAGAATTTAACAAACAAAGCAAAAGGGAAATATCAATTTATTTAGTTACAGTCTACTGGGTCTAGGACCTCATAATGCTGGAAACTTAGAAAAAGAAGAGGTGACAAATAGAAATATGTATGAACTAAAGAAAGAGGAAGAAAATAATGAAATAAAAAGGATGCCTATACAGTAGATATTAACCGAAATAACAAAAAGAAAAATGGGGTAGACTTACTGGCAGCTTGATTCATGTACATAACCCCGATCTCATTGCACACATTGCCCAGCCGTCGTGACAACATGATGGCGGCTTCTGGATGAGAGGTGGCGATGGCAGCCTCCAGCCTGGCTGAGCTGAGGGTGAGGGCTTCCTCTACATCACATGGCAACTTGATCACACCACTACACTCTGGTAAAAAATAATAATATAAACATAACAATGCGAATCACTGTGACATTATAAGACACTGAACTTTATTTAAGTGTTGAAAGTTGCACTATAGTTGGTGACTCTTGATATATCACTAATGTCATAAATTTAACAATCACCAAATTTCTTTGGGCAACATCCTCCCATATATGGGGAACACGTAGATGATAGGAAACATACAGTAGTTAACACCGCACCAAATCTTACCTTGAGCTGGAATAATGTTATCAAGGAGTGCCAACATTTCCTGGTGGATGTCACACACCGTGTTATAAGCATCGACGTGTGTTGGTGTGTCCTGCCAGTGCTTAGCCATCATGTAAAAGACGTCCCCAGCGAGGGTGAGGGCCTGGGCAGGAGCTGGGAGGGAGCCTGTACCAACACCCAGTCGACATGTCATGCCCTGCCATGCGTGAAGTGAGAAACGCAGGTACCGCAGTGCCAAACCATACCTTTTGTTGGGACAGAAGAGGGAAGGACTTGCCAATAAATCAATGTTAAATTAATGCTGTACTATGGAGAAGTAATATCAGCAACATAAACCTATCATTTAAAATCCCAGCTAACATTATTCTTTGTATTTCATCATCACAAACTTCTCATTGAATATCTCAGCTGACTCATTTTTAAGTTAAAACAGACGTATACTCTGGCTTTGAGGTTATGTGGGTGTGTCCTTTCTATTCTATATTAACGAGATTGTGAATTACAGACCCATTAACTAACTTTTTAGTGTTGAAGTTTGCCCGGGCCATGACGAGGTAGATGAGAGATGCTTTTCTAAGCAGTAGGATGTGTAGTTTATCCCACCAGGAGGCCACACTGTAATGGTGGTTGAGAACAGACACGGTCAACTCGTCCCTCTGTTGTTGTTGTTGTTCTTGTTTGTGTTGTTTTGACTGTGACACCACCACCGTTCCCTTACTGCTGTTGTCTTGGGGATCCTGTGGGTGTAGGGGGGAATAGGGCATGGGAATGGGTTGGAAGGGACGGGCCATCTTGGGTTCCTCTTGGTGGTCCTTAGGTGTGTTGGCAGTTGTGGAGGCATTGTTGGATGAGGGGGTGGGGCCAGGTGAGGTCTGGCGGTTGGTGTCAGTGGAGGAGTGGAGGCAGCGCAGGGCTTGTGTCACATGGCCTAGGGCACTGAGACAACGTTCTTCGAGGCTCCCCAGTAGAGGTGGTGCCCTGCAAGTGCACAAATGTCTTGTCTATACAGAACTCATTACTGTATACAGTACTTTCAAACAATTTAAGAGTATGAATGTCTTATCTATTATTTTCTCATGACTATATTATACTCATTATAACTTTCAAACAAAGGTCAATGACTGCCACATTCTTCTGATATAAATTAAGCTGAGTGAATCAAAGAACAATTTGGTTACAGGAGGAAAGACAGTGATGGAGAGGAGGGCCAGCAATCACAAAGGAAAAATTAGGAATGGAAGGGGGAGCTGAAAAAACAAAAGGAATATGGATGATTCTGATGTTATGAAGACAATAACAATGACTTACTTATAATAGTGTGGATGGGTCCTGGTTGCCTGGGATTTACACAGAGCTTCGACTTTAATTGATGAAGCGGCGGTGGTGGTAGTCACCGAGGAGAATGTTCGGGACGAGGGAGAATGCTGGAAGAAAGAGCTACTTCTTTTCTCGTTTATCTCATCCTCTTCATCCTCTTCCTCGCCGTCACTGTTTCCATTAACTGATGACCACTCACTCTCATCCTCGCTGCAGTCAGAGAGAGTGGGGGAGTCGGGGTCTACATCCTGGGGTACGTACAGGTCTGACAGCATGTAGTGTGCAGACGACACAATCTGAAAACACATTGCATAGGGTATTTGTTTATCACAGCAAATGTTAAGGATCAGTAAATGTATATGTTTATTATCATAACTCAGTAAATATATATTGTCATTCAAAATACTATATGTACTTCTAACCACTTATCAACTACCAGATCATAGTTTATCATCTAGTAACAACAATGTATTGTAATGTCAAAATGTATAACCTTGGGGTACTGATGATTGTCCAGGAGAGAGAGGGCATTGCTGAGCAGAGCCCTGATGGTTGGTATCTTGGAGCCAGCGTCTTCGGAGGCACGCATATTCTTAGCCACCCGGTAGAAGAGCATCGCTACAGGTACAGTGAAGGGGTTGTCTGAAGGATCTTGATGACTCCCCTGACCAGACTCCTCCTCCTCATTACCGTCTACACGAACCCGACCCTCAGCACACAGTGAGGTCAGGTCATAAAGCTTCACAATGTCATCATCTTTCCCTGTTGGAATGAGTAAGTTAAAGTTCTGTGCTTAGGTACAAATTATTGCTAATGGTTTTAGCCTCTATGTAAGGTTTTAAAAAATGTAAAGATAATCATATGAGGTGAGGACAAAGACAAGAAACCCATTCAATACTGTATCCTCACCAGAAACAAATATAGAGTGAGAGAGGTCTGAAATCATGTCCAATTTTCTTTGAGGTGTCTAGACACAATGCATTTGAAGGAGAATAATTCATCTGAGGTGAAGCAGTACCTTTAAAGAGCCAGTATGTGTGTCCCTCCTTAGTGGCTTTACTGTTGAGGAAGGCCAGGATGTTCTGAGCTACATCCCTCACCAGGCGCGGAGAGAACTGACACTCGGCGGTGTGTGGCAGGTCCTCAGTCTTGATTAGCTGATATTTCTGGACAATTCCATCCAAGTGATAACACATCACTACCTCTGGTACATTACACATGAGGTTATCGAGCCAGTAGTCTATACCTGTAATATATATGTGAATTGTGTACATAAGACCCTCTATATAACACTGACCTATGTAACACTTCTCACTGGATTTATGCACCAATGTGAAACAATACAAAATATACTGTACTGTGAATTTGTGGGCAGCACTACCTGTCAGTATGTTGATGGGTTTGTTCATGTCGTGGAGGCGAAGTGATACACAAGGGTGAGTTCCTCCTCCAAAGATGGGAAGATCTGTACCAATGAGCATGTGTAGATCCTCAAAGTTCCACACCACATTACGGGTGAAAGCCTGAGTAGTGTTGTGTGGCAGCTGTTCTTCCAGACTGGGTTCAGGCATCCCTTCACTTACCACCGCTGATGGCTGAACCAAACACAATTTCAACAGGTAGCCTGGTATTATGAAACTTTTCTCGTCTTTTTGTCACTATATTCACATTGCAAAAAAATGGGTATTGAGCAACGAACAGAACTTTACGTTGAATAGAAAGTTTAAAAATACCTATTTTCAGTGTTTCAGAAGCTCAAGGTAACTATCATTAGCTAATATTGTGAACACTAACAATGTCATACTAATGTTACAAATCATGCTTCATTTCATCAACTATTAAATAATTTCATTATACTTGCTGTGGTCATTTAGCTACAGGAAACCAGAGAATTTAAATATACTGTATATTGATGGCTGTAAGAAAATGAGTAGAGTACCGTGTTAACTGAGATGGGTGTGTGAGTGATGGTTTGGTGTGATGGCTGGGGTGAGGGACTGGAGGGATGGTGGTCATTAATGCTGTGGTAGAGAAACTTGGACAAGAGGCTTCGGCTTTGTACCACTTGACGGCTCTTGTTGGGACGCACCAACACGTTCTCCTGTGGTAATGAGCTAAACATTAAATTTTTTCTTTCATGGTCAAAGTTTTTTTGTGATATACATATGAATATAATGTTCAGTACAGTAGTTGTCTTCCTTATATGAAAGATATAGTATAAATTTTATAAGGTTACAGTACCATTATATAATTCATGACTTAGCAAATATTGTAATACTACTTTTGTTATTGGGTGTACAGTACAGTACCTTGTGTGCCAGAGACTGTAATACATGTTCAAAGAAAAACTTGCGTAGCCATTGCCACTCTTTCTCGGATTGTCTCAGCAGGTACTTGTAGATATCAAAGTCATCAATGAGTAGTGTCTTGCCCACCCGGTGAATCATCATACTGACGTGTGCTTTGGGGTTGTACGGAATCTTGAGTAACTTTTTAATATTTTCAGCAGTGGACACTACATCAACTTCACCAACACAGTCTGGGAACTGATGTGCCATGAAGAAACTGAAAATTATTCTAAGGTTATACTCATTCCTTCATTATTCCTTTCCATATTACATTGTATCAGAATATCTTTTAAGTGTTTCTGTAAAAACACCAGGAAAGTATTTTATAATTGCTTACTTGCATAGAATACCTGAATCAGTTCTTATGAGTGATATATATGTCAATACTTTACCTGGAGAAATCAGCAGGTCTGTGGGTTGGGTTTGGGAGCCTCATGGTAGACTGATCTTGCAGCCAATTTGAAGGAGGCATTTTTAAGTCTGTATTTGATTGTAATTCATGAAATTGAACTGGAAATTCAACCTGAAACAAAAGAAAATATTGATCACACCTTTTCTATGAGATTTATTATACATACAGAACAATACTAGAGTAAACCCTTGATATTACATATGGGGCAGAAGAGAAGCTACCAACACCATGAAGCTCTGCTGTCTCAGCTAGTGCGACATACAATAATCATTTTGTGGCCTTGCAAGAGTCACATGCTACTGATAGCCTAGAGTCACGAGGTTGAAGGAAAGAAAGGAAAAAAATCTTGCATTTCATTCTACACCCTGTCTTACCATATATATATATATATATATATATATATATATCAACACATTTAATATACCGGTATAGGAGTAATATTTCCACTTAAAAATAGCAGCTGTAGCCTATGTTGTGTACAACTGTAGATGAAGGTTTTGTTGTACTGTAAGTTAATCTACAAGACATCAGACAATTCACCTTTCAGATCCAATACCAAATCAAATTATATATTACCAAACAGATTTTTCATTACTATATTGGGCCTGATTTGGTAATGAAAAATACCAAATGGCAACCCTACCATCCAACCATCATGGCGTTTGTTTATACGTGATGTCACGCCGATCAGCTGGGTGAGAACCCCCTATTAAGAATCACAAACATTTTCTCAGACATTTGTCATTTACTACCACATACACAAAGTGATCTATAGGGCCTGTGTTAAATGAAAATTGTTATATTATTAAGTACTATGGTGTACAAGAGTTCATTCCTTCAGCCAGCCACATTATGACTGAAAACTGTCTGGGGTTCAAACGAAAAAGCGCAGTTTGCCATCCATCATCTGTCATTCAGTCGTTCAAACCACAGGTGCTTCCGCTATAAAATGGCTGGCTCAGGGAACAAACTTTTATGCACAATAATATGTATTTCCATTACAACATCAAATACAGTATCACATCAAATATTAACGAGCTGAAGGAAGAGAGAGTGTATATACAAACCTCAGAGCTCTTGACCACCACGGCTGAATGAACTTGTCCACTGCTGGTTTCTTCTCTGTCACGGGGATTGGCAGCCTTCCTAATGGGACTCAATGCCTGTGATGACGGCTTGGCTGGGGAAACCATCAGTGAGGTCACAGGGCCAGTCTCCTCTTCTTCCTCCTCCTCCTCCTCTTCCTTCTCCTCGGTACTCCTCTCCATGTCTGTGAGGGTCTTGAGGGAATTATTTATTTTGATTTGTTTAGTTACAGTACGACATGTTGGAAAAAGTGTGGGAATATTTTTACAAGTTGCCACAACTCATTTCAAAATTTTTACTATTACCAGTGTTTATATTTCACTATTACAAACCACTTTTCTATATACCATTTCTTCTGCAAATGCTGCATAACAGTAGTTACCTCTTATAGTTAGGTCCCGGTAGTCTGCCCAAGTTAGGTCCCAGTAGTGTGTCCCAGTCCAGATTAGGTTAGGTTAGGTCCCGGTAGTGTGTCCCAGTCCAGATTAGGTTAGGTCAGGTTAGGTCAGGTCAGGTGAGGTCTGACTAATTTCTACTGTATATTTTTTCGTGCTTAGGTCCCGGTAGTCTGCCCAGGTTAGGTCCCGGTAGTCTGCCCCAGTTAGGTCCCGGTAGTCTGCCCTGGTTAGGTCCCGGTAGTCTGCCCTGGTTAGGTCCCGGTAGTCTGCCCAGGTTAGGTCCCGGTAGTCACACTAAATCTTTCTAGGAAATAAAAAAAAATCCAGTGAAATCCTGTTGTGGCAACTTGTAAAAATTTACCAAAGTGTGTTAAAGTACATGTTGGATAAAGTGCGTGGTATTCTGTAACTTAGAAGTGTGTTTGTGAATGTAAGGGTCATATTCTAAAACATTTGTGGTGTATACGATGGCGTGATACCGGTACGATAGAAAAGCAAATGAGCCATCATACCGGTACCACACCATTGTTATGCACCACAAAATGTTCTTGAATATGGCACTAAATAATATCCATAAATAAATGACATAATCCTCTAATATATATAACACCGTAAACTAACTTTATATCTGCCTCATACACCACAATACACTTAACAGTAACAATAAAAGTCAAAATAAGAAGAATTCACAACACAAATACTGTACCAGGAAACACGCATGCAACACAACAAAACACAACACAACACCGTCGTCGTTGTCTAGTTCACGTTTTCGGTTTGACTTCGGTTCGTTATTTAATAATTATTTTTATAAATAACAGAATGAATTTTACACCTGCAGGCTGTCATGTGTGTTAAGAGATGCGATAGCAAGTCATAATTATGCTATAATGTAGTGTTATAATTAGTTTATGGTCAAATGTACATTCGTTTTGAGCACTGGCTATAATTTTTATATGTCATTCGTGCATAACGTCATACATACTTCTTACAGTATATTGTTAAGTGAAGATGTCACACCGTAACAATATTTTGTATAAATATGATTCGTGAATGTTATTTTGTTTATGTTATTGTTGTCTTGCTGTCTTTATTATTATGGTATTATAACGGTAAATTTCTTTTCAGGCCTTATGTAACAAACCTTTTTGGGATTTATCAACAATTATTTATTTTACGTGGGGCCCTTCGATATATGCATTATAATTCCCACGTACTCACCTTCTCTCACGAGTTAGCTAGGTTTAAAAGGAAACTTCCCTTTTCCACTGTTTTTTTTTATTTGGTACAAAGGTTAAGTAATAATATAATTATAATCTTAATATTCTCTTATGATATTCCTTTCCACAGGTTATAATTCGTATATCATTTATAGTTAACCTGCCAGAGGAAGGTAACTTGGAATATCCCACAACAGGAAAGCTAACCTGGAACATTACATAACTTCGTAATTACATTACAAAATAAAGTAGTGACATCTTCTATCCAATAGTAAAGATGTCACTAAACATAATGACAATAGTAAGGATGTGTAGCAGAGATAATCATCTCCCACTTAATAGTGAAGATATGTTGAGATGTGTATTGGTTAGTTTGCACCAACACATCTCCCGCACCAGTGTGTGGTGGGTAGTTAAGATGTGTGGTGGGTAGTTGAGATGCCACACCATAGTGAAGATAATCATCTTCCACTGAATCGTGAAGATGTTAACGTTTACCTCTACTGAATATAAAGGACGATGTGACATAATATGGGTAGTGAAGATGTCATCTTCCACTTATCTCTGCTTCACATTGACTAATATGTCACGATTCAATTTTTGACTCGTGACACCTTATACCATTCCAGAGTTTCCTTTTGCCTCCTTTGTCCATATCATTTTCCACCTTCTTAGCCCAAGACATTTAATTTCTTTGTCAATCTCACTTTTCCACTTTCTTGCATCCCACTCTAGCCCCTCTCTATTTCTGCTCATCATTTTCCACTCATACATACATATTTTCTCTAACTATCCTACCATTCATGTGTAGCCTACCATTCTCTCACACTTCTTCCCCCATTTGCTATTTCTAATGGTCCACATATAAACCTTCCTTCCCATTCGTTCCAGTCTTACTTTGTATCTAAGAGTCACTTTTACCAGTCTTTCTGAATGTACTCCATCCCATATCACCTCTCAAAGCTGCTATTGCTGCATACCTTGGTGCATTCAGTGCCATTCTCGCTACTCGATTCTGCCCCACCTCTAACATGTCTATCTTACTCTCCTTCCATGCCATGCATAATGCTTAGGACAGCGACACTCTTCCATACTTCTCTAACATCATACTTGCTTGATCTCAGCCTCTTTGCACTTGCCAGTCATCCAACCCATTGGTTCATGCTAATATTTTCATTCTTGGTCTTTTCACTTCCATTCACAGCCTGTCACGAGTCACAATTGACTCATGACATATTAGTCAATGTGTAGCAGGGATAAGTCTTAACATTTTCACTATTCAGTGAAGATGATTACTGTATCTCCTGAACACATCATATGTCTTAGTGGTGAGCGAAGCGAGCAGCGCCGCAGGCAAAAGCACCCACGGCGTAGCCGTGGCTGGCGAAGCCAGTGCTTGTATATAATGAAAAATGTCTGTAGATTTGAGCAACAGGAAATTATTGCATTTTTTGGGAAATGAAAATATGCAGCTCCAATCACACAATTTTCCTATGAAACCAAGGACAAAGGGGTACAACACTG
This sequence comes from Petrolisthes manimaculis, assembly GCA_034508575.1. Lineage (NCBI taxonomy): Eukaryota > Metazoa > Arthropoda > Malacostraca > Decapoda > Porcellanidae > Petrolisthes > Petrolisthes manimaculis. The sequence goes on along the minus strand of JAWZYT010001493.1, from coordinate 295,221 downwards.
ATAAAGACAATTATTTTGCTTTATTCTTAATTTTTCCATACAGATCATATTCTACTAAAGTTACAATACTGTTGGGAAATAAGGGCCAGTCACCTATAGGATATATATCATGCAATTAATTATCAGTCTCTAAAGCACTGATGATTAAAGCTGTATTAATAAGTAATCCAATGATAATTTTTCATAAGAAATTGATGCCTATCAACAGATTATTCATCCCACATTTATACTAGGATATTATTATAATGTAGACTAAGCCTATAATGCACTTTACACAAGAATTTTTCAACATGTAATAATGGTGTTATTTTGGAGGATACAAAGCAAATCTTAATAACATAGGAAGGAACAAGTCAGCAGCTGAAAGAATTAAGGTATCACAGCAACTACACCATAATTAGTTATAGTACAGTACATGTACAGTATATGGAAACAAACTGAATGGAAATCTCATATCAATTTGCACAATATAATAAACGATACACAGTATCACAATAAAAAACAAACTCTCACATTACTGTCTGCAATATCAATGCAAGTTTCTTCTTTACTCTTCAAATATTCAGTGTTGCAGTCTGTGAAGTCAGGAAGCATAGTGGAAAACAAAACAAACAAACATAAAGAACCAAGAAGGGTTTGCGGTTATTTTAGACTATGTTATTTTTTAGTATGGTATGCCTCGCTATGATATTTTCGAGTATGTTATCCCTCGGTAAGATACGTAGAAGAATGAAATATACATATTATAATATTTATTAAATGTGTATTATACGCTGTATATATGCATTTAAGACATAATATACAGAACTTATTTACAGTGTTTAAGAAGCAATAGCAGATCATATGTTCAACTGTAATCTATTTTCATGAATGCAAGCTCGTACTCATTTTACCATGTTAGCAGAAACTTCTTTTGAATAACCCTATATAATGCATATATATTTTTGTACTTTGTGTGATATTGTACCTTAATTTTGTTTGGATAAGAAAATGTATACAGCATTATGTTTGATACTAAGAGTTTATTTTCACGAAATAAAAGCTGCAATCAACACTGCATTGCCTACCTATACTGACCTTGAGTTTACACACACATACAAAATACTTGGCATAATATACAACACATCCATGACATTCAAATAACATAATGGCCATCAAAAACAAATGCATGTAAAAATGTAAAGCCCTCAGATCACTTGCCAGCTCAATATTTGGACACAACAAAGAAACCACAACTACAATATGCAAACAATTACTATATTCGATTAATGATGGATTATGTAAGTCCTGCCTCAGCCTCAAACCTCTGAAAAGAAGAAATAATAATAATAATAATAATAAATAATAATAAAAAAATAAATTCCACCTGAAAAGAAGAAATAATAATAATAATAATAATAAAAAAAAAAAAAAAAAAAAAAATCCACCTGAAAAGAAGAAATAATAATAGTAATAAAACAAAAATAAAAATAATAATAATAAAAAATAAATTCCCTCTGAAAAGAAGAAATAATAATAATAATAATAATAATAATAATAAAAAAAAAAATTCACCTGAAAAGAAGAAATAATAATAATAATAATAATAAAATAATAATAATAATAAACAAAAATACCACCTGAAAAGAAGACATAATAATAATAATAATAATAATAATAATAATAAAATAAATTCCACCTGAAAAGAAGAAATAATAATAATAATAATAAAAAAAAACAATAATAATAATAATAAAAAAAAATTCCATCTGAAAAGAAGAAATAATAATAATAATAATAATAATAATAATAATAATAATAATAATAATAATAATAATAATAATAATAATAATAATAATAAAAATAATAATAAAAAAAATCCATCTGAAAAGAAGAAATAATAATAATAATAATAATAAAAAATAAAAATAAAAAATAAAAATTCCACCTGAAAAGAAGAAATAATAATAATAATAATAATAAAAATAATACTAATAAAAAAAATCCATCTGAAAAGAAGAAATAATAATAATAATAATAATAAAATAACAATAAAAAAATAAATTCCACCTGAAAAGAAGAAATAATAATAATAATAATAATAAAAATAATACTAATAAAAAAAATCCATCTGAAAAGAAGAAATAATAATAATAATAATAAAAAATAATAATAAAAAAAAATCCACCTGAAAAGAAGAAATAATAATAATAATAATAATAATAATAAAATAATAATAAAAATTAATAATAATAATAAAAAATTCCATCTGAAAAGAAGAAATAATAATAATAATAATAATAATATTAAAATAATAATAATACAAAAATCCATCTGAAAAGAAGAAATAATAATAATAATAAAAAATAATAATAATAAAAAAAAAATTCCACCTGAAAAAAAGAAATAATAATAATAATAATAATAATAATAATAATAATAAAATAATAATAATAAAAAAATTCCACCTGAAAAGAAGAAATAATAATAATAATAATAATAATAAAAATAATACTAATAAAAAAAATCCATCTGAAAAGAATAAATAATAATAATAATAATAAAAAATAATAATAATAAAAAAAAAAATTTAACCTGAAAAGAAGAAATAATAATAATAATAATAATAATAATAAAAAAAAATCCACCTGAAAAGAAGAAATAATAATAATAATAAAAAAAATAATAATAATAAAAAAAAATTCCACCTGAAAAGAAGAAATAATAATAATAATAATAATAATAATAAAAAAAAAATCCACCTGAAAAGAAGAAATAAAAATAATAATAATAATAATAGATAAAATAATAATAATAAAAAAAATAAATTACACCTGAAAAGAAGAAATAATTATAATAATAATAATAATAAAATAATAATAATAAAAAATAAATTCCACCTGAAAAGAAGAAATAATAATAATAATAATAATAAAAATAATACTAAAAAAAAAATCCATCTGAAAAGAAGAAATAATAATAATAATAATAATAAAAAATAATAATAATAAAAAAAAAAAATTCCACCTGAAAAGAAGAAATAATAATAATAATAATAATAATAAAAAAAAATAATTATAATAAAAAAAATTCCACCTGAAAAGAAGAAATAATAATAATAATAAAAATAATAATAATAATAAAAAAAATAATAATAATAAAAAAAAAATTACATCTGAAAAGAAGAAATAATAATAATAAAAATAATATTAAAATAATAATAATAAAAAAATCCATCTGAAAAGAAGAAATAATAATAATAATAAAAAAAAAAAAAAAAAAAAAAAAAATTCCACCTGAAAAGAAGAAATAATAATAATAATAATAATAATAATAAAATAATAATAATAAAAAGTAAATTCCACCTGAAAAGAAGAAATAATAATAATAAAAAAATAATAATAATAAAAAAAAGAAATTTCACCTGAAAAGAAGAAATAATAATAATAATAACGATAAAAATAATAATAATAAAAAAATAAATTCCCTCTGAAAAGAAGAAATAATAAAAAAACAAAAATAATAATAATAATAAATAATAATAAAAAAATAAATTCCACCTGAAAAGAAGAAATAATAATAATAATAAAAAAAAAATAATAATAAAAAAAATTCAACCTGAAAAGAAGAAATAATAATAATAATAATAATAAAAATAATACTAATACAAAAAATCCATCTGAAAAGAAGAAATAATAATAATAATAATAATAAAAAATAATAATAATAAAAAAAATAAATACCACCTGAAAAGAAGAAATAATAATAATAATAATAATAAAAAAAATAATGATAAAAAAAAATCCTCTGAAAAGAAGAAATAATAAAAATAATAAAAAAATAATAATAAAAAAAATTCCACCTGAAAAGAAGAAATAATAATAATAATAATAATAAAAATAATACTAATAAAAAAAATCCATCTGAAAAGAAGAAATAATACTAATAATAATAAAAAATAATAATAATAATAAAAAAAAATCCACCAGAAAAGAAGAAATAAAAATAATAATAACAATTATAAAAATAACAATAATAAAAAAATAAATTCCCTCTGAAAAGAAGAAATAATAAAATAATAATAATAATAAAAAAAAAATTCACCTGAAAAGAAGAAATAATAATAATAATAATAAAAAATAATAATAATAAAAAATAAATTCCACCTGAAAAGAAGAAATAATAATAATAATAATAATAATAAAATAATAATAATAAAAAATAAATTCCACCTGAAAAGAAGAAATAATAATAATAATAAAAAAAATAATAATAATAATAAAAAAATTCCACCTGAAAAGAAGAAATAATAATAATAATAATAAAAATAATAATAATAATAAAAAAAAATTCACCTGAAAAGAAGAAATAATAATAATAATAATGATAAAAAATAATAATAATAAAAAAAAATTACATCTGAAAAGAAGAAATAATAATAATAATAAAAAAATCCATCTGAAAAGAAGAAATAATAATAATAATAATAATAAAAAATAATAATAATAAAAAAATTCCTCCTGAAAAGAAGAAATAATAATAATAATAATAATAATAATAATAAAATAATAATAATAAAAAATAAATTCCACCTGAAAAGAAGAAATAATAATAATAATAAAAAAAAATAATAATAATAATAAAAAAATTCCACCTGAAAAGAAGAAATAATAATAATAATAATAAAAATAATAATAATAATAATAATAAAAAAATTCACCTGAAAAGAAGAAATAATAATAATAATAATAAAAAATAATAATAATAAAAAAATTCCACCTGAAAAGAAGAAATAATTATAATAATAATAATAATAAAATAATAATAATAAAAAATAAATTCCACCTGAAAAGAAGAAATAATAATAATAATAATAATAAAAATAATACTAAAAAAAAAATCCATCTGAAAAGAAGAAATAATAATAATAATAATAATAAAAAATAATAATAATAAAAAAAATAAATTCCACCTGAAAAGAAGAAATAATAATAATAATAATAATAATAAAAAAAATATTATAATAAAAAAAATTCCACCTGAAAAGAAGAAATAATAATAATAATAAAAATAATAATAATAATAAAAAAAAATAATAATAATAAAAAAAAAATTACATCTGAAAAGAAGAAATAATAATAATAAAAATAATATTAAAATAATAATAATAAAAAAATCCATCTGAAAAGAAGAAATAATAATAATAATAAAAAAAAAAAAAAAAAAAATTCCACCTGAAAAGAAGAAATAATAATAATAATAATAATAATAAAATAATAATAATAAAAAATAAATTCCACCTGAAAAGAAGAAATAATAATAATAAAAAAATAATAATAATAAAAAAAAGAAATTTCACCTGAAAAGAAGAAATAATAATAATAATAACGATAAAAATAATAATAAAAAATAAATAAATTCCCTCTGAAAAGAAGATATAATACAAAAATAAAAATAATAATAATAATAAATAATAATAAAAAAATAAATTCCACCTGAAAAGAAGAAATAATAATAATAATAAAAAAAAAATAATAATAAAAAAAATTCAACCTGAAAAGAAGAAATAATAATAATAATAATAATAAAAATAATACTAATACAAAAAATCCATCTGAAAAGAAGAAATAATAATAATAATAATAATAAAAAATAATAATAATAAAAAAAATAAATACCACCTGAAAAGAAGAAATAATAATAATAATAATAATAAAAAAAATAATGATAAAAAAAAATCCTCTGAAAAGAAGAAATAATAAAAATAATAAAAAAATAATAATAAAAAAAATTCCACCTGAAAAGAAGAAATAATAATAATAATAATAATAAAAATAATACTAATAAAAAAAATCCATCTGAAAAGAAGAAATAATACTAATAATAATAAAAAATAATAATAATAATAAAAAAAAAATCCACCAGAAAAGAAGAAATAAAAATAATAATAACAATTATAAAAATAACAATAATAAAAAAATAAATTCCCTCTGAAAAGAAGAAATAATAAAATAATAATAATAATAAAAAAAAAATTCACCTGAAAAGAAGAAATAATAATAATAATAATAATAAAAATAATACTAATACAAAAAATCCATCTGAAAAGAAGAAATAATAATAATAATAATAATAATAAAAAATAATAATAAAAAAAATAAATACCACCTGAAAAGAAGAAATAATAATAATAATAATAATAAAAAAAATAATGATAAAAAAAATTCCTCTGAAAAGAAGAAATAATAAAAATAATAAAAAAATAATAATAATAAAAAAAATTCCACCTGAAAAGAAGAAATAATAATAATAATAATAATAAAAATAATACTAATAAAAAAAATCCATCTGAAAAGAAGAAATAATACTAATAATAATAAAAAATAATAATAATAAAAAAAAAAAAATCCACCTGAAAAGAAGAAATAATAATAATAATAACAATTATAAAAATAACAATAATAAAAAAATAAATTCCCTCTGAAAAGAAGAAATAATAAAATAATAATAATAAAAAAAAAATTCACCTGAAAAGAAGAAATAATAATAATAATAATAAAAAATAATAATAATAAAAAATAAATTCCACCTGAAAAGAAGAAATAATAATAATAATAATAATAATAAAAAAAAAAAATAATAATAAAAAAAAAATTACATCTGAAAAGAAGAAATAATAATAATAATAAAAAAATCCATCTGAAAAGAAGAAATAATAATAATAATAATAAAAAATAATAATAATAAAAAAATTCCTCCTGAAAAGAAGAAATAATAATAATAATAATAATAATAATAATAATAATAATAAAATAATAATAATAAAAAATAAATTCCACCTGAAAAGAAGAAATAATAATAATAATAAAAAAAATAATAATAATAATAAAAAAATTCCACCTGAAAAGAAGAAATAATAATAATAATAATAAAAATAATAATAATAATAAAAAAAAATTCACCTGAAAAGAAGAAATAATAATAATAATAATGATAAAAATAATAATAATAATAAAATAAATTCCCTCTGAAAAGAAGAAATAATAATAAAAAAATAATAATAATAATAATAAATAATAATAAAAAAATAAATTCCACCTGAAAAGAAGAAATAATAATAATAATAAAAAAATTAATAATAATAAAAAAAAATTCCACCTGAAAAGAAGAAATAATAATAATAATAATAATAAAAACAATAATAATAATAATCAAAAAAATTCCATCTGAAAAGAAGAAATAATAATAATAATAATAATAATAATAATAATAATAATAATAATAATAATAATAATAATAATAATAATAATAATAATAATAAAAATAATAATAAAAAAAATCCATCTGAAAAGAAGAAATAATAATAATAATAATAAAAATAATAATAATAAAATAATAATAATAATAAAAAATAGCACCTGAAAAGAAGAAATAATAATAATAATAATAATAATAATAAAAAAATAAATTCCATCTGAAAAGAAGAAATAATAATAATAATAATAAGAACGATAATAATAAAAAATAAATTCCACCTGAAAAGAAGAAATAATAATAATAATAATAATAATAATAATAATAATAATAATAATAATAATAATAATAATAATAATAATAATAATAATAATAATAATAATAAAACAATAATAATAATAAAAAAATTCCACCTGCAAAGAAGAAATAATAATAATAATAATAATAATAATAATAATAATAATAATAATAATAATAATAAAAAAAAAAAAAAAAAAAAAAAATTCCACCTGAAAAGAAGAAATAACAATAATAATAATAATAAAAATAATACTAATAAAAAAAATCCATCTGAAAAGAAGAAATACTAATAATAATAATAATAAAAAATAATAATAATAAAAAAAATAAATACCACCTGAAAAGAAGAAATAATAATAATAATAATGATAAAAAAAATAATGATAAAAAAAAAATTCCCTCTGGAAAGAAGAAATAATAAAAATAATAATAATAATAATAATAATAAATAATAATAAAAAAATAAATTCCACCTGAAAAGAAGAAATAATAATAATAATAAAAAAATAATAATAATAAAAAAAATTCCACCTGAAAAGAAGAAATAATAATAAAAATAATACTAATAAAAAAATTCCACCTGAAAAGAAGAAATAATAATAATAATAACAATTATAAAAATAACAATAATAAAAAAATAAAATCCCTCTGAAAAGAAGGAATAATAAAAAAATAATAAAAAAAAAAAATCACCTGAAAAGAAGAAATAATAATAAAAATAATAATAAAAAATAATAATAAAAAAATAAATTCCACCTGAAAAGAAGAAATAATAATAATAATAATAATAATAATAAAAAAATCCATCTGAAAAGAAGAAATAATAATAATAATAATAAAAAAAAAAAAAAAAAAAAAAAATTCCATCTGAAAAGAAGAAATAATAATAATAATAATAATAATAATAATAAAAAAAAAATCCACCTGAAAAGAAGAAATAAAAATAATAATAATAATAATAGATAAAATAATAATAATAAAAAAAATAAATTACACCTGAAAAGAAGAAATAATTATAATAATAATAATAATAAAATAATAATAATAAAAAATAAATTCCACCTGAAAAGAAGAAATAATAATAATAATAATAATAAAAATAATACTAAAAAAAAAATCCATCTGAAAAGAAGAAATAATAATAATAATAATAATAAAAAATAATAATAATAAAAAAAAAAAATTCCACCTGAAAAGAAGAAATAATAATAATAATAATAATAATAAAAAAAAATAATTATAATAAAAAAAATTCCACCTGAAAAGAAGAAATAATAATAATAATAAAAATAATAATAATAATAAAAAAAATAATAATAATAAAAAAAAAATTACATCTGAAAAGAAGAAATAATAATAATAAAAATAATATTAAAATAATAATAATAAAAAAATCCATCTGAAAAGAAGAAATAATAATAATAATAAAAAAAAAAAAAAAAAAAAAATTCCACCTGAAAAGAAGAAATAATAATAATAATAATAAAAAATAAATTCCACCTGAAAAGAAGAAATAATAATAATAAAAAAATAATAATAATAAAAAAAAGAAATTTCACCTGAAAAGAAGAAATAATAATAATAATAACGATAAAAATAATAATAATAAAAAAATAAATTCCCTCTGAAAAGAAGAAATAATAAAAAAATAAAAATAATAATAATAATAAATAATAATAAAAAAATAAATTCCACCTGAAAAGAAGAAATAATAATAATAATGAAAAAAAAATAATAATAAAAAAAATTCAACCTGAAAAGAAGAAATAATAATAATAATAATAATAAAAATAATACTAATACAAAAAATCCATCTGAAAAGAAGAAATAATAATAATAATAATAATAAAAAATAATAATAATAAAAAAAATAAATACCACCTGAAAAGAAGAAATAATAATAATAATAATAATAAAAAAAATAATGATAAAAAAAAATCCTCTGAAAAGAAGAAATAATAAAAATAATAAAAAAATAATAATAAAAAAAATTCCACCTGAAAAGAAGAAATAATAATAATAATAATAATAAAAATAATACTAATAAAAAAAATCCATCTGAAAAGAAGAAATAATACTAATAATAATAAAAAATAATAATAATAATAAAAAAAAAATCCACCAGAAAAGAAGAAATAAAAATAATAATAACAATTATAAAAATAACAATAATAAAAAAATAAATTCCCTCTGAAAAGAAGAAATAATAAAATAATAATAATAATAAAAAAAAAATTCACCTGAAAAGAAGAAATAATAATAATAATAATAAAAAATAATAATAATAAAAAATAAATTCCACCTGAAAAGAAGAAATAATAATAATAATAATAATAATAAAAAATAATAATAATAAAAAAAAAATTACATCTGAAAAGAAGAAATAATAATAATAATAAAAAAATCCATCTGAAAAGAAGAAATAATAATAATAATAATAATAATAAATAATAATAATAAAAAAATTCCTCCTGAAAAGAAGAAATAATAATAATAATAATAATAATAATAATAAAATAATAATAATAAAAAATAAATTCCACCTGAAAAGAAGAAATAATAATAATAATAAAAAAAAATAATAATAATAATAAAAAAATTCCACCTGAAAAGAAGAAATAATAATAATAATAATAAAAATAATAATAATAATAATAAAAAAATTCACCTGAAAAGAAGAAATAATAATAATAATAATAAAAAATAATAATAATAAAAAAATTCCACCTGAAAAGAAGAAATAATTATAATAATAATAATAATAAAATAATAATAATAAAAAATAAATTCCACCTGAAAAGAAGAAATAATAATAATAATAATAATAAAAATAATACTAAAAAAAAAATCCATCTGAAAAGAAGAAATAATAATAATAATAATAATAAAAAATAATAATAATAAAAAAAATAAATTCCACCTGAAAAGAAGAAATAACAATAATAATAATAATAAAAAAAAAAATATTATAATAAAAAAATTCCACCTGAAAAGAAGAAATAATAATAATAATAAAAATAATAATAATAATAAAAAAAAATAATAATAATAAAAAAAAAATTACATCTGAAAAGAAGAAATAATAATAATAAAAATAATATTAAAATAATAATAATAAAAAAAATCCATCTGAAAAGAAGAAATAATAATAATAATAAAAAAAAAAAAAAAAAAAAAAATTCCACCTGAAAAGAAGAAATAATAATAATAATAATAATAATAAAATAATAATAATAAAAAATAAATTCCACCTGAAAAGAAGAAATAATAATAATAAAAAAATAATAATAATAAAAAAAAGAAATTTCACCTGAAAAGAAGAAATAATAATAATAATAACGATAAAAATAATAATAAAAAATAAATAAATTCCCTCTGAAAAGAAGAAATAATACAAAAATAAAAATAATAATAATAATAAATAATAATAAAAAAATAAATTCCACCTGAAAAGAAGAAATAATAATAATAATAAAAAAAATAATAATAATAAAAAAAATTCAACCTGAAAAGAAGAAATAATAATAATAATAATAATAAAAATAATACTAATACAAAAAATCCATCTGAAAAGAAGAAATAATAATAATAATAATAATAAAAAATAATAATAATAAAAAAAATAAATACCACCTGAAAAGAAGAAATAATAATAATAATAATAATAAAAAAAATAATGATAAAAAAAATTCCTCTGAAAAGAAGAAATAATAAAAATAATAAAAAAATAATAATAATAAAAAAAATTCCACCTGAAAAGAAGAAATAATAATAATAATAATAATAAAAATAATACTAATAAAAAAAATCCATCTGAAAAGAAGAAATAATACTAATAATAATAAAAAATAATAATAATAAAAAAAAAAAAATCCACCTGAAAAGAAGAAATAATAATAATAATAACAATTATAAAAATAACAATAATAAAAAAATAAATTCCCTCTGAAAAGAAGAAATAATAAAATAATAATAATAAAAAAAAAATTCACCTGAAAAGAAGAAATAATAATAATAATAATAAAAAATAATAATAATAAAAAATAAATTCCACCTGAAAAGAAGAAATAATAATAATAATAATAATAATAATAAAAAAAAATAATAATAAAAAAAAAATTACATCTGAAAAGAAGAAATAATAATAATAATAAAAAAATCCATCTGAAAAGAAGAAATAATAATAATAATAATAAAAAATAATAATAATAAAAAAATTCCTCCTGAAAAGAAGAAATAATAATAATAATAATAATAATAATAATAATAATAAAATAATAATAATAAAAAATAAATTCCACCTGAAAAGAAGAAATAATAATAATAATAAAAAAAATAATAATAATAATAAAAAAATTCCACCTGAAAAGAAGAAATAATAATAATAATAATAAAAATAATAATAATAATAAAAAAAAATTCACCTGAAAAGAAGAAATAATAATAATAATAATGATAAAAATAATAATAATAATAAAATAAATTCCCTCTGAAAAGAAGAAATAATAATAAAAAAATAATAATAATAATAATAAATAATAATAAAAAAATAAATTCCACCTGAAAAGAAGAAATAATAATAATAATAAAAAAATTAATAATAATAAAAAAAAATTCCACCTGAAAAGAAGAAATAATAATAATAATAATAATAAAAACAATAATAATAATAATAAAAAAAATTCCACCTGAAAAGAAGAAATAATAATAATAATAATAATAATAATAATAATAATAATAATAATAATAATAATAATAATAATAATAAAAATAATAATAAAAAAAATCCATCTGAAAAGAAGAAATAATAATAATAAAAATAATAATAATAAAATAATAATAATAATAAAAAATAGCACCTGAAAAGAAGAAATAATAATAATAATAATAATAATAAAAAATAAATAAATTCCATCTGAAAAGAAGAAATAATAATAATAATAATAAGAACGATAATAATAAAAAATAAATTCCACCTGAAAAGAAGAAATAATAATAATAATAATAATAATAATAATAATAATAATAATAATAATAATAATAATAATAATAATAATAATAATAATAAAACAATAATAATAAAAAAAAAATTCCACCTGCAAAGAAGAAATAATAATAATAATAATAATAATAATAATAATAATAATAATAATAATAATAATAAAAAAAAAAAAAAAAAAAAAATTCCACCTGAAAAGAAGAAATAACAATAATAATAATAATAAAAATAATACTAATAAAAAAAATCCATCTGAAAAGAAGAAATACTAATAATAATAATAATAAAAAATAATAATAATAAAAAAAATAAATACCACCTGAAAAGAAGAAATAATAATAATAATAATGATAAAAAAAATAATGATAAAAAAAAAATTCCCTCTGGAAAGAAGAAATAATAAAAATAATAATAATAATAATAATAATAAATAATAATAAAAAAATAAATTCCACCTGAAAAGAAGAAATAATAATAATAATAAAAAAATAATAATAATAAAAAAAATTCCACCTGAAAAGAAGAAATAATAATAAAAATAATACTAATAAAAAAATTCCACCTGAAAAGAAGAAATAATAATAATAATAACAATTATAAAAATAACAATAATAAAAAAATAAAATCCCTCTGAAAAGAAGGAATAATAAAAAAATAATAATAAAAAAAAATCACCTGAAAAGAAGAAATAATAATAAAAATAATAATAAAAAATAATAATAAAAAAATAAATTCCACCTGAAAAGAAGAAATAATAATAATAATAATAATAATAATAAAAAAATCCATCTGAAAAGAAGAAATAATAATAATAATAATAAAAAAAAAAAAAATAAAAAAAAAAATTCCATCTGAAAAGAAGAAATAATAATAATAATAATAATAAATAATAATAATAAACAAAATAAATTCCACCTGAAAAGAAGAAATAATAATAATAATAACAATTATAAAAATAACAATAATAAAAAAAATAAATTCCCTCTGAAAAGAAGAAATAATAAAATAATAATAATAATAAAAAAAAAAATTCACCTGAAAAGAAGAAATAATAATAATAATAATAAAAAATAATAATAATAAAAAATAAATTCCACCTGAAAAGAAGAAATAATAATATTAATAATAAAAAAAAATAATAATAATAAAAAAAATCCACCTGAAAAGAAGAAATAATAATAATAATAAAAAAAATAATAATAATAAAAAAAAAAAAATCACCTGAAAAGAAGAAATAATAATAATAATAATGATAAAAATAATAATAATAATAAAATAAATTCCCTCTGAAAAGAAGAAATAATAATAAAAAAAATAATAATAATAATAATAAATAATAATAAAAAATAAATTCCACCTGAAAAGAAGAAATAATAATAATAATAAAAAAAATAATAATAATAAAAAAAAATTCCACCTGAAAAGAAGAAATAATAATAATAATAATAATAATAATAAAAACAATAATAATAATAATAAAAAAAAATCCATCTGAAAAGAAGAAATAATAATAATAATAATAATAATAATAATAATAATAATAATAATAATAATAATAATAATAATAATAATAATAATAATAAAAATAATAATAAAAAAAAATCCATCTGAAAAGAAGATATAATAATAATAATAATAATAATAATAATAATAATAATAATAATAAAAATAATAATAAAAAAAAATCCATCTGAAAAGAAGAAATAATAATAATAAAAATAATAATAATAAAATAATAATAATAAAAAATAGCACCTGAAAAGAAGAAATAATAATAATAATAATAATAATAATAATAATAAAAAAATATATTCCATCTGAAAAGAAGAAATAATAATAATAATAAAAAAATAATAATAATAAAAAAAATTCCACCTGAAAAGAAGAAATAATAATAATAATAATAATAATAAAAAAATCCATCTGAAAAGAAGAAATAATAATAATAATAATAATAAAAAATAATAATAATAATAAAAAAAAAATCCACCTGAAAAGAAGAAATAATAATAATAATAATAATAATAATAAAAAAAAATTATAATAAAAAAAAATCCACCTGAAAAGAAGAAATAATAATAATAATAAAAATAATAATAATAAAAAAATATAATAATAATAAAAAAAAAATTACATCTGAAAAGAAGAAATAATAATAATAATAAAAAAAATAATAATAATAAAAAAATCCATCTGAAAAGAAATAATAATAATAATAATAAAAATAATAATAATAATAATAAAAAAAATTCACCTGAAAAGAAGAAATAATAATAATAATAATGATAAAAATAATAATAATAATAAAATAAATTCCCTCTGAAAAGAAGAAATAATAATAAAAAAATAATAATAATAATAATAAATAATAATAAAAAAATAAATTCCACCTGAAAAGAAGAAATAATAATAATAATAATAATAAAAAAAATAATAATAATAAAAAAAATTCCACCTGAAAAGAAGAAATAATAATAATAATAATAATAAAAACAATAATAATAATAATAAAAAAAAATACATCTGAAAAGAAGAAATAATAATAATAATAATAATAATAAAAAAAATAATGATAAAAAAAAAATTCCCTCTGAAAAGAAGAAATAATAAAAATAATAATAATAATAATAATAATAAAAAAATAAATTCCACCTGAAAAGAAGAAATAATAATAATAATAAAAAAAAAATAATAATAAAAAAAATTCAACCTGAAAAGAAGAAATAATAATAATAATAATAATAAAAATAATACTAATACAAAAAATCCATCTGAAAAGAAGAAATAATAATAATAATAATAATAAAAAATAATAATAATAAAAAAAATAAATACCACCTGAAAAGAAGAAATAATAATAATAATAATAATAAAAAAAATAATGATAAAAAAAAATCCTCTGAAAAGAAGAAATAATAAAAATAATAAAAAAATAATAAAAAAAAAAATTCCACCTGAAAAGAAGAAATAATAATAATAATAATAATAAAAATAATACTAATAAAAAAAATCCATCTGAAAAGAAGAAATAATACTAATAATAATAAAAAATAATAATAATAATAAAAAAAAAAATCCACCAGAAAAGAAGAAATAAAAATAATAATAACAATTATAAAAATAACAATAATAAAAAAATAAATTCCCTCTGAAAAGAAGAAATAATAAAATAATAATAATAATAAAAAAAAAATTCACCTGAAAAGAAGAAATAATAATAATAATAATAAAAAATAATAATAATAAAAAATAAATTCCACCTGAAAAGAAGAAATAATAATAATAATAATAATAATAATAAAAAAAAATAATAATAAAAAAAAAATTACATCTGAAAAGAAGAAATAATAATAACAATAAAAAAATCCATCTGAAAAGAAGAAATAATAATAATAATAATAATAATAAATAATAATAATAAAAAAATTCCTCCTGAAAAGAAGAAATAATAATAATAATAATAATAATAATAATAAAATAATAATAATAAAAAATAAATTCCACCTGAAAAGAAGAAATAATAATAATAATAAAAAAAAATAATAATAATAAAAAAATTCCACCTGAAAAGAAGAAATAATAATAATAATAATAAAAATAATAATAATAATAAAAAAAAAATTCACCTGAAAAGAAGAAATAATAATAATAATAATAAAAAATAATAATAATAAAAAAATTCCACCTGAAAAGAAGAAATAATTATAATAATAATAATAATAAAATAATAATAATAAAAAATAAATTCCACCTGAAAAGAAGAAATAATAATAATAATAATAATAAAAATAATACTAAAAAAAAAATCCATCTGAAAAGAAGAAATAATAATAATAATAATAATAAAAAATAATAATAATAAAAAAAATAAATTCCACCTGAAAAGAAGAAATAATAATAATAATAATAATAAAAAAAAAATATTATAATAAAAAAAATTCCACCTGAAAAGAAGAAATAATAATAATAATAAAAATAATAATAATAATAAAAAAAAATAATAATAATAAAAAAAAAATTACATCTGAAAAGAAGAAATAATAATAATAAAAATAATATTAAAATAATAATAATAAAAAAATCCATCTGAAAAGAAGAAATAATAATAATAATAATAAAAAAAAAAAAAAAAAAAAATTCCACCTGAAAAGAAGAAATAATAATAATAATAATAATAATAAAATAATAATAATAAAAAATAAATTCCACCTGAAAAGAAGAAATAATAATAATAAAAAAATAATAATAATAAAAAAAAGAAATTTCACCTGAAAAGAAGAAATAATAATAATAATAATAATAAAAATAATAATAAAAAATAAATAAATTCCCTCTGAAAAGAAGAAATAATACAAAAATAAAAATAATAATAATAATAAATAATAATAAAAAAATAAATTCCACCTGAAAAGAAGAAATAATAATAATAATAAAAAAAATAATAATAATAAAAAAAATTCAACCTGAAAAGAAGAAATAATAATAATAATAATAATAAAAATAATACTAATACAAAAAATCCATCTGAAAAGAAGAAATAATAATAATAATAATAATAAAAAATAATAATAATAAAAAAAATAAATACCACCTGAAAAGAAGAAATAATAATAATAATAATAATAAAAAAAATAATGATAAAAAAAATTCCTCTGAAAAGAAGAAATAATAAAAATAATAAAAAAATAATAATAATAAAAAAAATTCCACCTGAAAAGAAGAAATAATAATAATAATAATAATAAAAATAATACTAATAAAAAAAATCCATCTGAAAAGAAGAAATAATACTAATAATAATAAAAAATAATAATAATAAAAAAAAAAAAATCCACCTGAAAAGAAGAAATAATAATAATAATAACAATTATAAAATAACAATAATAAAAAAATAAATTCCCTCTGAAAAGAAGAAATAATAAAATAATAATAATAAAAAAAAAATTCACCTGAAAAGAAGAAATAATAATAATAATAATAAAAAATAATAATAATAAAAAATAAATTCCACCTGAAAAGAAGAAATAATAATAATAATAATAATAATAAAAAAAAAAATAATAATAAAAAAAAAATTACATCTGAAAAGAAGAAATAATAATAATAATAAAAAAATCCATCTGAAAAGAAGAAATAATAATAATAATAATAAAAAATAATAATAATAAAAAAATTCCTCCTGAAAAGAAGAAATAATAATAATAATAATAATAATAATAATAAAATAATAATAATAAAAAATAAATTCCACCTGAAAAGAAGAAATAATAATAATAATAAAAAAAAAATAATAATAATAAAAAAATTCCACCTGAAAAGAAGAAATAATAATAATAATAATAAAAATAATAATAATAATAAAAAAAAATTCACCTGAAAAGAAGAAATAATAATAATAATAATGATAAAAATAATAATAATAATAAAATAAATTCCCTCTGAAAAGAAGAAATAATAATAAAAAAATAATAATAATAATAATAAATAATAATAAAAAAATAAATTCCACCTGAAAAGAAGAAATAATAATAATAATAAAAAAATTAATAATAATAAAAAAAAATTCCACCTGAAAAGAAGAAATAATAATAATAATAATAATAAAAACAATAATAATAATAATCAAAAAAATTCCATCTGAAAAGAAGAAATAATAATAATAATAATAATAATAATAATAATAATAATAATAATAATAATAATAATAATAATAATAATAATAATAATAATAATAATAATAAAAATAATAATAAAAAAAATCCATCTGAAAAGAAGAAATAATAATAATAAAAATAATAATAATAAAATAATAATAATAATAAAAAATAGCACCTGAAAAGAAGAAATAATAATAATAATAATAATAATAATAAAAAAATAAATTCCATCTGAAAAGAAGAAATAATAATAATAATAATAAGAACGATAATAATAAAAAATAAATTCCACCTGAAAAGAAGAAATAATAATAATAATAATAATAATAATAATAATAATAATAATAATAATAATAATAATAATAATAATAATAATAATAATAATAATAATAATAATAATAATAATAATAATAATAATAATAAAAAAAAATTCCACCTGCAAAGAAGAAATAATAATAATAATAATAATAATAATAATAATAATAATAATAATAATAATAATAAAAAAAAAAAAAAAAAATTCCACCTGAAAAGAAGAAATAACAATAATAATAATAATAAAAATAATACTAATAAAAAAAATCCATCTGAAAAGAAGAAATACTAATAATAATAATAATAAAAAATAATAATAATAAAAAAAATAAATACCACCTGAAAAGAAGAAATAATAATAATAATAATGATAAAAAAAATAATGATAAAAAAAAAATTCCCTCTGGAAAGAAGAAATAATAATAATAATAATAATAATAATAATAATAAATAATAATAAAAAAATAAATTCCACCTGAAAAGAAGAAATAATAATAATAATAAAAAAATAATAATAATAAAAAAAATTCCACCTGAAAAGAAGAAATAATAATAATAATAATAATAATAATAATAAAAAAATATATTCCATCTGAAAAGAAGAAATAATAATAATAATAAAAAAATAATAATAATAAAAAAAATTCCACCTGAAAAGAAGAAATAATAATAAAAATAATACTAATAAAAAAATTCCACCTGAAAAGAAGAAATAATAATAATAATAACAATTATAAAAATAACAATAATAAAAAAATAAAATCCCTCTGAAAAGAAGGAATAATAAAAAAATAATAATAAAAAAAAAATCACCTGAAAAGAAGAAATAATAATAATAATAATAAAAAAAAAATAATAAAAAAAAAAATTCCATCTGAAAAGAAGAAATAATAATAATAATAATAATAAATAATAATAATAAACAAAATAAATTCCACCTGAAAAGAAGAAATAATAATAATAATAACAATTATAAAAATAACAATAATAAAAAAAATAAATTCCCTCTGAAAAGAAGAAATAATAAAATAATAATAATAATAAAAAAAAAAATTCACCTGAAAAGAAGAAATAATAATAATAATAATAAAAAATAATAATAATAAAAAATAAATTCCACCTGAAAAGAATAAATAATAATATTAATAATAAAAAAAAATAATAATAATAAAAAAAATCCACCTGAAAAGAAGAAATAATAATAATAATAAAAAAAATAATAATAATAAAAAAAAAAAATCACCTGAAAAGAAGAAATAATAATAATAATAATGATAAAAATAATAATAATAATAAAATAAATTCCCTCTGAAAAGAAGAAATAATAATAAAAAAAATAATAATAATAATAATAAATAATAATAAAAAATAAATTCCACCTGAAAAGAAGAAATAATAATAATAATAAAAAAAATAATAATAATAAAAAAAAATTCCACCTGAAAAGAAGAAATAATAATAATAATAATAATAATAATAAAAACAATAATAATAATAATAAAAAAAAATCCATCTGAAAAGAAGAAATAATAATAATAATAATAATAATAATAATAATAATAATAATAATAATAATAATAATAATAATAATAATAATAATAATAATAAAAATAATAATAAAAAAAAATCCATCTGAAAAGAAGATATAATAATAATAATAATAATAATAATAATAATAATAATAATAAAAATAATAATAAAAAAAAATCCATCTGAAAAGAAGAAATAATAATAATAAAAATAATAATAATAAAATAATAATAATAAAAAATAGCACCTGAAAAGAAGAAATAATAATAATAATAATAATAATAATAATAAAAAAATATATTCCATCTGAAAAGAAGAAATAATAATAATAATAAAAAAATAATAATAATAAAAAAAATTCCACCTGAAAAGAAGAAATAATAATAATAATAATAATAATAAAAAAATCCATCTGAAAAGAAGAAATAATAATAATAATAATAATAAAAAATAATAATAATAAAAAAAAAAAAATCCACCTGAAAAGAAGAAATAATAATAATAATAATAATAATAATAAAAAAAAATTATAATAAAAAAAAATCCACCTGAAAAGAAGAAATAATAATAATAATAAAAATAATAATAATAAAAAATAATAATAATAATAAAAAAAAAATTACATCTGAAAAGAAGAAATAATAATAATAATAACAATATTAAAATAATAATAATAAAAAAATCCATCTGAAAAGAAATAATAATAATAATAATAAAAATAATAATAATAATAATAAAAAAAATTCACCTGAAAAGAAGAAATAATAATAATAATAATGATAAAAATAATAATAATAATAAAATAAATTCCCTCTGAAAAGAAGAAATAATAATAAAAAAATAATAATAATAATAATAAATAATAATAAAAAAATAAATTCCACCTGAAAAGAAGAAATAATAATAATAATAATAATAATAAAAAAATTAATAATAATAAAAAAAATTCCACCTGAAAAGAAGAAATAATAATAATAATAATAATAAAAACAATAATAATAATAATAAAAAAAAATACATCTGAAAAGAAGAAATAATAATAATAATAATAATAATAAAAAAAATAATGATAAAAAAAAAATTCCCTCTGAAAAGAAGAAATAATAAAAATAATAATAATAATAATAATAATAAAAAAATAAATTCCACCTGAAAAGAAGAAATAATAATAATAATAAAAAAATAATAATAATAAAACAAATTCCACCTGAAGAGAAGAAATAATAATAATAATAATAATAAAAATAATACTAATAAAAAAATTCACCTGAAAAGAAGAAATAATAATAATGATAACAATTATAAAAATAACAATAATAAAAAAATAAATTCCCTCTGAAAAGAAGAAATAATAAAATAATAATAATAAATAAAAAATTCACCTGAAAAGAAGAAATAATAATAATAATAAAAAAAAATAATAATAAAAAAAAAATTCCACCTGAAAAGAAGAAATAATAATAATAATAATAATAATAATAATAATAATAATAAAATCCATCTGAAAAGAAGAAATAATAATAATAATAAAAAATAATAATAATAAAAAAAAAATTCCACCTGAGAAGAAGAAATAATAATAATAATAATAATAATAATAATAAAATAATAATAAAAAATAAATTCCACCTGAAAAGAAGAAATAATAATAATAATAATAATAATAAAAATAATACTAATAAAAAAAAATCCATCTGAAAAGAAGAAATAATAATAAAAATAATAAAAAATAATAATAATAAAAAAAAAAATTCCACCTGAAAAGAAGAAATAATAATAATAATAATAATAAAAAAAATAATGATAAAAAAAAAATTCCCTCTGAAAAGCAGAAATAATAAAAATAATAATAATAATAATAATAATAATAATAATAATAATAATAATAATAATAATAATAATAATAATAATAATAATAAATAATAATAAAAAAATAAATTCCACCTGAAAAGAAGAAATAATAATAATAATAAAAAAATAATAATAATAAAAAAAATTCCACCTGAAAAGAAGAAATAATAATAATAATAATAATAATAATAATAAAAAAATCCATCTGAAAAGAAGAAATAATAATAATAATAATAATCATAATAAAAAATAATAATAATAAAAAAGAAATTTCACCTGAAAAGAAGAAATAATAATAATAATAATGATAAAAATAATAATAATAATAAAAAAATAAATTCCCTCTGAAAAGAAGAAATAATAATAAAAAAAAATTAATAAGAATAATAAATAATAATAAAAAAAATAAATTCCACCTGAAAAGAAGAAATAATAATACTAATAAAAAAATTAATAATAATAAAAAAAAATTCCACCTGAAAAGAAGAAATAATAATAATAATAATAATAAAAATAATACTAATAAAAAAAATCCATCTGAAAAGAAGAAATAATAATAAAAATAATAATAAAAATTAATAATAATAATAAAAAAAAATACCACCTGAAAAGAAGAAATAATAATAATAATAACAATAAAAAAAAAATGATAAAAAAAAAATTCCCTCTGAAAAGAAGAAATAATAAAAATAATAATAATAATAATAATAATAAATAATAATAAAAAAATAAATTCCACCTGAAAAGAAGAAATAATAATAATAATAAAAAAATAATAATAAAAAAAATTCCACCTGAAAAGAAGAAATAATAATAATAATAATAATAAAAAAAATAATGATAAAAAAAAAATTCCCTCTGAAAAGCAGAAATAATAAAAATAATAATAATAATAATAATAATAATAATAATAATAATAATAATAATAATAATAATAATAATAATAATAATAATAAATAATAATAAAAAAATAAATTCCACCTGAAAAGAAGAAATAATAATAATAATAAAAAAATAATAATAATAAAAAAAATTCCACCTGAAAAGAAGAAATAATAATAATAATAATAATAATAATAATAAAAAAATCCATCTGAAAAGAAGAAATAATAATAATAATAATAATCATAATAAAAAATAATAATAATAAAAAAGAAATTTCACCTGAAAAGAAGAAATAATAATAATAATAATGATAAAAATAATAATAATAATAAAAAAATAAATTCCCTCTGAAAAGAAGAAATAATAATAAAAAAAAATTAATAAGAATAATAAATAATAATAAAAAAAATAAATTCCACCTGAAAAGAAGAAATAATAATACTAATAAAAAAATTAATAATAATAAAAAAAAATTCCACCTGAAAAGAAGAAATAATAATAATAATAATAATAAAAATAATACTAATAAAAAAAATCCATCTGAAAAGAAGAAATAATAATAAAAATAATAATAAAAATTAATAATAATAATAAAAAAAAATACCACCTGAAAAGAAGAAATAATAATAATAATAACAATAAAAAAAAAATGATAAAAAAAAAATTCCCTCTGAAAAGAAGAAATAATAAAAATAATAATAATAATAATAATAATAAATAATAATAAAAAAATAAATTCCACCTGAAAAGAAGAAATAATAATAATAATAAAAAAATAATAATAATAAAAAAAATTCCACCTGAAAAGAAGAAATAATAATAATAATAATAATAAAAATAAAAAAATCCATCTGAAAAGAAGAAATAATAATAATAATAATAATAAAAAATAATAATAATAAAAAAAAAAATTCCACCTGAAAAGAAGAAATAATAATAATAATAATAATAATAATAATAATAAAAAATTATAATAAAAAAAAAATCCACCTGAAAAGAAGAAATAATAATAATAATAAAAATAATAATAATACAAAAAATAATAATAATAATAAAAAAAAATTACATCTGAAAAGAAGAAATAATAATAATAATAACAATATTAAAATAATAATAATAAAAAAATCCATCTGAAAAGAAGTAATAATAATAATAATAAAAAAATAATAAAAAAAAAATTCCACCTGAAAAGAAGAAATAATGATAATAATAATGATAAAAATAATAATAATAATAAAAAAATAAATTCCCTCTGAAAAGAAGAAATAATAATAATAAAAAAATAATAATAATAATAAATAATAATAAAAAAATAAATTCCACCTGAAAAGAAGAAATAATAATACTAATAAAAAATTAATAATAATAAAAAAAAATTCCACCTGAAAAGAAGAAATAATAATAATAATAATAATAATAAAAATAATACTAATAAAAAAAATCCATCTGAAAAGAAGAAATAATAATAATAATAATAATAAAAAAAATAATAATAAAAAAAATAAATACCACCTGAAAAGAAGAAATAAAAATAATAATAATAAAAAAAAAATAATGATAAAAAAAAAATCCCTCTGAAAAGAAGAAATAATAAAAATAATAATAATAATAATAATAAAAATAATAAATAATAATAAAAAAATAAATTCCACCTGAAAAGAAGAAATAATAATAATAATAAAAAAATAATAATAATAAAAAAAATTCCACCTGAAAAGAAGAAATAATAATAATAATAATAATAAAAATAATACTAATAAAAAAATTCCACCTGAAAAGAAGAAATAATAATAATAATAACAATTATAAAAATAACAATAATAAAAAAATAAATTCCCTCTGAAAAGAAGAAATAATAAAATAATAATAATAAAAAAAAAATTCACCTGAAAAGAAGAAATAATAATAATAATAATAAAAAATAATAATAATAAAAAATAAATTCCACCTGAAAAGAAGAAATAATAAAAATAATAATAATAATAATAAATATAATAATAATAAAAAAAATTCCACCTGAAAAGAAGAAATAATAATAATAATAAAAATAATAATAATAATAAAAAAAAAATAATAATAATAAAAAAATTACATCTGAAAGAAGAAATAATAATAATAATAATAATATTAAAATAATAATAATAAAAAAATCCATCTGAAAAGAAGAAATAATAATAATAATAATAAAAAATAATAATAAAAAAAAAAATCCACCTGAAAGGAAGAAATAATAATAATAATAATAATAAAAATAATACTAATAAAAAATAATAATAATAAAAAAAATAAATACCACCTGAAAAGAAAAAATTAATAATAATAATAATAATAAAAAAAATAATGATAAAAAAAAAATTCCCTCTGAAAAGAAGAAATAATAAAAATAATAATAATAATAATAATAATAAATAATAATAATAAAAAAAATAAATACCACCTGAAAAGAAGAAATAATAATAATAATAATAATAAAAAAAATAATGATAAAAAAAAATCCTCTGAAAAGAAGAAATAATAAAAATAATAAAAAAATAATAAAAAAAAAAATTCCACCTGAAAAGAAGAAATAATAATAATAATAATAATAAAAATAATACTAATAAAAAAAATCCATCTGAAAAGAAGAAATAATACTAATAATAATAAAAAATAATAATAATAATAAAAAAAAAAATCCACCAGAAAAGAAGAAATAAAAATAATAATAACAATTATAAAAATAACAATAATAAAAAAATAAATTCCCTCTGAAAAGAAGAAATAATAAAATAATAATAATAATAAAAAAAAAATTCACCTGAAAAGAAGAAATAATAATAATAATAATATTAAAATAATAATAATAAAAAAATCCATCTGAAAAGAAGAAATAATAATAATAATAATAAAAAATAATAATAAAAAAAAAAATCCACCTGAAAGGAAGAAATAATAATAATAATAATAATAAAAATAATACTAATAAAAAATAATAATAATAAAAAAAATAAATACCACCTGAAAAGAAAAAATTAATAATAATAATAATAATAAAAAAAATAATGATAAAAAAAAAATTCCCTCTGAAAAGAAGAAATAATAAAAATAATAATAATAATAATAATAATAAATAATAAGAAAAAAATAAATTCAACCAGAAAGGAAGAAATAATAATAATAATAAAAAAAAATAATAATAAAAAAAATTCCACCTTAAAAGAAGAAATAATAATAATAATAATAATAAAAATAATACAAATAAAAAAAATCCACCTGAAAAGAAGAAATAATAATAATAATAACAATTATAAAAATAACAATAATAAAAAAATAAATTCCCTCTGAAAAGAAGAAATAATAAAATAATAATAATAAAAAAAAAAAATTCACCTGAAAAGAAGAAATAATAATAATAATAATAAAAAATAATAATAATAAAAAATAAATTCCACCTGAAAAGAAGAAATAATAATAATAATAATAATAATAAAAATAATAATAATAAAAAAAATTCCACCTGAAAAGAAGAAATAATAATAATAATAAAAAAAATAATAATAATAAAATAATAATAATAATAATAAAAAAAAAATTACATCTGAAAAGAAGAAATAATAATAATAATAATATTAAAATAATAAAAATAAAAAAATACATCTGAAAAGAAGAAATAATAATAATAATAATAAAAAATAATAATAATAAAAAAATTCCACCTGAAAAGAAGAAATAATAATAATAATAATAATAATAATAATAAAATAATAATAATAAAAAATAAATTCCACCTGAAAAGAAGAAATAATAATAATAGTAATAAAAAAATAATAATAATAATATAAAAATTCCACCTGAAAAGAAGAAATAATAATAATAATAATAAAAATAATAATAATAAAAAAAATAAATTTCACCTGAAAAGAAGAAATAATAATAATAATAATGATAAAAATAATAATAATAAAAAATAAATTCCCTCTGAAAAGAAGAAATAATAAAATAATAACAATAATAATAATAAATAATAATAAAAAAATAAATTCCACCTGAAAAGAAGAAATAATATTAATAATAATAAAAAAAATAATAATAATAAAAAAAAATTCCACCTGAAAAGAAGAAATAATAATAATAATAATAATAATAATAATAATAATAATAATAATAATAATAATAATAATAATAATAATAATAAAAACAATAATAATTATATTAAAAAAAATTCCATCTGAAAAGAAGAAATAATAATAATAATAATAATAATAATAAAAAATAATGATAAAAAAAAATTCCCTCTGAAAAGAAGAAATAATAAAAATAATAATAATAATAATAATAATAATAATAATAAATAATAATAAAAAAAATAAATTCCACCTGAAAAGAAGAAATAATAATAATAATAAAAAAATAATAATAATAAAAAAAATTCAACCTGAAAAGAAGAAATAATAATAATAATAATAATAAAAATAATAATAATAAAAAAATTCCACCTGAAAAGAAGAAATAATAATAATGATAACAATTATAAAAATAACAATAATAAAAAAATAAATTCCCTCTGAAAAGAAGAAATAATAAAATAATAATAATAATAAATAAAAAATTCACCTGAAAAGAAGAAATAATAATAATAATAATAAAAAATAATAATAAAAAATAAATTCCACCTGAAAAGAAGAAATAATAATAATAATAATAATAATAATAATAATAATAATAATAATAATAATAATAATAATAATAATAATAATAATAAAAATAATAATAAAAAAAAATCCATCTGAAAAGAAGATATAATAATAATAATAATAATAATAATAATAATAATAATAATAATAAAAATAATAATAAAAAAAAATCCATCTGAAAAGAAGAAATAATAATAATAAAAATAATATTAATAAAATAATAATAATAAAAAATAGCACCTGAAAAGAAGAAATAATAATAATAATAATAATAATAA